>VXBU01012223.1:1140219-1202999 GCA_013400315.1 Bombycilla garrulus
GGAAAGAAAGAAAATGAAAGAAGGGGGAAGAAAGGAAAATAAAAGGAAAAAATACAGGGGTAAGAGCAAGACGTTTACAACTGCTCTGTACAGGCACTCATCCCAGAACAGTTCTCACCATCACTCTGGTTCCCTTCCAACAGTCACCACTGGAGCTGGAAATGCTAATATTACCTGTTTTTCCATCACTTGATCTTAAGTTACGAGAGGAGACAAAGCACAGCTTTATCTGTGAGGGGTAGGGGAAGGCGACACCTCATGGTAAATGGTGCCTCATCTATATTCAGAGGGCTGCTCAGTGTTTCACTGGTGTTCAAAAGTCAGGTGGTAAGTCCATTTAAATTCAGTTACAGCAGTTCTCCTTATCTCCCACCAGTAATGAATTGCTGAACAATTATGGTCAAAGTCGTTTGCACTTTGAGCACAATTAGCTGCTGTGTTTGCATCTGTGTGTGTGTGTGTGTGTCTGAACAAAACAATATGACAGAGGGAGACACTGGATTACTTTCCTTCCCCACTACCCCTTCAAATTTGAAAATGCCCTGCAAGACCCTGGCATCCAGCACTACTCAGCAGATAGATAAAAATTTTGTCCTCATAAATACTGTTTTCAAAGAGTCTCCTTTTTTACCTACTCTGTGCATTTATTTTAGGGTAGCTACCCTATGAATGTGTTGTTCTTCCGTCTTATTAATGAGAAGGTGCTGGATAGCCACCTCAGGTGAGAGATTGAATTTTTTAAATAGCTGAAGTTAGCTGAGAAAGATCCTTTCAACAGCACCAAGCACGAAGAGGTTTTTTTTGCAAAACCGCAATGTCGAATCAGCTGTTCTCACCAAAGTACTTACAAAAGGTTCCTTTTCACATTTCAGAATAGAAAAACTATCCTACTCTTGTGGAGGAAACAAAGGAAACTAAAGAAAAAAACTGAGGCAGTAGTAACAGTGTAATGTGTCTGCTGAGAAACCTTAGCAGGATCCTTCTTCTTTTTCCTGAAGACAGTCATCTTTCACACCTGCAAAAACAGTGTTTTACTATGGGAAGGGTATTTTAAAATTTTAAACTTTAAAATTTAAATTTTTATTCAATCTAAAACTCTATCACAACTGTAGACCAGAATCTTCTTGTTCTTACAAGGTGTTTAAAATATCTTCTGTACTTGGACTCTGTGCATCTTTAAAATACTTAGGGCCAAATCTACAGCTGGATTTAAGAAAACCAATTCTTTTTCTCCCAGGAGCAACATTCTGGAGAGAGATGATTATTTTGTACTTCTCTGCACAAGTTTTGCAGCCAAGTATCAACGAGCATGTTAAATTGGCCACGTCCCTGTTTTTTTGGAGAGGCCCAGAACTCTGGGGAATCTCACCCTCTGTCTTGGACACATTATAGCTTGGGTTGCATTTTAGTTTTACAGTTTATGACATAGGGAAGAGAATTGGTCTGTGCACCCCTAGGTGGGATGGTTTTGGAGTGGATGTTCAGCAGACCTCCCTGAACCCAGCATCTGCTGCTCACAGCTGTTGGCACTTGGGACTCAGACCTACGTGCTCCCTTCTAGTCCTGTGTGCCCAAAACCAGGTAGCTGCCTCAACACCACTGAACTGATGCCTCTTTCCAGATACACGTATTGGTTTTGTTTAAACACATACTAAGCGTGGGTTGATTTGCAATCTTTTCCTGAGTCCTCTGTATATTAAAGAGGACTTAGTTTAAATAGCAGTGTTCAAACAGTATCAGGAATATTTTTTGTTTACTTGCATTCTGTAAAATTGTGGGGTAGCATTGGCAATTTTTGTGTTCTATTCCTACGTCTACAATAGTCTGACGAGCCCTTGGAGTGCTTGGTTACATAGCCAAGATGGTTAGACAAAGTAAGGTAATTTGCATTGTTTCAAATAAAACATACTTGTATCCTTGACTTTGCAAAGCTAAGCGATCTAAAATGCTTTTTTTTATCTTAAGCATTTTTGCGTCAAATTTGTTCATCAGTAAAGTCTGGGTTTTTTTTTTTAAAGCCTAACTGTATTACAGATATCAAATTGCTCCCAATGGAATATTGTTTTCTGATTCTTCTAAGGGACTTCTGTCTTCTAATGGAAAGACCTAAAGGCATTCTGAAAGCTCAAAGGAGTGAATGGAAGCTCTTTTCCTTTGATTTTTACACATCTGTAATATCAAACACTACTCAGCTCATTCTTTATTCATCTAAGTTTGCCCAAGAATCATAAAAGATACGTTAAATGTGTTCTTTGACCTGAATTATGATACAGATAATACTCTGAAATACAATATGCTTCCCCACACAGTAACCAGGTAGCATCAATTCACATCAATGCTTTTGCTATACATGAGTACGCAAGTCTCTATCCTTTTTGGCCTCTAGTTTTTGACTTATCCAGAAACAGAGAATGTTATTATTGCATTCTCACGTGATTTTGAAAAATTAATTGAGAGTTTCACCCTGGCTCTTTTTGCTTCTTAATATTTTTAAGGAAAAGGAAAAAAGTAATACTTGTTTTCTCCCTCAGAACTTCAGACAACAGTGTAAAGAAGCTGGAAGTATCTTATAAATATTTTCATTATTTGGGAAGGGGAAATGTATCAAAGCAATCAGTTTTGTTAATCATAGGCTTGACATTTCCTCCTTGAACTTTTGGTGCCACATCTGTTTCTACAGTAACCTACCAAAAAAAAATTAAGTAAAAAAAGAATAACCAGTGCATTACAGGCTCTCCTTTCACTTTAGTTTTCCTCATTTCCTTCTGGTGACATTTCTTATCTCTTCTTTGTCTTATTTTATGATCTGCTCAAATTTCCAGTTTATAAGGTCTTCAGTCTTGGCCTCATGGATTTGTCATCATCCATAGATTCTCAGCATCTTCTTGGAATCTCCATGTGGTTTCTACTAACCATTTGTGTTATTTTCTAATCTCCTCATCCTAGGGAAGAAGTAACATTTTATGAAATCAACTACATGTACACATCTCTCAGCAAACATTTATCTCCCTTCTCCCCATACAAACCCATGTCTTGAACACCATATTTATGGCTGCTGTGACTCTTCATTCCTCTAGTCATGCTGTCTCTCATTTATGTCCAGTGACATTGTTTACACCTACAGCAGTAACTTTTGTTCATCTCCACTTCTTTTGACTGTCTCCATAGGTTTGGCTTCTAAGTTGGTTCTATACCCCTAGCTGTCCTTGCTGCTTCAATCACTATTAGACACATCCTCCATTACAACTTCAAATTTCTGGCCTTTCTTGACCCTTTTAACTGTTAGTTCATTACTCATGCTGAGTCAAAACCTTGACTTCCATATCTGAAACATGTTAAGGTCTAAAGCTCTTCTCTTTCCTCTCAAAAAAACCAAAATCCAAAAACCAAACAAACAAACAAGCAAACAAACCANAAAAAAAACCAAAAAAAAACTGAAAAAAAAAAAACAAACAAAATAAAAGTCTTGCTTTACAAGAACAAATTCTCTTTGGTATTTACACACTGCGAATGCATGTCTTTAGATATCATTAGCACAGAGTCCTATGCATGCATTCGATCTTTGGTTGCTGGTTTTGTTTGGAACAATAGTGTTCAAAAGTTCTAAAACACTTTTCCCCCCTATTTTTAAATGTAGTTGCTTTAAAACAAATTACATTTTAATGTGGCTTTGTGTTGATGTGGCTTCTGCATCAATTTAGTTGTGTGTTGTGTAAAAGAACACTTCCTTTTATGATTGTTTTTGTCCTGTTGCCTGAAAAGTAAAATAAGGACCAACACTTCAACAGTGATTAGGCCTGGAAGAAAAAAAACAACACTTGCTGTGAAATTATAGAGGACACATTTTGTTAAAAGTTCAGTAAATATTTTTTGTTATTTTGCTTCTTAAAATTCTCTGACAGAATATTGTAAATAATAATTTTAGGTAAAAATCAGATTAAGGTGATCATTTATGGTCAAGTTAAAAACTTCTAAAAATAGGTCTGACAGAGCATTAACTGCTTCAAGAACTGATATTTTATAGCAGTTAACCACTGATTATCTTTAGATGAAAAAGAAAGAGATTAATCAGCCATCACACAATGACAATTAGACAGAGATAGTAGAAAGGGAAATTCTTTGGGAAATCTCTATGGAGGTATGACAATGAGTGATAGAAAGAGATTAATATTTTTAAAGGTTATTTATAAGAAAATGTATTTAAAGAGTGAAAAAGAAGGACCACAAGTAAATGTATGAAGCAAGAAGATGCTGGTAATAAAAATACTTGTTTTTATTTTAAAAATCTGCTTTTATGTTTTGGTTGTTTGTTGTTTGTTTTATTTTTAAACAGATGCGTATTCTAGCATCTTTGTACTTCAGACACAGAAAGGGATTCATTATGATCATTAGTTTCCTGTGGTGGTGCTATATCAGGTACATTTTCATCAGTACTACTGCTAGTGCCATCAGCTAATGTGAAAATTAGGATAAGAAGAAAATTATTTCCTTGTATAGTCAATATGAGTCTTGATTTCAGTGAAAATGAAGAGTCAAATCCCAAGAGGGCCTAAGCACCTACACTTCCCATTGATTCATTCTCTTCAGACCCTCTCAGGAGCTTGGTGTAATAGTAATGTTACTACATTACTGTGCAGACCTGAATGAAGCATGCTAACAGTCTTTGTTCATCAACAAGGTTTTTTGTTGTGTTTGTATTTATTTATTTATTTCTAATTTAACATTTTTAGTCCTTCCATTTCATTACTCAGTCAGAAACATCATTGTCTAGTGTATTTCCTCACTGTCTTCTATCTCTTCCTCTTGCATTTAAAGAAATAGTTACTGATTCACTATAATCACTGACATTTCCTCTGCTTCCATTTGTTTCTGTACTGCTAGCTGTTTCCTCAATTTCATTATTTTCAAATAGCTCTTCAGTGGTACACTGCTGTTCCTCATTTTCATATTGATAATATTATTTTCTCATGCATCATTCTGATTTTCAACATCTTCAGTGCAGTCCTCAGATGATGAGTCATTTGCAGCAGACAAATTTTCATTACTGGAGTCATCTTTAGAGTCAGGATGTGTTGGTCTATTCTCAGGGATATTGTTTGCTCCTCTGTTCCTTTCATTATATCTTGGAAGAGATGTGCTTGATATACTTGCTTGGCCATTATCCAGATAATTAAAATCAAATGTACTTATTTTGTAGATTAAACAAGAACATTTTTTATTATGATTGTTTGTGTTTGAAGCTTTAAAAACATCTTAGTATAAATGTTAAACTTAATTTCACTGGCTATTTAAACATTTAATGCAAGAAATATTTTCATTCAATAGATAAAACAATGTTAATTTTTAATAGGTTTGCTTCACTGAAATATATATGTTGACATAGCATAATTTTGCACAAAGTGGAGCAAGACACATAAAAGTGGAGGTTCTGGTGGCTTCTGTGTAAAGATTGTCATTTGCATGTGTTACAGCAGTTACTGGTAGACGCCAGAACTGGCAGAAGGTAAGAAAGGTAAGCGTGGCTGCAAGCTGTGTGGGGTAACCTTTCTAGACAGAAGGCAGAGAGGAAAGGGCATAAATGCTATAGAGCAGAGTTGGCAGAGTCTGAGACTGCCCCAGCTGACCTGTCCAGCCTAAGCAGGTCATGTTGACTCCCTGCACAGTCCTTGGAGACAACTTCCTGGAGGAATGTCTGATCATATGTTGTGGGTGTTTGAGTAGAAGATGAATTTTTCTCTGGAGCTTTTTCTCTCCATGCACTGATGACTGGTCGAGACTACATGTCCAATTTTGGAAGCTAGGTGAGAAGTATCCTTTCCGAAAGACATGTTGGTGTAGGTGTCTCATGCTGATGCAGAGTCCATTCTTACTCACTTGCTTTTGATGGGTGTCTTCAACCACCAATTCTTGAGAGGTCAACTCTATCAACAGGTGGTTATTTTTTTATATCTAATTCATACCAAGCTTCTTCTGTAATTGGCAGCACATAATAGTTTGACTTCCCTTGAAGTTTTGCTTTTTGTCAGTAACTCCGCATTGTTGTTTTAATTGCCAATAATATGGAATTGGTTTTAATTCTCAAGTATTGAAAAATAATTTTAGTTATAAGATCCATTTCCTACTAGATAAGTTTTACCATGTTCTTTGACTTCAAACAGTGAACTCACAGTGTATTAAAACAAATGGCAAGCTCTTCAACTATGCCTTCTGGCAAATGGCATATTTCTGTTAAATCCTGTATAGTATTTTCTGGGGTT
Organism: Bombycilla garrulus; assembly: GCA_013400315.1. Classification (NCBI taxonomy): domain Eukaryota; kingdom Metazoa; phylum Chordata; class Aves; order Passeriformes; family Bombycillidae; genus Bombycilla; species Bombycilla garrulus. Next base: position 1,146,477 of record VXBU01012223.1, read on the forward strand.
TTTACTTTTTAAAATTTTTTAAATAGGTTTGGAGAACACTAGGCTGCGAGGAACCTCAAGGATCATCTAGTCCAAACTGTCTTGGCAAAACCACAGACATGTTGACTCCACACCCTGTCCGGCTGGCTCTTAAAAGTGTTCAGTGTTGCAGAATCTCCCACTTCCCTGGAGAAATTATTCCAATGGATTATTGTTTACATTGCACATTTTTTTTCTCTTGTATCCAATCAGAATCTCCCCAGGAGTAATTTGTATCCATTAAGCCTCATCTTTTCCATGTGTCTCCTTGTAAATAGGGAGTCTCCATCTTTTTTTTAAGGGTCAAGCTCCCGTGAGAGTTCAGGAACCAACTCTTCCTTCACTGATGTGGATGTGTGTTTGCATCAACCTAATTTTTGTTCCGATGGCCCAACAGTGCTGGTAAAGCCAGAGGTGAAGAAAGAGGCTGAGAACCTTTGTCCTTTCAGCACCATTGGTCACTAATTCTGCTCTCCTGGCTTTCTGTTTTTGTTGTTGTTGTTGCTTTCGTAGGCATTTCCAAATCTGGGGAAGTAGATTTGACCTATGGAATTTTATTATGCATATCTGTAACACTGTTATGAAATTTGAATCAATATGTTCTGTAGCACTTAATTCCAATCAATGTCAGCTTCCCTAAAATCACTGTGCCTGTATTTTCTTATACACATTGTGTCCTCCTGACTTAATATTTCTAATACTGTTTGTACAAGATGTTCTGTAGATGCAGCCTTATGGTGCTAATCATGCTTGGCTCATTCCCTTGAACTGGATCCAGAATAACCTCATTTTGCATTATGATTATCCTCTTTGAAGAGCCCTTATATCCAATGGAGGGATTTAAAGTCTTGAAGAGTGTGATCTAGTTGGGGCCATTCCTTCTTCATATTTTTACACAAAGTAGGGAGGGAACTCAAACACTGAAAAGATTCACTTAAGGGATTCATAATGGTTGATGGCAATAAGTTTTGTCAGCATTGGCCTATTATTTTGCTTTTGGACATACTACTAATTTTTTGTCTTCTTTTTGTTCACAACAGCTATTTTGTACACTTTTTTGGGCTTTCATTAAAAAAAAAATCCCAGGTGCCAAAAATTAATTAATCAACAAACAAACAAAAAAAGAATCCAGAAAAAATCAGCAGTTTTAGAATGTCTGGACTTGGAGTTAAAATAGGACAAAAGATCATTCTGTACCCTTTAATGTACATTGCCATCCTGGAAATATATTATGGATTGGGAAAACAGGTTCTTCCTTGAGGTTCCAATATATATTTTGATGAAGAATGACCATTTCTGCACTTAGATACCAATTTTTTTGCATATTTCTGAGGCTCTCTTGAGTTTTTGTACACAGTGTTCTTCTAAAAAAATAGATATTTAATTTTCCCTTCTCTATTTTGCTGTCTAAATACTCTGTATTATCTGATTGTTTGTGGGTTGTAATAAATATTTAAATGTAAAGATGGTGTCACTGAGAGTAGTAACATAAAGAAATCATGCTCATGGCATTAACAGTGCCTGAGAATTACTAGCAGACCTTTCGCTTTTGCTGTAACATCTTTCATAATGCAACACATGTCCTCTTCTGAAAAAAATTTAGAATTCAGGAAAATAAGGGGACAGTATCATCAGAAATATGCAAAATTTAAACAGAATATTTTTGGGCAATAATAAATTTTCTGAGAAAAGGCAAAAACTGTTTTCTAATTTGGTGAATAAAACTGAAACAACAACAAAAAAGTAAAAAAACCCTATTTTTATTATCTCTCATTTTTACATCAAACCTTTAGGATAGGAATTGTTTCTATTAAAACAAAATGAAAGAAGAATTTAAAAATAGAGAATTAAGAGGATAAAAGCTTGGAGCTTTGGCCTCTTGAGCCAAAATCATTTGCATAGCTGTAGTTACAAGTAAAAACTGAGTCCTACCTCATAGCAACTAGGAATTGTTCCCATATTGAAGTTGATCAAAGATATCTGAAGGTCACTTTTTCCCAATCTGGACAGTATGTGTGTCTCCAAAACACTCTGTTGGCACTGTCATGCCAATCTGGCCAACCAATCTGGTCTAGGACTAAGCAAATACAAAGGGTTAGCTTTCAGCTTGGCTTTGAGAGTTTGTTCTAGAGCAAGCCAGGGACATTTTGGCAGGTTAACATGCCTAAGACATGCAAGATTCAGCTCCTAATTCTGTCATTTACTCCTAGTAGCGTTTCAAATGTCCCAAAAGGCTAAATTAATTTGGAATATTCTTTCTTCTCTGCCTCTAAGAAAGGGTGGCTGCAGCCAAAATAATGCTGGAAATGCTTCCTCCTAAATGCTATTCCTGTGTGTTATCCTTGAGACCAATCCAGTCAGAGTCTGGAAGGAGCCAGAGTATATGGCAACAAACGATCTGAAAAATCAAGGGAAAAGTTTTGAACTTTTGTGTTGGCCCTGTTTTATTCACTAGCAGAGTAAATGCCCTCTCTCTGGGTCAAAGCTGAATCTTGAAGGTGGACAGCACTCCTGTCTTCAGCTTTTCCACTGCTTGGTTACACAAGGGAGATTTTGTCAAAGATCGTTCTCAGCAAATATTTTGGGCTCCAAATAGTCAATGCTCACAGACCTGAGACATTTTTCTGTGCTGTGGGAAAAGGCAAAACTTTATTCTCACCTTCATGCTTAGTATTTATTGCTGTTTTGGGGACTAGAGACATGGTTCTAGTTAGGATTCTCTATACCTGAAGAGAGGAGGTGAAAAGCAGAAGGAATTTTGTGCCATATGGTACTGCAAAAATTTTATCAGGTTGCTATTGATTATTTCGGTGCAAGACCCCACAGTTACCTGACCAAAAAGGAAATTCTGTNAAAGGGTTGCTCTTTTTAATGAATATTCCTTCCTTATCATTCTGCTGCTGGCTTTGCTAAAGTAAAACATCCTTATGACTGGTAGAGCACATTGGAGTCCTTGGATAAAGACACTACGAGTGCAAGGTATTCTGAGCAGATGACTTTGAGCATCTCCTTCATTATTCTGTGAATCCATATCTCACTTGGGAAGGGAGCTGCTTTTTTGTATGATTGGTGAGATGATTGATTTTTACCTGTGTTTGAAAATTTCATATGTTTTTGGGAAGTGAAAAATTAAACACTTTCATGATGGTCTGCTGTAAAACATTGCAGCTATTTGCCACGATGTTGACTTTCAATAACTGAAAATTAAAGGTCCACTGAAATAATTTTGCTCCCCAGTGATTTAGAGAGACCCAGTCTCACCATAATTTAGAGTCAACTTTTCGTCCCTGCATAGTTCCATGATTTGCAAGCTGTTTCTGGCAGTCATCCTTGTCAAATCAATGATATTTCTTCTTCTCCTCCTAAGTTTTTGGCCCTTTCCCCTCATAATTAAATTCTTCATCAGATTTACGTTATATAGGTCTACCTTTCTAAGGGATACAAACTCCTGAATGAAAATACTGTGCTATGAGCACGTTTTTAACCCATTTCCTTGTCTGATGTGATTGTATTTCTTATATACAAAACTCAAATGGAAAATGCCTGTCCTCAAAAATGTTCCATTATATTTCATATACTTAGAATACAAAAAAGTAAAGCTAAACCTTCATATCCTCAAATATCAGAGTAAATTGCATGTTAATAAGACTTAGTAATGCAATTAACTTTGTTCATGTACATAATTAAGTAGCAATGTGCTCTTAGTTTTTAGGAATAAAAGGAAGAAAACAGTAAGTTAATGCCCCATCTTGGGTCAAAGTGTTTGGGAAACTGCAGTTAATCTTGATGAATCTCTTTGTAACAAGGAAGTAGGCTGATGCACTTGTTAGAAATAACTAGTATACTCTAGTTGCTGCTCTCTCTTCTGTCTCTCTTGTAATACCTAAGGCTACCCACCTCTGCACAAGATTTTGTGTTTCAAAATGGTAAAAAGAAAGAAAAGGTAAAAACTTTAAGTTTCATTTCAACCTGCAAATGCTCATATCCATTGAGAGAATGTGGTCTAATCCACAGTAAAATAAATCTGATTATTCCAGTTTAGGTGGTTCTCTTGAACAAAGCTTATCTCAGAGAAATCTTACTTCTGTAGCGTGTGTTTTGCCACCAAACTGATCCTCAACAGTTTTTATCATAGACATAGCACACAGCATAACTCTGCAGAGATGGAGACCTTTGAGACCATCCCTCAGTGGCCGATACACTTGTTCATCTCAGTCAGCACCGTTTGGTACCTTACAATGTTCAGAAACAATCCTACAAATTTAACAAGCAGGGTGGTTTACCAAGATGAAAAACTGGATTGAGAGCTAGAAGCTTTAGTCTGTTTTCCATGCCTGGACATGTTAGCATGTGTGCTCTGTAACTTGAAAATAGGATGCTTATAATCTCATAGGCAATGTGTGAAATAGAACTTAATCTTGTTCTCAGAGATGAGAAAAATCTGTGTTCTGTCTCAATTATTTGAATTGCTATAAACCACATTCCAGTTGTCCTAGCTCCTGGAAAAAAAGTTGGAATAAAAAGTTGGTGATGGATATATCAAGTTTTGGATTTCAAACTATAAAACCAGAGCAGATTTATATAGACAGATGAGGGAGTAGCAGGAAACTGTAAGTCAGTGTGATGAGAAGTGTTGCCAGCACTGCCAACCTAATTCCTGCCAGGCGTTTCAGAGGCCTTGCAGCAAATGGGTTTGAAGGTGGATGTTTATGGAGAGCTCCCAAGCATGAAGGGTAGCATGAAAGAAAGTGTTTGAGGATGCAACAAATGAGTCATGGGCATGGACAATGCTTGCTGGCTGCTGTTGGGAGCTGACACTCTGAAATACAGAGGGAAAAAGTAGTGTGGGGACTAGACCATGAAGTTCCTGGGTGGTAAATGATGTAGTTAGGGCAAAGATTTCTAGAAAAAGTCTAGACAACAGTCTAGGAAAATGAAAGACTTGCCTTTTTCAAGAAATAGACATAATCAAAGACCGAGAGGATGAAACACTGGGCAAAAATTCCTAATTGTTTTAATATGTAAAAAAGGTTGTGTCTTTAAGAAGATACACATAGAAAATCTACAAAATTTAATTATAACTTCCACCAGAGTTATAAGCATGATATTTGGCATATATACTAAAATATTGTCCAGAGAAGCTGAAAAGGAATAGCAAAGAAAGAACAAGGATGTCTTAGCCCTGCTGATTAGAAACTTGGAAAGTGGTGTTGAAAAGAAGAAAATCAGTTTTATTGGCCTGACTTATTTGCCAGATGCAATGGCTATGACTTAACTGCATAAACCTCATCACTGAATTTGTATTTGTGAGTTTTTCTTAAAGCTAGGATAGCAGGGGTCTCGATGCCTTCATAATCATTCTCCACTCCCAAAGTTAGAAGCAGAATGAGAGACTAAAAAACCCCCAAAATTAAAAAGCTCCCACAATTCCCCCCAAGCAATCAATAGAAAACAATCAACCGAGCAACTAAATAAACAGAAAGACAACCAAAGAAACAATGAGGACCGGGACAGCAAACTGGATGATCAAGGGAAGACTTGATTTGAAGATGTCTGAGGAGTAAACAAAGATTGAATGTGAACTTTGACAGTGAGGAAACTGAGGCAACAGGGAAAGGAGTTTCAGCAGAGGGCAGTTTTAGTGATCCAACATGGATTTGAAAGAAAAGTCTCAGTACTGTCTGTAAACACACTGTTTGGTGAGGTTAGAGATGAAGGGGAGGAGCGATGCCAAGCTCTGGGAGGCAGAGGGTGTGAGAAGTTTCAGCAGTGGTGACTACACTTTACAGTTCAGTGGAAGCACCAGAGGTGGTCATGTTTGGGTAGCAACACATAGTAATTCTGGTCACAGCAGCTGCAACTGGCTTTGCTCTGTTCGGAGCCTGATCACACAGCAAACGCAAGTGGAATTCATTTGTCTGAGGTGTGCATGATGTTATGAAAAATGGGTTTTCTAAACCAAATACTGAAGTATGGGAATGTGATAGCAATTCAGTAATAGTACAGTATCCTTTCTCTTTATACGTTGACTATAATTTTTTCAGAGCTTTATTGAGACAATTAGTCTTAGTGGGATCATCTGTTCTAGTCTTATTTATATTTTTCTATAGTTACACTCAAAATTCCTACTTCTCTTACAGCAACTTCAAAATAAAATCTGAAAACTGCTATAAACCAAGAAGCACTTTTTCTCTTGCATAAAAAATAAAAAAAACAACTTTAAAAAAACCTACTATACTGAAATTACACAGTTAGCAGCTTTCAGTTTGACATCTTTCATACTTGGAGACGTTTCCTTGAATTATTTTTTTAAAAGACATTTTATATAACAAGTTAAAAATAAACCTTCATGGTGCTTTAGTAGCATGAACTGTGATTAAAACTTCAAAGACAATTGCAAATGTGCTGCAGTTATTGAGCATGTGACTCTTCAAAAACATTGGTCTGTAATATCGGAGTTAAATGTCAGAGCTCTGTTTTTCCCCCTGAATGGTATAGTTGGGCCCTGTTCAATGACATTAATGGAACAATGCTTCATTGTATCATTTAAAATACATTTTCCTTGTGGCTTTTCCCCCTCTGTTAAACAGACTTATTATGATATGGTGAAATGTACAACAAACTAAAACTCCCATCTTCTTGCTGGGAACAAAATAATGAAGTAAGAAGTTGAGGCTGTGTTCAAGATAAGGGATTTGCTTGTTCAGTAACTGGCTTGATAAACTTTTCCAAAATATACACTGCCGAATAAAACCTAACAGTGCTAAATATAAATTAAAACAAAAGCTATATATGCACATATTTCCAATGTGCTTTTCAATATGCAATAATTAAATATATAAGTGCATACACTTTTGAAAGTTCACCTTTTATTGTAACCTAGAACATAAGATCTTCTGTTTAAATAAAATTTCTCTCTTTTAGAAGTCCCTTAAAATGTGGCTCTATGTTGATAAAAATAATAACAATGTGATGTAAGACTTGCTATTAAATGTCTAATTTCCATCTACTCCAACTGCAACTCACTTCTTTTCTAATTACTGACCTAAACACTTACAATACTAGCTAACACAGGAGAGGAAGGGATGACATTGGTTCCTTGCCTTCCTGTGTAAACATGCAGCAAGGGTCAGGTGATCATCACTAATATTTTCTTTTAAAAATTTTTTATTACTATTACTATTACTATTACTATTACTATTACTATTACTATTACTATTACTATTACTATTACTATTATTATTATTTTTAATAATAGTAGTAGTAGTAGTATTAATATTTTCTACTTAAGCTGATGTTTGTGCACTGAACATTAAAAAGCTTGCTTGCTGTACATATAAAGGCTGCTTCTGTATTATATTTGCAATTTTTTTTCTCACAAGTGGAAGTTCTGGAACTATAATTCTCTTAAGAGCCAATTGCATTGGCCACAGAGAGTAAAGCATTTTGTCCTGCTGGTGCAGCCTATGTTTTTGGCCAGTGTCTGCTCCATTTCCCAAAACAATGACTACATTGCACCATTGCCATCTCTGCACAGGCTGACTTCTGTGTAAGGTCTCTGAGCTCACATTTCACAATGTGAAATTCCACTCATTTTTCTTTCTCTAGATGGAGTTTTATGATTCTGGAACTGCCAAAAATCTTTTGAGAAATGAAATTCAACTTATGTTTAAGGAAGTTTGAAAGTTCAATTGTGCTGAAGAAGAAAACTATCATCATCTTTTTGCTCTACTTAGTATTTTAATGTACCTAAATGTGAACAATAAAATAGCGAGCAGCAGAAAAATAAGATGTATTTGCAGTTATCTGTGTAATGTAAGTAATATGTAACGTGCGACTACGCACCTTTTGGGCTTAGGTTTTTAATTATTTATGCACAAATATCATGTTGCTTTAAAGCAACAAGATGGCAGAATGTGACAAATGTGAATAACTGAGGACAAGCTACAATTTTCTAGGATACTATGGAGTCATTGAGCCAGCTGGAGAGGGAAGAAAGCATATTCCATAAGCTTTGCCAGATAGGCTCTAAGGAAGCTTTCCTCAGGCTGCACTAGGAGCCATCAACATATTTGTTAAAATTTAAAATTTTTAGTTTCTTCCATCAACCCTTTTCAATAATCATCTATGCTGCCAACCATGGGCATTTAAAAAATCATGAATCATACCCCTAAACAACTTGGAATGGACTTCAAATTATAATACATGGGGGGAAAGTGGGGTTTATGGATCTTATTGAATTTCTAGCTTGTTTCATTATTCCTTTTCCACTAGCTTTTTTTTAAGGATGTTGGATTTCATCAAAAGAAAATGAAGAATTGAATTATTATATGATAATATGGGTTTATGTGAAGACCCCAGAGTTCTGGAGGCTGTAGTGAAAAATGTGGGGTTCACTGGCACTACAAAGGGGCCTGCACATATCTGACTCCTCTGTGGTCAAATTAGCTAGTCCTTGTGTGGACAGCCCAGGGAAAGAGAAGGAGTAAAATTGGGAATATAACAGGTGGGGAATGGCTGCTCATTAGGAGGGCATAAAATTTTCTATCCTTCTTCATTCACAAATTTTATAACTAGGTGAACAAGGGTTGAAGAGCTGGATAATCATGCTACAGCATCTCCAATGTTTCTTCTACTTCTGCTGCATAGTTTGAAGCAATCTAGCAGACAGTGAGTTATGTGAAAACTTATTGTCATGACAAAGACCATAAAAAATGGAAAATGAGACAATTAAAGAACCCGTGACAAATTTTATAACAAGTATAGAAAATAACACAAAAGTAATCCATTGTATTATCTTTTCAAGGTTCTTCTCACATGTTGTAAATAGGGTTTATAGTACTAGCTATTTTTTTGCTACTTTGCCATCAATCACCCTGAGGCATTACTAAACTATTACTTATCTGCTGACAGGTAAAACGAAACTTTAGTGCTGATATTACTGAAGTTTTATTAGTAAGCATCAAGAGCTCAATAGCAACCAAAAGACAAAAAAGTAAACTTTGTTAAAATATTATGCTGAAATTTTTAGGTTGCTCACTTTTCTTTTGCTCTCATGGCAGTTTTTCTGCTTGAATCATTTGAATTGACTGGAAAGGGAAGGCAATGGACTCAGGCTGACAATTTTTCTTTTGTTGTGTCTTAGCTTTTGAGTAAGAATTTTGGTGAACCGCCTCCTGATATCTAGAGAAACTTCAGATTTTGGACAACCACCCTTTTATAAGTGGTATATAATTTTTGTGCTTTTCTTTTAGCTTCCCAGTGTGCCCAAATATCGGGAGCAGGTAAATGTTACAGTACTGGACAATTAATGAGCTGAAATTGAAGTATCTTTATGTCATTCTTATTACTGCAGATTTCTGCATGAATCCTGGTTTCTTTTTTTGCATCAACTCTGACAACAATTACAAAGAAGATAGCATTATCTCAAAGGTGGGTATTGCAGAGGACATCAGCAGTTTAAATAGCACCACAAACTCAAAAAGAAACCTGAAACTTTGAATTGTACTAAACATGTTGTACTAAATATTTGAAATGGCTAAATTGTTAATTATAACCATCTAGGTCATAAGTTGGTAAAGGTCCTCTCAAAATGTATCTTCTCCAATCTTCTCATCTTGTTCAGCACAAAATGAATCTGGATGAATTTCACCAGAGTCTGTCTCTGCAAGCATAATTTTTAAATATATTGAAGCTTTATTTTTGCTTCATATTTTTCTTTGAATAGAGAAGACCAAAAATCAATCATGTATCTGGGATTTAGCTGCTTCAAATAGAGGTCAACTGAAGAAGAGCTGGCTTGGTATTAAAGATAATCTACAATGTCAAGGTAAATGTTTAAAGCAAGCACTTTTTAAAATACTGATTTTAATAAGATGTGTGACCCTGATGCCTGTTATTTAGTCTTGCACATCTTGCTAACATTAGCTTTTCTCGACTTGGCCCGCAGAGAAGCCACTGTCATTTGCTTCAGCAGCAGATGTATATATTAAACTTCTTCATACAGCAATTTCGCAGCCTACCAAAATTCCATTTGCCTGTTCCAGTGACAGGCTAAGCCAGCTATCACATCAAACTGAAAATTAAAATTATTTTACTGTGAACTAGAATGGGCTTCATTCTAGAAGTCTAGTTTTTAACAAGTCTAGTTGTTCCTTTGTAATTTGCTGTTGATATGATAGATAAAAATATTATATTATTACAACTATGTATTTTTTTACCTTTGATTTCTGATGCTTCTAAAGGAATGGAAACACATGGATTTCACAGATAATGCTGAATTGAGATGGCATGTGAAAATCAGAATGATACATATGATAAAGAATGTTATAGTGGTTCAAGTATCAGCAGGAAATAAAATTAAAATAATCTTGAAAAAATATTTTGAGATATAAAAAGAAATAGTCTAGAATGCATAGATAAGTAGACAGTTTGGATAAAATTCTAAGAATGGTGAATTCTGTGGGAGCTTTGCCATTTAATCAACTCAGCCGATACTTAGCCCCTGGCAAATAATATGCAAGGAAATCAAGGGATGGTAGATGGCAATAAATTAAGTATGAAATTGTTTGAAAAATTTGCTTTTATATGCAAGTTGGTATGTTGGATGTGTAAACATCCCTGTTAAGGAATCCAATAAAAAAACCCCGTATTCTGAGTTGGTACCTCATTGCTTTAGCTTCTGTTTAGCCTAGTCATTCATTTTGAACATGCACTTATTTCTGATTCACAGAGTCAAGGGTGACACTGGAGTTAGCTTTGGAGATGCTGAGCACAGCAGCATGAAGAGGACTGCACACACCTTGTGATCAGTGCTCCCTCTCAAACACTTGCAGTGCATTTTGGACTAGCTACCTGTCTGCTGTGGAGTTTGCTTGTGTGCTTTTCCTGATGGAGGACTGTGGTTTCTATCCACAGAAGATCAACACTCCCACCCAACCTGGTGTTTCCTGCAGACTGACTGAAGGTGCACTCTCTCCCTTCATCCAGATAGTGAAGAAAGTTATTAAACAGGACTGGTCCCAATACTGAGCCTTGGGGAGCACCACTAGTGATCAGTGCCAGCTGGATGTGACTGCACCCTCAGCACCCTGGGCCATCCTGACAGCTTTTACTATCTATAGTGCCATGAAAGAGGCACAGCATCAAAGGTATACTTGTAGGATTCTCAAAGCAGAAACTGCATCCATGAACATAGAGGACTGGAAATTTTCCTAAATTTTTTTTTTTTTTTTTTTTTTTTTTGCTTTTCCTAGAAACTTAAGAGGGATGAAGGCCTGATATGATTGTAAGACACGAAATGTGTTTTTATCTTATTTTGCTGGACAGAGATAATGCTAGAAATGTGAAATGGTGAGATCTAAATAACCTTTATTTTCACCTATGTCTTAAATTATTTTGGCATGCATTCTATTAAAACTAGCTAGACTATAAACATAGAAACACAGTGATATTTACAGCCATGTTGGAGAGAACACAGGCAAACCAGGGTTGCCTGTCATGACTAGAACATATATTAAGAGGTTGCTTACATCCTCGGGTTGAGGAAGAATTTTGTAAACATATTTTTTGCAATTGTTTTCTGTAAAAGAAGAAGGAAATAGCTGTTTGTAGCAAAACCACATTTACATCATAGTCCCCATCCTAAGAGTACTGAGGTGGTGTAGCAGCCTGCAGCAGATGTAGTGTAGAACAGTTGTGTTGAGCTCAGCAAGCAGGAATAGCTAGTAGTGATCACATGCAGTGGAAATAACTATTTAAAGTGACATAGATATTTAACAAAGTTACAGAACTCACTGAAATGTATTCTCTGACTGCTTGTTTTTGTAAAGGGTCTTGAGCCACTGCTGGTTTTTTTTAAGTGTCTGCTCTGACCCTGAAACTGAACCTGCAGGACTGACTGCGGAACCCTTGTGTGAAAGAAGCTCCCAGCTAATGACAGTGGGCAGAATAGGTAGGATGTTTCTCTGTAAAAGAAGGTGCCGGGTTAAGGTGCAGATTAGAATTTCAATTCCTTGAAAAACTGCTTAGCCACTAAGCTGTTGGGTTGTTTTCTGTGATTAGTAATTTTCTTTGAGAAAAGATCCCAAAATGGTGAATATGCTGAATTTTTAACAGCTAAAAAGGCCATTTTATATCTTCTTTTACCCAAATAGAATATGTATTTAATCCCTTACCCTAGATTAAAAAAAAAAATGTTTGGGCAATTTTTATTATAAATCATTTGATTCAGCAAAATAATGGACAAGAATGTCTTCGCACAGTAGTTCAAACAATTTACTTCATATTGAAAATTTAAATAAGAAATATACATACAAATTAAAAATTCACAATCTACAAAGAGAAATTAAGTTTTGAAAGTGAAAATGCAATGTGTTGCTTAGGACATAACATCCTGAAATAACTATTGGATTCACAAGCAGCTCAAACTTAATGTCTCATGCTAGGGCCATGGGGAGATTTAAGTGCATCTTGTGCGTTTCTTTGACAAGTCAGAAGTATATCAACTGTGTGCCACAGCAGGACCATATTAGAGGTACCAGAAGCCTAACCCATGAAATGATTTGAGGTCCCCACCTGTAGAAATGAAAATGCATAAATGTCATAACTCTTCCTGTGCTCTGCAGCAAAGGCAGCTCTGCTGTGGTACCTCACTCTGCCATTTGCTGTGTGATATATCTAATCTGCCTCAACTGTCCAGTCTCTTACTATGATTAATTTTCTCAATATGTGTTTGTCCTCACACACAATTTTGCTACTTTACATGTAGAAGCAGCTCTTTCCTCCACTCAGATACAATTATTGGGAAGTCTGAGGCGCAAAAGTTCTATTCTGAAATACTGAAATTAATTGGTATATTCTGTACTTCTGAGAACAGCTAGGATTTTACACATCATAAATGCATAGAGGGCTTCTGCTTATTTCATCCTGTTTGGATGTCTATGATTTTCATTTTTCCTTCTAGTTTTATACCATGTCTCTACGTCAGCTTCAATCATGGACTGAGTTTTCTTTGCCTTCAAATTCTACTTGCATATGCTTCTTTTCCATTTGTTTCCCTCATTATCCACTTTTGCTGTTCCAAATAGTTTCCTTTATAGGTCTGAAAAATGTTTATTTTCTTTTTAGCACAACTTTTGTGGTAATCAAGACTTCTTAACCATCAGGTTCCTATATTCAAGCTCTTTTGAGAAAACCTGCATTTTCACTCCTATTAAGAACAAGAAAAATGAAGAAAGTAAAAGAGTAAGATTTCAGCACTAATGAATCTGGATTAAAACTGAAATTTTCAACTTAAAGAAGGTATATTCCTGAAGTTTTTAAAGAAAGCTTAGAGATATATTTAGACTAAGATGTCCTTTTGCCTGATCATTTAGAATGGAATTGTCTTCTCAGACCATATTGCAATGCCTTCCAATAAAGCTCCCAAAGACTTCTTCCAGCAGAGACCTGAGTCCACTGGAAAAGAAGGGATAAAAACATATACACTCATGTCTTGCCTTCATATAGGTTTGGAATATGGCTAGAAGATAGATTTCTCACTGAATCTACTTTATACTTTGCCAAATAAGAACACCTATACTCTCAAATAGAATTCTTGTTGTTATCCTCACCACCACTGTCACTGTGTCACCCATGCCTCCTAGCCTTCCAATTACCCCCACACCTAGCATTTGTCCTAAACATCTTCATCCACATCTCCTGACATTGAAATCTCCTTTACTTTAAATGAGTTTAAAATTCAAATGGCTTCTTAATAGATGCTAGTGAAATGCAATATTGCCACCATTTGTCTTTAATAAAACACCATTTGTCATTATTGCTAAAGCCTCTGTTCCTCCTCCCCAAAGTCTGCTGACAGGAAGGAGGTGTTACTGCTGCCTTTGATTCTGTCATATGTGTTTTGTTTTGCCTTTTTCCTTTTATTTTTTTTAATAGTTTTCTCATCTTTAGGGCTTGCTTAGGTGATATTTGAGGGTTTCACTTCTTCAGGAGTGGAAATTCTGTCCTTTTACTTCATCCATTCCCAAAGGTGTTGAGAGACAGAAAGGTAGAACCCATCCCTTCTCTGCTAATGCTTTGCCCTTCACAAAACACAGAGCAGGAGAAGTACAATACATTTCACATTCTTCAGCATTTTAATGTGGCCCTCAGATGTGAGAAATTCAGTTCCTTTATTACGTTTTCTCCCAAGGACTGATCACTACAAAATTTGGACACTGCAAGAAGAGAGGCATTTATTGACTTGCTTTTTTTGTCCCCAGCTACCGGAGCTGTTTTTGTTTTACTCTTAGTCTACTTTTACACAGGAAAGCATAGGATCATTAACAAATAGTAACTTCGGCTAGACACCTTATGCCCCCACTTAATTTAAGAAAGTCTTCTCAATTTGGCATTAGCAAATGGGTTTTCTAGGGCACTTGCTACGGCAATGTCTTTTCCTCAAGGGAAGTAGCCCGTAGAACCATTCTGTGAATTTATCTTGAGATTCCTGGCTGAAAGAATTTTAGGGAAGATTTAGTGTTTTATAGACAAAGGTTTCAGACTGAAGTACTTTGAGTAGAAAAGTGAAGCATTCCTGAACAGGTATAAAGAAAACATAGGAGACTGGGAGTTTAAAAGAACAATTTTTCAGTTTTCCCAGATACTATCTTCAGCAGAAAACCACTTTTGAAGGGTAAGAATCCAGGCAGTGTTTGGGAGAGTTCAGAAAAGCCAGATCAGGACCTACATAGGTATTTTGTATTTACTGCCATCACATGTCTGGGGAGTTTGGAATTTGGTCCTTTATTCAAGAATGTCTGTTAGAGTGATCTGCCAACTGATGTTAAGAAAATACTCCCACCAGTTTCACTGAGTGATGGATTGAGCCCTGAGGGCTCTGCGTGGTTGTGCAGACTGGTACTGACTAGTTGTGTGTCTGTTAATTTTTTTTTTTACCATCCAACCTTGCCACACAGAGTGTTGATAAGCCACATAATGGAAAGCATGTAAAACTAGTTTTTAGGTAGAATATAGCCCTTGTGGGTAAATAATTGTACTTGCCTTCCTCAAGTATGCATTTTGAAACAATATTCAGTATAAAGTGATTGTATAGATAGCCTGATTGTAAAGCAAGATTAATAAGAAAGGCAAGAAGTCTGCAATAAAACCTCCTAACTTAAATCATCTGCATTTGTGTACAAGCATTCATATTTAGCAACAGTCCCAAGGCTGAGATTAAAGCTGTTTGGTAGGTTACTTCAAGGCCTTTTTATTGCTAAATCTTATTATGTCTCTAAAATGTAGAAATTAATCACCTGTCATCAAAGCTACAGTGGATTATTGACTTCTAAATGTCTCTACAAAGTGATTCATGACAGAATGAAACAGGAGACTGAACTAGCACTGAAATTCTTTTTTGCATGTGATAAAAAGGGTCTATTAAAAGTGTTTGAACAAATGCTGGCTATTAGGTAATCATCACAAAGGATTTTGTTATCAAAACGTGGTGCTCCTTGAATAACCTTATTCAGTTACATAGATTTGCAACACCAGTCCCCTAATGGGGAAGATATCTGGAGAATTTAGATTGTTCATCTGAGAAGCTTGACATTAGCTAAATTGCAGCAGGATATTCTGACCTACCTGCAAGACAATGATGGTGGAGTATTGTTTGCATGTACTCCCAGTTTTTTTAACCCAAAATCATGTGGGTATTCTAATTGGGAATCATTGGGTTGTGACAGGAAAATTTCTTATGATTTGGATATTTTGCTGTATATTCAATGTCAGTTTTTCTTTGAACCATGTCAAAAAATGCCATGAGGATGTACTGCTTGTCATGGGATGTACTTCCCATGAGAAGAAGAGAAATCTGGCTTCTGATTAAGTCAAAGTGAGTTTCTGAAGGATTTATAGCGGCTCCCATTCAGTTACAGCTATCAAGCAGCTAGAAAGTGTCTGTATGATGTGGTCCAGGGATGCAAGCTGCATTAGCTGGGACTTCTGGGTGAAGACTATGAATTCCTGACTGCTGCTGACAAATCTGTGTTTGTCCTGCTGAAAATGAGAAGGGAAGTCCTCAATAAAGATGTGTTTATATGCATTTCATCTCCAAAAAAGGAAATGTTAAAATTTTTTCTAAGAAAATCAAGATGGAGAACACAAAGATTTTGAAAAGATACCGTAGAGGTTTTCCTTCAATTAGAAGGCCAGGTTTACAACAAACATCTTTGGAAAGGTAATTTCTTAATGTATTTTCAGAGTTTCCATAAGTCACACTATGGGTCTGCAGAGAGGGCCTCAGTTTTCTTCTTTTAGCAGGCAAGAGTACAGGCTGAAGGCTGCTTCCTCCATAGAACTTCAGAGCATGTGCTCTCAGAGCCACTCTGCACACTGGCACTAAGTGTACTCCCATTTTTCTGTTGCTTACATGCATCGTAAGACAGAGACTGCATTTTCCCTTAGAGTTGCTTTTTTGTCTAACACAAGTTAGGGGAATGTGAAGGAAAGATGTTCAGAAGACTGTTTTGTTCGTAGGTATGAGATTGGGGGAAAGAGATTATAATTACAAAAAATAATGAAACACCAGCTTTCCTAAGCCATGTGCAAACCCAGAATTTCTCTCTAGCCATATAGTACCCCTCATCAGAAGTTGCTGTACATGCCTTAGCTGCTAAAGTCAACTGTCTTGAGTTCCTAGAGTCATCCTGCCATGTGATGGCTTCCACTGGACTCAGAAACCACATCTTCCTCTATCCGTGCTTCTATTTTCCACATTGATTTTTACAGAAAAATGGTGACATTGATTTGGATAAAAATGGAAATGCTTTTGATAGCACCATGTGGTGTCAGGCAATTTGGGCACTTAAAATGATTACTCTCATTCAATCTAACCTGCTCAGAAGGGAATTTGTGTGTGTCTGTGTTTGCCTTCCTCCTATGTGCTATGAAAGGCTCTTTTTATAAGCCTTGCAGCGCATTCAGGGTTTTCTGCCTTTGCTCTTTGCCAGTTTGCTGCTTCTGTCCTCACTGCTGTTACTGGGTTGTTAATTTTGAACTCCTATGGTTTTGTTGTGACTGAGTATTGCATGAGACCTTAGATGCACATCCATGCTGTGCATGTGTACTGTGTGCCCATGATCCCTGCAGAGACAGCAGATTATTGATACAGAAGACAGAAACAACTTGCTCCACAAGTCACGTGGACATGCCAGTGTGAATGAAGCTTTCTGTTCTTGTTCCTGTCTCCCCATCAATTGTGACTGATATTCCTCTGTTTATGGTTAAACAGTGCAGGGCACGCTCCTCCTCACGCACCTTACTGGTGCTGAACTGTGCTGCTGTATTTTGTTAGTGGTGTCTCCTGGAAACAATCCCAGCATCACACACCTGTGGATCTGTCCAGAGGGCTATTGCATCCCAGCATGCACAAGCACGTGGCATTACTCACCTGGACACACAACTTTGGTGTTTCCTTGGTGAACTTCATGAGCTTTATGTTGGTCCAGTCCTCAAATTTCTCAAAGTGCCTCTGGATCAGAGCTCAGCCATTCGTTTGTGTCAGCCACCCTCTTTAAATTCTGTGTTGTTTGCAGATTTGCTGAGGATGCAATGTATGTCATCATCCATGTTGCAAATGAAGATGTTGAAAAATATGAGCCCCAGTGCTGACCCCCGGGGTACTGTGCTTGTTACTGGATAGCAGCCATATGTTAAATCATTGATCACTACCCTTTGGGTATGGAACCACAGCTGATTTTCAACACACCTGACAGTCCAGTCCACTCAACATTGCTATTAATATGGAAA
Source organism: Bombycilla garrulus (assembly GCA_013400315.1). Lineage (NCBI taxonomy): Eukaryota > Metazoa > Chordata > Aves > Passeriformes > Bombycillidae > Bombycilla > Bombycilla garrulus. The sequence goes on from VXBU01012223.1 coordinate 1,164,288, forward strand.
AACCTATTCTTTGGGGATGGGATTGTTTTAAAATTTTAGAATAGATAACAATGGAGAAATATCAGCTATTTAAAATGTATCAGGTGTGACCTGTGATGAAATCAGAGTCCATATATTCAGTATATTTTGGGTTAATTTTTGAGCCAAGTAACACTGTAACAACAAAACGACTATGAATTATCTCCTTTTAGTTTTTTGGGTTATATTTTTTGAAAAATATCTATTAGCTGTCAATACGGTGCCCTTGTTTGTTTATATATTTTTTATTAGAACCTGTGGTCCAGTTAAGGTCAATAGAAGCTTGCCTGAACTCCTAGGGATGTTGCTATGCAGTCATGATGATGATACCTAGATGATACTTTTATCATTGGTATTTGCAAACACCTTGTGGCAATGCTGTAGAAATGTAGGTGAAAACAAGAGTTAATAAGATTCAGATGTAACTGCTGCAGACACCATAGTTATCATCCTACTGTGGCAGGATCTGAGGCAAGTATCTGAGGCAACTCTGATTAATTAATTTTCTAGAAATATAGTCCTTTACCACTTGAAATAAAACACTCTACTGCTGTCTGAAAAGCCTCACAGTGATGTTTCTAACTTCTTGTACACTTTTAGGCAGGAAAACAGAAGGATTCTTTTCTTATTTTTGAATTGTGTTCTATTCCTTCTCTTATAAATATGTTACTACTTATCTTATGAATTTTTATTTTTACTTGACTTTAACTTTTAATCAAAAGATTTTTGAAGAAACTTTTCAGCATTAAAGTAGAGGTCGGAATTCAGTATTGGCCTGTTAATGGAGAACACTGACTTTGCCTCACTGCCAGAGACTGGCTAGAGAGCTTGGCCTCAGATGAGCACGTAGCTTCAAAAATTCAGAGATGCAGAGACCTTGTTATTATCTCCAGTTCTCTTAAGGTATTTTAGGGTCTTCTGCAGGTTTTCCATTCTGATAGGCACTAGCTTTCCTGGCTTTTTATTCCTCTTTCTTGTAGATGCCATAAAAATTGAAGGAACAAGTATAAAATAAGAAAGCATAAACTCCTTGGTAGTGCTCTCTCAGCTTGTCTTCAATGGCACACCTATGAAACAGGGAAAAAAACCCAGCTGTTGGAGGAAGGACTTAGGAAGAGAGAATGAGGATGATAACAGCAGAGTGGGTGACTCTTTGCTGATGTAGTCATCTTTGAATGGAAATATGCATGTATGTCTTTGTCTATCAGGGAAATGAGACATGCCTGTGCTGAGAATAACAGGAAATCTCTTTTCAGTGTTTCATGTGAAAATGAGGTGTATAAGCTCTTTGTGCTCTAGTCTGTAGCACAAATATTGTTGTTAATGAGTGTATGAAAAAATGAGATGGGTAATGACATTTTTTGGAATTATTTGTTTGGAACTAATTTGTTTTAATATGATTCTTGTAAAATACTTTCTTTGTGGAGTACTTTCAGATTCACAGGCACAGCCTAGGTTGCTCTTCAGAGCAAAATCAGTAGCAGAGCTTCACTAACATCCAAACCCTATTCAGAAACCAGATTCCTTATCATTAGTGAAAGAAGGTAGGCACTGAAGAAAGTCTTTCACTACTTTTCTTGGCCAAAGTAGCTACATTCCTGCGTAACATGAAAAAACTCTTACACCCTGTCTATATGAAAGAAGCCTCATCTTTGTATCATGGGGAATATTGAAAGCACACCTTTTCCCTCTAATTCTTAAAATGGCAGCCAAAAAAAAAAAAAAAGAGTTTAGACAAAAGCCTCTAAATCAAAGTGATCCCTCCCTAATTATGGTGTACCTCAGTCTGGTTGCAGCACCTTTGAAAAGGGAATCTTCTGGCAAGTGCAGCACAAAGGTACAGTTCATGAATGGCTTTCCTGAATGGATCAAATGGTCTTAGGCTGGTGTAAAATATGTACAAGTAAGATCATAATTAGGTTAATTAAATTAACTAATAGATATCCAACCCTCTCATAGGCTCATGGCGTCTGGAACTTAGGAGCATGTTTTATTAGATAAGTCAAGGATGGGGATGTGTTTTTCTGTTTATGCACAGTTCAGTAGTTCAAACAAGAATTTCTGGGAATGTGTTGTATATATTTGTGCCCCTTGAGACACATTCTCTTTTGTTTCCCCTACACTAATCCATTATAACATCTCTGATGTCAGATGACTTTCTTGTACAGCAGTGTTCTCTGCTGAACACTAGATTTATGGGGAGCAAACTTAGGGCCCTCATTCTCACATTTTCTGCTTTACTTGTTTTGAAGTGAATTTCTTGCTTCACTTTTGATGGCACAGTTGGCGATCCCTGAATCCTTCTGCAGAACTCCATCTTCTCTAGTAGCATATGGCTATCTAACAGGTGGAGCAGACACTGTACAAATGAGAATTTGCCTTTGGGTCTTTTCATACTTTAGCTTCTGTGAATCTGGCTGCTGCATTTTTTACTAATTTGCTATTTTAAACTTGGGTTGGTTGTTTTTTTTTTTTCACTCATTTTAATCCAGCACATTTCTGATGTGTCTGAACAAGTTTAAAATATTGTTACTAACTGAAAACCCCCTATGCACAACTCTGTGATTCTTGCTCCTCTTCCTACTCCTCCCTCTCTACTGTTATGTTGTTCTGGTTCATGAAACCCTTTTAGGTGTGGCAGTACCTTTTCCTCACCTCCTGTGAAGCTTATCTCCTGTCTAGGCTTCTTCCTTGATGCTTTTGATTGCTAATTTGTGTAAGCTACCTCCCTCTCCTTAAGGTTTGATCACCATTTGGATGCCATGAACTTGCCCTGTCTCCTTCTTCTTTAGGGCAGGAGGGGTGGGCAAGACTGTGATCATTTCACCACTAGCTCAAAGGAGCCTAACCTTGCTGGAAAGGATAAAGAGGGTGGGTTAAGGAGTATTTTGCATCGCTATACTGATGCCAAGTAACCAGTGAATCTGACCCACTGTGCTTATGCACGCGGTCAGCATCAGGCACACTACTGAGAATTAACAGACAATAAAATAATGGATGCGTTAAAAATGCCTATGACAAATTCAATACAAGAGTTGAAATACAGGGTAAGTAGAAAGGTGAAGTGTTGGTGAAAGTCTTAAATCTCGAGCTGACCTTTTTTTTTTCACCCACAGGACTTGCTGTTGCAACTTCTGTGCTGTTCTGTAGTTGCTTTAATTTATATGACTAATGACATGAAAGATGTAAAACCTGTAAAAATACAGTGTTTGGCTGCTTAAATTAAGTTTATGAGTTTTTCTTAAGCCTGCCAAACAACTTAAATATTTCATGGCTTTCACAGGCTACAGTTCTAATATTTATAACTCTTGTGTGCAGATTTCAAAAATTATAATTACAACTCCCAGGATCCCAGATATAGCAGATGTTCAATATTTTGTACGATGTTGGCAGAAATGCTTTTCATGCTCTTTTTGATCTCAGTACCCCATGTATTGTATCTGCTACAACAAGCTGTTGATAAGAGAGTTTATTGTTATTTCCCTGTAAAAGACTCTGTAGGGCAGATTCGGGATGGCATGAAAAGGAGAATGAATGAGGATTCAGCCCTAATGAATAATGAGGAACCCTGTGCAGTGCATTCTTTCAAATGGCACCCTAGTAAATGGCATATAAGATGTCTCTCATCTCATAGATCCACATAGGACTGCTGGAGTTAGTGTGACCCTTTCATTGTAGGCTACACATCCTTGCCCCATTCTCCTGTATTGATGGCTCATGTCATTTCTCATTCTTTCTTGTGTATTCAGCTCCATGGTGCCTGTGTTCTCTCTATGAGAGTGCAAGAATAGTCTTGTTTGAATCAGATGCCAATGCCCGTATATATGTTTTAATCAGAGAGTTGACGTGTGAGATAAAATTGTGACACTGCATAGGACTTCTCCAGTGATCTGCTTGCATGACAAGAAGAGAAATGAACTATAAGCAGCTGGGCTTGTCTCAGTGCCATGTTTTAGTTATATTGTATGCCCTATTACTGTAATTGAGCTTTTTTTTCTCACAGTGATATTGGATACTCAGTTAAACAGTTAAACTTCACTGTCACTCAAAAGATTGTCCCAAATTTATAACACCATAACTGTAATCACACTCTACCCTTTAACAGACAGATTTTAATGCAGTCCACAAAGGTCAACAAGAAAAAAAAAAATTATATCACATTAGTAGGTTAATACAGTATCCTACAGTATTACTGTAAATGCTTGACAGTAGAAAAAGTAGAGGTCATTATACAAATCAAATTGTATAAATTTAATTACACAATTATTCATTTAGGTCACAATTAAAAATGTGCAGAAGACAATAAATTTCACACCATTTTTTAAGAATTGCTTATAAAAAATTCAAATTATTACCTGGCATCTGATTTGCAGTGTTAACTTAAAAATACCCATACAAATATAAAAGTTAGATTGAAAACATATAAAATCCTGAAAAAAAATATAATTTGTGCATGTACTGACCTCTTCTACCATCCATGTATATAGTACAACTGTAAGAAAGCTAATATAGAGTATTTTAGGGAATTATTTGTGTTGAAACTTGTTTGTTGTTTCTTCTAGTTGTGCATGCAATGAAATACTCAAAAAATATGAAATGTTGCCAATTTCTATTTACAAACAAGGAATCCACCAAAGTCAAAATATACAAGGCATCCAATATGGAAAACCCATGAAGGTCGCTGAGATTGTCTGGAGCAGAAGATGGTAAGTAAAATGATATGTTCAAATTGGTGACTTCAGATCTGATAAAACTACTCTGGACAATCATCTCTGTAGGAGATTCTTTGATATTTTATCACACAGATAATTTTGTGAGTTTGAGCAGCACTACCTTGGTGGTGCTAATAGATTTAAAGTCATTATTAAGGTAATATTTTAGGGCAGTATTTTATATACTAAATGTAAGTTGAGTTTATAAGAGGGATTCTGGATAGCCGAGGAAGTTAACTTATGTATATTGTACTTGTCTGTTCATAGGGCATATAAAAATCAGCACCAAATTATGGAACTGGATGTCTGGAATCACAGCAGCACTTTTTAGCATGCTGGTCAAACAACCTTTCACTGGGTTTTCTTTCTCATAACCATGTCTTTAATTCTCTTGGAAATTAAGTCCACTGACTATCTTTCACATGTTTGAAATAGATGCTCCTTTTGCATCTCCGAGGTACAAAAGTGTCTTAAACACAGATCAAAACATCAAGGTTTTCTTTGGCGCAGTTTCAGTAATTTTAGTTGTATTTTCTGTATCCAGTGTTTGTAAACTGAAAATCTTCTGGGTTCTCCTGCGAACTCTAGATTAAAAAAGCATTCTTGACTCTGTGTCTCTCCAGGAGATACATCACAACCCAGAACTGATGCAGAGGAGTTACTCAAAAGCCTGTAAAATTAAAACATAACCATGAGCAGTGGACTGAAAACACTAATTAATGTCTCATCATGGACTGTGGGATGAGGCAAGGTTCATTATGTCCTAGCTCTGCCACTTAGTTCAGTTCTGGAGATTTTGTATTTTAATGTAACTGGACGGACATTTCTGACTCAATTTAGTTAAATAATCTGTTTTCACGTACTTTTGTGGAGATTAAATGCCTTACAGAGGCCTCTAATTTTCCTTGGACAAAGTTGTTATTTATGGGCATCATTAAACCCATGCTTCACTCTAGCAAATCTTATTGTTTCTACTTTTCATCTTTGTCCAATTCTAAGTTACAATTTTCTGCTGATAATTATACCAGGCCTGAGTTTACTGGGCTGCTCTTTGCCTGGAAATCAGTTTTTCTGGGATGCCAAACAGAAAAAATTGAGATATCTTAAAAACCCCAGATAGTGGAGGGAGGGCAGTATTGATGATACTTTAACAATTCATCTAACATAAAGCCTTACAATATCTGTAGACTGATGTCTTATGTTGGTAAGTGATTACAAGGAGCTAATATTTGGAAAGGAACAAGTAACACTTTGTGGCTTTTTACTATCTTCAAAATGTATTTCTTGCTTTTTACTACAAATGCTTCATTAGTAAGCATGTGCAATGTCTGGGGAAGTTTCTAAGTTCTGCTACATCTTTGACTATGGAAAAATTGCAGACATGAAGAATGCAGCTGCAGCATTGTGAGGGAAGGCCCTTCCTTCCACTTGCTCTTGAAAGGATCACCTGAAATAAAGCAGACATTGTTTTGATGGAGCAAACAAGTGAAAATGCAGATTGCATTCCTGCCTCTGAAAGTGTTGGAAACATGCATGTATCTATAAATGCTTGTGAGATTTTCTGACGCCTTTTAGATGTATCATAAAAACAAAACCTAACAAAGAAAAAAGATACTTGTTTTTAGAGTGGGGCTTGGACATTGCTTGGTAAATGCGGTTTGGAACTGTTTGCTGAAATATGATGCTAGCAGAAAGCACAGAACAGCTGTCTCATTCATGGAACTTTGTCCATCTCATAGAAAAAATGTGGTGATTTTTCCCATGGAAATGTATTGAGCAATTGTACAAGAAACGACTAATTGAAACAAGAACGCCAAAAAATTTTCATTATTAATTTCTTGACTTTTGATGATTTCTCTTTAGAAATCTGAAGTAAAATTTATGACAAGGAAAACCTCTCTAAACACTGCCTCCAAAGTAGGTGAAGCTGGTATAACCAGTTAAACAGGATTCTTGGAGAAGTATTCAGCCCTTTACAGAACATAGTCAGTTGTTGTGGGAACTTAACATTCCTTTGCTCTAGATAGTAATTAATCATGATTCTTCAGGTCCTTTTTAATTATGTGATTGATGATTTCTGATACATCAAAAGAAAATGAAACAAATGGAAATCACCTGGGGAATGAGACTGGGAAAAATCCCCAAATGAACAGCAAAACCAACACTGTGAGCGCCCAGCATGCTGCATAGAACCAGAAGGTGTAAAGCAGGAGATACAATTTTATAATAGATAGATAGAATCCTTCTATTATTATAAGGGCAATAGTTAAAAGTTAGACATGCATCTAATTAAAGTCCTTGTCTTCTCATGACTGTAATCCCAGTATGTTCCTCACATGTATGATTGCAACATAATGAGTGACAAAGCATTATATGGCACAAGGGACTTGTCTGGAACTTTTATTTATCAGTGTCTGGAGTTTTTAAACATTCTTTCTCCTTACTCTCCTTTTCCATCTCCACTCTGCGGCCTTAATGAGACTGCCATTGAGTGTTAGTTTACTCTGCTCTTAACATATTTTCATTGTCAGTTTTGAAAGAAATGTTGGGAATATTTATCTATTGTGCCCAGGAGAGAGAATACATTATATGGTAATGGGTGAACTCTCTTACTCTGGGAAACAAGATTAATATCTCCTAGAGTGAGAACAGGAAGAGTTTTGTATGTGATGAACTCTGTAGAGAAAGGAATAGGAAGCTCATGATTGCAAGAAATTCAAATGGGTCTGTATCCCAGGGAGTAAAAGAGAGGCCAACAGAGCCATTGTTGGCTTGACAATATGATCCTTAAAGGTAGAGAAGCAGAAGTAGTTCAGGATGTCAGACACATGTTGTGTTCTCTGTTTCTCATAACATCTTTGAGAGAGAGGTAAAGGAAAACAAAAAAAGAGTAGGTGTCACAAAGACCACTGCACACACCACAGCAAGAAGACAAGCAAAGACAGAAGTGCAAAAAGCCATTGGCAGAGCACATTTTTCTAAATAGGAGGGTACATAAGATGAGCAGCAGGAGTCTCATAGTTGTGAGGCAGTGATCAGCAGGAGGAAGGGAACCAGTTCTGAATGAAATGGGAATCATTAGCTGGACAGTCAAACTATTTCACAGTCTGCAGGAAGGTCTGGACTTCTCTTTCATCTTGAGTATTTTGTAAGAATAGTCCTGGAAAAAAATGAGAACTGGACAAAGAGTTTTTCCTCAGTTCTGCTGGGACTGCTTTAGCTTGGGGTTTTGGGGTGTTTATTTTTATTGAGGATTTTGATTGGTTGGCATTTTTGTGCATGTGTCTGTATGTGATGTTGGTGTAATTTACCCTCTCCCTCCTCCAAGGTAACATGAAAACTTGATAGGAGGTTTGAATCATTCTTTGAAAAAAGACAGGTTTAACATGCCTATATTTATCTTCATTTCTATAAGCCAGCATGTTCTGAAAGTTCCTGCTGACACACAGAACTTGCTTGGAAGAAATTTGATTCAAACCATTCACTTTTCTATTGAGATGATATTATCAGTGATTTTGTGAGAAAAATTTCTTTAAATGGCTATATAAATCTCATAAATGGGAAATGAGTTTCTCTGATTTGTACTTGGTGTAATAGTAGATATTCTGTGAATAAAGAGATGGCTCTGCTACAAGATAGGTATCAGATCATTGACATTTAACCCAGTGACTCTTGAGCCTAATAGGAGGTCATTGATGAAAACACATTTGGTAATTTCAGCTCATCCTCTTTCTGATGGAATCTTATATCATCCAAAACAATTACACATATACTGTGTGTACGTACATGCATAGCTGGCATAAAGTTACACATGAAGATGACTCTGAGAATACTCTAAATTGGAAAAGTCTACAATAGCAATAAAAGTTTATCATTGTGTGTCATTGGCCTGGTGTTAATGTTGGACATTATTTGAAGGGCTGAGAAACTCTGGAGATTTGTAATAGACAGCAAAGCCTCTCATTCATAACTCATAGCTTCAATCAGCTCAGGTCAGCTGCAGTGAAAATCATCACTTGACACAAGTCTGTGATAGCATACAATGAGTTGATAATTTTTTTTGGCCCCACAAAAAACCCCATCAACGAGTCCCTGCTGGTCTCACCCACTGAGGATGAGGATAATCTCACCAGTCAGAGGGCTCACACAAATAAAACAGCTGAGGTATGACATCCACAGCTGCAGTCAGGAAAAACACTGTGAAGCAAAACTTCTGCAAACCTATGGCTCCAGCCTGGATACTTTAGGATCCAGCAGCTTAGGAGCTGCTTTACATGTGGCTGGAGCAGTTCTTGCACGTGTCTCCAGTGTGTTGTCTCTAATCTTTAATGGAGATAAATTCTCTTTCATAAAAGTATCTTGAATGCAGACACTAATGCTGATTCTTTTCCACCTGAATGTAAACTTGAGGATCTTACCAGATTATATTTGATTGAAACTTTGAGTGGCTTCAAACGTCTAGGGGCCTAGGTAGTGAAGAGTCATGTTGGTACGCAGATTAAATAGACTGGCTTTTTTGACACTGGAATGAAAACGACCCACTTGTACCATGGGAGAGACTGAACTTCTCTTGATTTTGTAAAGGCTTTCTGTGATTTTTCCTGTCATTTAATTCAAGGGGAGATGTATGGAGGGAATTGGTTACTCTCAGGGGGAAGTAATGGTGAGGTTCAGTGGCTTCAACTAACTCGTGTCATTTTGTACAGGAGTAAGAAATTGTACAACTCAGGCTGATAAACGGGTCTGCAAGCTGATGAGGTAGTTCCTTTAAGCCCTCCAAAGAAGATTTCTGGCATTTACACTCCAGGTTTAATTCTGGGGAATAAGGCAAACAGAGGAGGGGAGATCAGTGTATCGGGCTAGCTGGTTTCGAGGGAATCAGGTCAGTTTCTCATAGGTCAATTTGACTCTTTACAGTGGCAGGTTTTCTGCTTATTAAAATGAAATAACCAGAGCTAAATGCTATCTGCTGAAATTCTCTTGACTGGCTAACAACTGTGATAGGCAAAAATATTTAATAGCTGGTTTGATGTCAGAACCCAGGGTTAGTACTGTAGCTAAAGATGGTGAGAAACAACCAAATGGAACCAGCAGTAACTTGTAAGACCCTCAGGTGTAAAATATAAAAATTGAGCTAGCTGTCATCATGATTATATAACTGTTTACACCATACTAACCTGGTGTTTTGATTAAAGAAGATTAGAAGAGTTTGGAGAAAAGCTTTTGGATAATTTTACCAGTTCAGAGCTGACAAAGTGGGGTTGATCTCAGCTCCCAACTTGATACCTAAATGTAGTCAAACAGGAGTGAGATGTTTAGACTCCTATTACAGTAAGCCAAACTATCACTAGTAAGTGACCTCTACAGGGATATCTAATGTTTTTGAAACACCTCCAGATATTTCACCAGTCTTTGGCTGTCTCACCACAAATGTGTAAATCTCCCATAAATCCTATGCTACATCTGCCATTCCCAACAGTTGTATTGAGCTTTGCATGGTGTTCCCAAACACCTTAGTTGGAGGAAGTGAATAAATCCTTGTCATTCACTGAATATATTTGGAGTTTTGATGTCTAGTTCACATGTAGATACCTAATTTAGGTGGCTACAGGTGGGACCTGATTTCTACCTCTGGTATCTCTTTATGGAAAACTGGTTTTCTTGGAGCTAGGAGCAGGGTTAGAAACTTCCCAGTTGCAGAGTCCAAAGCTGAAAGTGAGTGTAGTGTGGTTGTCAAAGAAACATCACTCAGTGATATTTACATGGGCAAAATTTACGGTAAAACTGAGGATGTGATCTGCTGTGAGTAATGCAATGTCAAGCTGCTTCTGAAAGGGGCAGTCCTTGTTCTCTTGCCCTCATTGTGCCATGGACTTCTTTTTCATTTCAGTGAATCAAATGTCTTTATCAGCAAGATGAATTAGTTCAGCAGGCTGAGAGGACAAAACCCTGCATTAAAAAAAATGTATTTTTCAGAGTTAGTTTTGCACTTGAACACCACACAGTGAATCAACTCATCCTGAAGCCACTTGCTTAACCAGGTGAACAAAAAGAAGGAAAAGGAAACTGAAGACTTTCTTTTAGCTTTTTAGACTTATTTGGCATAATTGTAATGCTTGCATTGGCCTAAAGGCATTGAACAGAGGGAAAACATCTTATAACATCTAGGTAATCTATTGCTTATATGTAGTTATATTTTACCAGATTTGTTCTTTGTTTTATACACTGTCAATATGTATCATGATGGAAGCACTACCTCCTGGGGATGATAAGGAAGATATCTATTTTTCCACAGGTTGTTGAGTAAACTAGAAAGTGTGTGTGTGTGTGTGCGCGTGCGCGCGCACTTCAGAATCAATACAGAAATGCTCGAACCCACTACTTCTGCCTAGTGATCATACCATCAGATATGTACATTATGAAGAGAAATGCTTTAAAACAAGCATCTTTTTTTTCAATTAACCATTTTAAACTTCAAATAGATATTTAATGTATTAGAAAAAAATTTTTAGTAGTTTAAGGGTATTTTCAATCTGTTCTGTGAAGCTGTCTTTTCTGCATATGATCTCGTTCTCACTCTGGCAAAACATTTAAGAATACAAACAACAAAACATTTTTTTTCTCCATCTTCCTTCCAGGTCTTGGGGCAAGTAGCTTAGTTATGTTCAGATGTGTGTTTTTTCTTTTAAATGTCGTGTGAATCTGTTTGAAGAAAATATCAAAGGAATCCTGAATAAATGAAAAGCAATTTGATGTAGCAAAAAGGATTTAATCATTGGATCTGTGTTTGTGTATCCAACCAAAGAAAGTAAAAAACCAAAGGAAATTAGATGAAGCCAATAGGCTCTCTGCTAATGTCTTCACTTATGTATCAATATCTTCTTTAATGAAAAATCAAAGGTGCTATTGCAGCTGGAGTAATAGTATTTTTGCGAGGACAAAAGAATAAAGAAAACCAGTATTTATTTTTGGAGAAGATTTTAGGAAGAAAAATCACAGATTTAAAATTCAGTACTATTGGGGACTACTACTACTACTTGGGGATGTAAAAATTCCCAGGGTAATAAACATTTCCCCAGGTTCAGATAATTTTATTACTTACATGTCAATCAAAATTTGGAGCCACACTGCTCAGTAAAGAATGTTTGCAAGGATAAATAAAGGTATCGTGTTGCTTTCATCACAGTCTGAAGTGCAGAACATTCAATCCAAGCTTGAATGTCTAAGAAAAGACACATTCAAATCTGTTGTAAAATAATTATTTTTACTGTGACTTATAACTCTCCTTTTTTTTTTAATATAACTAGATAGCCTACTGCTTTTACAATATGTTGGTCCCTTCATGTGCTAGAACATAGCTGAAGAATAGAGTTATGCATATTTTCATCACAGTGCTCTGAAGAACTCTTTTAATCATATTTTGTTCACTGACTGGGGGATAATTTCCATAGTCTTTGTTGTTAAATTGATATTTGATAAATTGGTAATCATGGCTATCTTGATTAAAACATGATTAAAATACTCTTCAAAGAAGGGAAAAAATATATATACTTTCATGGCTTGCATTGCCTATACATTTTAAGATCATTTAACAGGAAATCGGTTTCACCTCCTGCAAAAATTCTTCATAAAGTTCTGCAAATTATTGCACCTCAATATGCTCAGCTATGTTCCTTATAGGTGTGGGATTCCCAAGAACTTGAGAACCCCATCATTTTGGGGTGTGTATGGGTCGTTCCATGTGCAGAACTGCATAGGTCTGGACCATAAGAAATCACATGAACTTCTGAAGCTTGACCTAAGGAAATGATAGAAATATGTTAATTGTAGATTGTCCTTGTGTTTGTCTCTCCCTAATCCTACAAAAGCTTACTTATATAAATTAGATGGGTTTCAGAGGAGTTTGAGAGATCCAAATTTTGGAGTAGCTAATGAAATTGAGATGAGGAAATCGAGGACCTGGTAATGCACTGGTAGCTTTGTTACTCACTTATTTTGGGACAGTCTATTCATTGCACTGCCTGTAGCCACATCTAAATTAATGGATGAAGTTGAGGTTGTATCATGATTACTATCCACCTGGAAATACATGTCTCTCGCTTCCCTCCCATACCCAAAATCCCATGGTGACTGTGTGCGTACTGAAGTCCACGGCCTCGCAAAACAGACGTGATCATTGCTTGGGAGAACTCTGCTTGGGACAGACCAGACTTGGCATTTGGATGATTTGTTGTGGATAAGGCTGAGCCATGCACTCTGGATCCATTCACTGTCATTCTTCTGACCACTGCTTTTTTTCCTGGACCTGGCCTCCTGAGAATTTGTTCTGAGCCAGCCACACACTGCTGTTTGGCTGGCAAAATGGGGGAGAGATGGGGAGTATGTGGAAAAAGGTAAGAATCCTTTAAACTAGGAAACTGAGCAAGTCCCAGAAGGCAGCAGGAAAAATTTTCTATCAACTCAACTGAAAATGAGTTAGCAAACTAGACAACAAAGTTCCACTTGACCTAAACTTTTAGCAACAATGAAAGCTGTGTACTCACATTATAGACTGTGCCCTTATGCACAATATTCTGTATGGAAGATACTGTATCAGTCACATTGTAAAAGACCTAGATCAACTTAAAAAAATAAAACCCAATAGAATGATTACAGCCGCTGCATAGAATGACAAGTATTATCAACAAAAATTAATCAGGCGCATCTTTTAGTGAACTCAATTAATAATGTGCAACAACAGGGTCTCTTTTCTTAAGATGAAAATTAATTAGTGGAGGGAAGGTCACTTGGAGATGCTGACATCACTCATCAGAATGCTCTGGCAGCTCTAATTATTTGTCTTCCAGGCTTGGGTGATCAGAAATTATTGCAATACCTGAGCAACATTTTGAAAAAGCTTTGTGCATGGCTCTTTTAATTAGACCTGGTATTTGATTAATGCAGTGGAAGTATTTAGATCAGCCTCTTATCATTGAGTGACTTAGAAGTTTTAGGGTATTATAGTGTGCAAGACAGGGTCAATACAGTAGATTTTTAATTCAGACTTAAAAAAAAATCAGCTTTAACAATTTAAATGAACATACGTGTCCTTTCCCTTCTTCTTTATCATTATCTTGAATGAAATTATATATTTTTCAGCATCAAATGAGGTAAACTGCATAGTGTGTGAAAATGTAATTTGTGTATGCATAATAATACAAAATTTACATTTATATATATAAATTTCAAAGTACCTGCTAAATTTGTGCGAGCTGAATTTATATAAGATTATAGCAAAGCAGAACATTGAGCTGTAATCTATATTGCATTGACTTTTTATTTATTTTGTTTTTATTTATATGTAGAAACACACACACTTGTGTGTGCATAAATATATATGAATGATTTTTTGTTAGAACTGTGTGAATAATTTAGAGCAATTTTCAATGCCATTGAAGCCAGGCACTGGTTCTTGTTCTAATGAACCTACCTGGTGGTACAGGTTGTACTGGCAACTGAGTAAACACAAAGAATATATATATTATTAAATGCAATAAACACAATAATGAGTAGAAAGCAAATACTACACATTCAGAAAAAGAGAACAGATGTAAAAAATATTCACCAAAGATCTCAATCAGACAATAAAAAAGCCACCATGGACACTTAGGGATGGCAAATGCTCTTAGTAGATGGCAGCTTTCCACTTCCTGTACCTCTGAAATCTTGCTGGTTAGTCTGGAGACACATCCGGCTCCTCTCTGGCCAAAAGATCTCATTATTCTAAAGTGTTCGTAAAACAAGTCTGAGATTCTAATATACTGATTGTTACAAGTACACAAAATGCTTGAAATATGTTTTTTATTGTTATAACTTGCTAATTTTACTTATTTTGATTAGGAATGAAGTTTAAATCTGGAGCATATACAGAGTACCATTGAAAATACAGAATTCTGTTTCCTAGGCAAACAAGAAGGCAAACCAGTGATATATTTCCCCCATGTTTTTAAATAAAAATAAACTCTGAAATGAGTACAGTTCTATGGAAGTTAATGTAATTGTTCTGGCTGAACAGTAGATTTGGCCCATTATGTTGTATTCCCTCTCTGATTTCCTCTCAGCATGGTTTTACTATGACAGAGCTTTAAATCATAAACTTATTCAGTCTAAGAGACTATAAAACAGAGTAATCAATTTTTATTTTTGATGTATTTGGTTATTTACAGCTTCATTGTCCAACTAGGGAATATGCAGCACTGATATACCACCACCGACTTCAATAGAATTATACCCTTTTATACTGAGGCTGAATTTGGCAATAACTGCTAAAAATGAACATATCCAGAAAATGTAATAAATTGCAATTTCTCATAAAACTCTGTGAAATAAATTGCTTGGAATCTCCAATTACTTAAAGTTCTAAAAAATTATGTTTTACTGTACCAGGTATAATTTGTTAGTATCACCCACATGGTAAGGGTCTAGAAATTGCTTTCTAGGTGGAAGGGATCATATACTGAAACAAAAAAATACTTTTGCAGTAAAACCTTAAGATCAGTCAAGGCCACAGAGGATAGTTTTCCTCGAAGTTTATGTTGTGGTAAGTCAGTTTTTTGTTTCACTGGCCAGCTGAGCTGACTTGCAGGAATGAGGAGCTGAGCTTCTTTTGCCCAGACCTACAGAATTGTTCCAAACATTGATTTCTCACTGTCCACCAGATCTATTACCATGAAGCAAGTATAATACTTCTCTGCAGCAGTGTGATACTAAGGACTAAATTTCAATGGTCTTTTAATTTTGTTTTTGTGGTCAAAACTTAGTATTGAAATAAACGTCATGCTACTAAATGAAAATATATTGAAAATATCAGATATAGCTAGTACTTTGAAATTTATTCTCTATGAGCCAATAAGCTCTTCCTTGTAATTTTATTTAGACTTACACTGTATCCAAATTGAGAACATCTGTTTCGCTTTTTAGATAATGCCCTGGAAATTTTCATAAACGTTTGTGGAAGCAAATTCTGGAAGATGTCATATTAAATGAGGCAAAACATAAACATTGCAGTTTTTCACATCACATGGCCAGGTACTTAAAAATATGCTAATATGTGTTAAAAGTTATTTTTGAAAGAAAAGAGCAAAGCAAGTATTAGTGTGGTGAAAGAATACAAGATAATTGATCTTCGCTTATAATTTCAGGCAACTTCAGACTGATTTTTGACTAGTGAACCAGTACCTAGCTTACCCAAATTTCTTTGCTTTCTTATTAGAAAGAGTATCTTTTACTGTCCTACCAATTTTAATTAAATGTAATTCTCCCATTAGTATGCTGTCAGACCTGTTTGCAGGAAATATGTTTCAAACTTCTGTGTGAAATGCATCACACCAGAGAAGTGGTACGATTTAGTTGCTTACTCAGAGGAGTCTAACATCGTGTGAGATTCCGTGTGGTACCTTCTCCACCTCCAGATGCCATTTCTAGAGCTCCTCACATCAGTACCTCAACTTTGGGCCCAGGAAGATGAAGACATTTGGGACATCCTTGTGTAACACATCTATCTGTTATTTTATTGTAGCTGAGAACTAAACTTGAAAAGAATGAAAATGTTCTAGCAAATGTTGGAAATACACCAAATTCGAATATGATTTGACACTTAAGAATAAATCAGTTGTCGAAATCTCCTTGAGCTGTGCACAAAACAATGTCACGTTCTTTCAACTCAGATTTTTTTGGTAGCTTTATTTAGCAGGTGTTTCCAGTCAATTTGTTTAGAAATGCACTCTATGCTTTTATTCATTTGTAGCTGTCATATTAACTCCCTTTTTTATCACTTATCACTAAAAAGACAAACTCCTAGAACTTTATGGGTGAATATAGCTGTCAGTTTACTTAGGGAATTTCTGGGTTAACATTAATCAAATTTAAAATAGCAAACTGGAGAAGGGAATTTAATCTCAATAATGTGAAGAACTTCATAGGCACATGCCAGAAAAAAAATAAAAGCATGGAAATGAACTGCAGTTAGTCAAACACAGGTTCATTTTACAGTTATTATTTGACTTAAACTTTGTCTACAGTTCTTCGAAAGCCATACTTGCTGATCTTGTATGAAAAATGTGCGTATAGAATACCATTGCTTCCAGATTTCAGTATGTCATAGAAGCATTTGGCACATATTTATATAAAAGCACATTTTTGATGCTCTCTTGAAACAGAAATCTATGAAATTTTTTTAAGGACTGGCTTTGCTCATTGTTTAAAATGAGTTACTTTGTACCAGATGCCTGGTGTAATTTATGTTAATGTTAATTAACAATATTTGAAGCAAATAGTGATAAATAGATGCCCCCCCCAAACATTATGCATCTAGTTGTCTAGGTAATCAAATTAGCACAAGTTTGCCAGTGTTTAGACATAGGTCTTTATTAGAAAAAGTATACATCATTCCAGCTGTGATATTTCTTATGCTTATTATTTTGATCAAACTTGAATCACAAAATTGCTCTAAAGAAATTTACTGCTTTTGGAAACAATTTATCTCTGATTCTGGAGGCTAAGCTTTATTTCTCCTTCCTGCAAATTCAAGATTAAAAGAATTCTACATTAAAAAAAAATAATGCGAAGCCCTTTGTTAAAAGGCCCTCAGCTTTCATAATAACAGTGAAATCAGGTATTTCCATCTATTTATAAAATACATAGAAGTCTATCCTTGAACTGCTTTAGTAACATAACCATCTCATGAAGATAAGCTTTTATGTGTTTTGATTTCAACCTCTGTACCAAATCCTGATGGACAAAGGGAAGGTACACTTACAGATATATTAAAGATGTGAGCTGTATTTTATACCAATTAAATAAGTATTAGACAAACTCCCGCTACTCTTTGTTTAGCTGTGTGGGGCTCAGCTGTGTTGCTTCTAACCCCAACTACATCACTTCAAATTACCAGTAAATTAACAGAGTAACACTTTCAACCTCAGAGCAGATTTGATCCAAATAGTCTTTAAATGCCATTTCTGTTCCTATTAACCTAAAGATCGGCATAGCAGATATTTTCGTAAGGCTGCCCAGCAATACAGGGCATTAATGGCTAAGTTGTGACAGCACTTTTCATGATGATTTATGATTCAGTGTTTAACTTGATTACTCCACTGCTGACTCTGAATACTATTTCAATTAGTGCACAGAAGGTCACATCACAAATATTCCTCTATAATCTATTCCTATTAACACTAATACACAGAGTAACCAAATCTTTTCACCCTTGTTGATTCAAACCATCCATAGCACTAACTGCAGACTTGTTTACCAGTTTACTGCTCTGGACACATCTGAAGTGGTAATTTTCTGTGCTTTGAGTGTCATTAGTAGCTGTACCATGCCATCATGAATAAGCATCCCTTTGCTCCTGTGTTGCGTTCATAATTATCAAAGGTTTAGATATTTTAAGTGGAAGGTGCATTTTAAGAAAGAATTCACCTCTAAATTACTATTTTACAGCTAATCATGAAGGGGAAAATAATGATAAGATATTTAAGAAGCACAAGAAGAGAGGTGAGTAAGGGGTAGGGGTCTTAGTAAAGATGAAATCTGGGAGCCATGCTTTGCCAGATGGTTATCTACCACATTCCTGCGCACACCTCTAGGGCTATTGGCAGTGAATGAGGAACAGCTCAAGTTTTGAAAGCTAAAAAAAAGGAAGCATGAGAAAACTATTCAGCTCAACCAGAAACCTTAATTAGGTCCTTATAACCATTAAACCTGATCCTACTCACATCTGCCTTCTGCCATCTCTGAGTCTTGAAGAATTATTTTTGTGCCTCAGACTTGAGTAGGAGAGACATGCTAATGCTTCTGACTTAGGTTCTGGCTGCCTCAGTTTTGTCAGGTTGGGTTGTGTTTTATTTTTTTTGATATATAAGTTTTGTTTGGATCAATAAATTGAAACTTCCTCTCTCCATATTCCCCAAGGGGACTTGCATTGGTGGACATTTTTAGCAGGATAAGGTCAGTCCAATAGCTATTGCCCCCTCCTATGTTGCTCCTGCTAGTCCTGTATGCCTCTAAAAGTCTTCAAATACTGAATTCCGGTAAAGTTACCTAGCTTTTGGTTCTTCATGATTGAATGAGATGATGGGCTTTGTTGATGTGACACAAGCTCTCCGGACTTTTTCTCTGATCAGAAGAGGAAAAAAAATTCCTTGATGTCATGGGCAGGGCTTTAACCAGACCAAAGAGTGGGATTACTTCCCAGCCTCTGCTCCACACACCATTTACACATTTAAGACAAGCTGATTTCAAGTTAATATCAAGTAGGATAAGACACCCTCATGGAAATAGCTTGTATTTCTTGCCTTTCACAACTTTTAGAAATGCAAATGCAAATATTATCAGTGTTTTTTGAAAGAATAAATTTTTATACAGTCTTATATTTTGAGGAAACTTTTTCTGGGTCTAAGAATGGACTATCTTTTGAGTTGGCTGACTTTAGTGGATGTGACTGCATTAATGTTTCAATTCAGATCAGGAATATACTTCTAAGATTAGTAACCAAATTGTTCCCACTTTCCATTTTGTGGTTGGTATTGCAGAGCAAATTTAAGAGTTGAATTGGATTCCCTTTGGGATGAAATTAACACAAAGAATGACATCTAGGAGCCACCAAAGGAGTTCCAGCTGCTAATTTATGTTCATCTTGTGGATCAGATTAGAAGTTCACTGTAAATTTCCCCCTAAACATTTCTGTATGTCAGGTCCTTAGCAGCAGCTATTTAGCTCCAAAGACATTGTGTGCAGGTCAAAGAAAGGGTGTCTTTAGGCAGTAAAAACCCAAGTATAAAACTTGAAGTTAGTAATTAACACTTTGTTTTTTTAAAAATCTACACACTAAGAAGGTAACAAGAGTGTTTTGAAATCCAATTAAATCACATTATTCTTACATTTATTATTTTATATGTAAGTTTCTTCTTTTTTTCCCCCCAAATATTGCATTCAGAGCTAGCTTACACAAATCTGTTGTTAATTTGCACACAGATGTCACTCTCTGCAGGACATAAAACCAAAGCAGAGATAGCCAACAGTACTATTTGTTGTGGCATCATATTTACAGAAGCAGCCTGGTTTCATGGGGTTTTATTTTATAAAACAAAAGCAAGCTCTCCAGAGGGAAAATTGGCAAAGCTCTAATTTTCTGTTCACGAATATTTAGGTACATATGTATTTATTTGCTGTATTGCATGTATTCTTTTCGAGAAAAAAAAAATTGTTCAAAATTGAAGTGTTGGAATAATTTCTAGAACAATGGCTACTGTTTCCCACCCTGTTGCAAAATGTGCCTGACTGCAATTTTGGACAATGTTTTCAGAGAACTAAAATTGTGATTTTTTTTTCTTTTCCAAGTTTTATCATGCTGACACTTCTAGCAGATATTTAAAAATGAACCACACTGACAACCTCTTTTCTCACATAGTTGTTAGGAACTGAATTGAGATCTAACACGTATTGAACTGAATTGAGCAGCTAACACGGATATCTGGAAGTTGTTGGAGAAAAACTTACTTTCAGGAATTACAGTTGGAAACAGATGTGTAGTGGTAACTTGCAGGTGGAGGTTTGTAACAGCCACCCACTGACTTATACCCCTGGCAAAATGCAAGTAAGCTTAGACAAATATATTTAAGTCCATAAATCTATAGGTAATATATACAAATAACCCAAACTTGCAGCATTTAAGGATGAATATACACAAAATTGTATTGATTACCATGTAGAATAACTTTCCTTAGTCTGTACTGTAAGAATTTTGCCTCTGCTGTAATCAATGCAAAGAATTATATGACAGCATAAATAGAACCATTTTCTTTTGGTATTTTATCCCTGATATTTGTGATTACAGCACAAGTAGGAGCAGTAATAAAGGAATAGTGTGCCTTAACTGAAGAATCTGTCAGTAAAACTGTGCCCTTTTATAAGAGATTTCCTCTAACATTGAGTATAAGTACATAGAATTATGTGCAATGTTGTTACATGAATGACTCAACTATCACATTATTCCATTCATTATTCCACTTTAGTTTTAAAATACAGTTCACTAGGCTTTTTGTAGAGAAGAGGGCCTGGATTTGGAAGGCAGCCACTTGCAGATACAAGAGTGTTCATGAACTGATATGCATGCACTAAAGCATCTCTGGTAATAATGCTGCTTATGAAGTGTCAGTTACACAACATACTATGTTGTGAGTTTAAATTGTATTTTGAGTTTCGGACCAGGCTGGTAAGCTATGAATTCAATGGCAAGGGAATTTGATTTATTCTTCTATATCAACCTTTTCTGCCTGCAATAAATATAAAGCAATGCCAGCAGCAAAAATTTTACATCTTTGGTACCTTTGTTGAACTCCCTTATTGTTCAAATTATTCTTTAGTGCTGTATGACATGTCGAAATGATTTGAAGAAGAGTAAAACTCTACCAAAAAATCATGCATGATAATTACAATAAGATGACAGAACTTAATTTCTTAGATTAATCACTCCAGTAGGTGTCACATGACAATAGAAAATGAAAGAAACCGGTATTTCTCGATTTCTTGCTTGGTGTAAATTCTAGAACAACTTCTGAAAATTCAGTATCCCATGTAATGTGCACCCAAAAGCAGTATTTTTAAATATGTCTATAGGAGAGACACTGATGTTTCTTGGATTAAAATAAGCATCATTATTTCTCGTGCTTGAGTGAATGTGGGAACATGCCAAGTACGTGTAACAAAAGTGCTACTCTTTTTAACTTTTCTTTAACATCCAAAGTTAACCTTCTGGAAGGTCACAACAGCTCTTTGGCAAACACTCCAACATTTTCAAATTTTGGAAGTGGTCTGAATCCCTGCAGAAAAGACGGAAAGATAACTACAGAAGAGCAGGCTGGAGGGAACCTGTTCAGAGGTGGACAGAGGAAGAAGAGATTAATAGCAATAAAGAGAGAGAGGACTTGCATGGACAAAGCAAGACACAAGTTGTGCCTGCACATAACAGAGGATGGGGAAGGAAAGCTTGCAAGCACTAAGCCACTTCTCTCCAGAGCATTAAACAGAGTAGCTGAGTTGCAACACCCTCAGTTGTATGTGACATGGCAGCACAACTGGAAAACAAGCATCTTACTCCCTCTGGAGTTTAGGTCACAAGGAAGTAGAATTTGTTTTCACTTTCATGGTTTTTATTGTGTGTTTTCTGACATTGCTCATTAGTTATTCCTTCTTCTTCTTCTTCCTTTTTTTCCTTGTTTCATTTTTTGTTTAATTGGGAAATAGCATACTCAGGCAGTAATAGATTTGTGATAAATTTCTTTAGTGTACAATCTATGCAGAAAGAAATACATAACAGAGTTTTCTCAGATATAGTAACTTCCAAAATTACAATGTTAAGTTCCAGAGATTTGCAAGTGATATGAGCAGCTGCTTAGAAATTTTCTTTCCTCTAATATTTGATTGTTACAAAAGTCCACTGATTGGTGGGTAGCATCAGGAGGAGAACTTAGGGAATTGCTAACATTCTAACTATTTTAATGGCCCTCACTAAGGTTCTGAATTAAGGTTATGCAGGTACTTTGCCATTCCTTAAATTTGACATGAGTCTTCAGAAGTTAATTTTTTCTGTGACCCAATTTTTGCAGGTAATTATCCTTTCTGTTGTTTTCTCTAGTGCAGGGAATACCTCAGCAAAGATTTTCATCCTGAGATTTGGCATATCTCTTTCCAGCCATCACTACAAACAGGAAACAGTGGGAACCATGGAAATTGGTTTGTGAAATAGTTGACTTTCCAAAGTATTGCACATTCACCGGATTTAACTTTTAAACAGAGACCCACAATATTTTTACTTATCTGGCTTCTGCTGCTCGTAACTAAAAATAAATAAATGCATAAAGCAGCAACATGAAACTTCTGCAACATGAAAATCACCTCTGCCAACAATTTGATTGTGTCCTAGGGACATGCAGAGAAGGAATTAAAAGGAAAGATCTTCTATCAGCTCCTTTTTGTTTGTGTATTGTTTGTCACTGGATCCGTTTATTAGCCTGGAGATAATGTGACAGTTGACTCGAGCAGTAACACAGCGCTCATTAGTAAGCTTGACAGGGAGGTGCCAGCAGCTACTTGAGATTGTATTTTATCAATCTTCATGGCTCATTTGGGAGCTTCACTACACTGTGATCTACTCCCAGTGCTCACTGGGACAGGGGCATGCAACTGTGCATGCCACTAAGAATGGGGACTTGTAGAAGTTCTCTGTGATGAGATAATCTCTTAGTGAAGAAATGTAGTGCTGACCTAACAATTCTGCAATGTCTACCTGACAAATTCAATATCAAATGTAGGACACTTGTACAGAGTTTTTAATGTAAATTTTCTAACGTTTCTGTACCCCTTAGGATAGTTATTTGCAAATGCCTCTCTAAAAGAAAAATTGGAAAGATGGGTAAAAACATTAATGCCAGTCTCTGAAATTGTCATCAATCAAAAGAAGCAATGACAATACTTTACGGATTTCAGTGTTTGCTCTCTCTTCCTTGACTTTTCCCATGATATTTTTGGTAGACTATGGTAATTTTGAAGTAATTTAAGGTTGGTTTTTTTTTTTTTAATTTTAAGATTGTATTGATTTGCAGCACTGTGATTCCTCACAATGATGCCAATCCCCATATGAAAAGATTTTGTACCATTCCTTCCACTTATATTAAACTGAAGTAAATAACACAAGATAATATAAAAATTAAAAAAAAACAGAGTTTCTCCATTCCTCTCTGCATGTTGAGGTCTTCAGAGGCATTAGGAACATGTTTTCAGTGCCCCTGGAAAAGATAGTGACATATTCATAAAATAACACAAGCTACGATTTTAATTTATTTCACTGTTTAAGAATGAGTACTTCAGGTAAAAAATTAACTATTGCAAGATTCATGATAAAAACATGACTCTTGGCAAAACTGGTGCCTGTTGTGTGTATTGCTGAAATATCACATGCTGCTGATAGTTTCCTACTGCTGAGTGTTCGTAATGTCCCCCAGATTACCAGCTGAGGAAACAGAATGTCAGCTTTTGTCATGCAAGAAGAAATGTTTTAATGTGTTTAGGAGGTTAGTGCAGTATGAATTACTGAGATACCATATGTCCTCCAAAACACATGACAAATTTATCTTGCCAGAAGAATTGGAAGTAATAAGCACTTGGTTATGTGGCCTGATACTAAGCATGTAAAAAAACCTTAACAATCCCCCCACCATGCTTACATGTCATCTATAGTAATAAATTTTATAGAATCAGTTAAGAATTACATTACAACAATAATGTGCAGAAGAGTTTTAAGAAGGTGTATAGAACAGTTTTACTTAATTTATTCCAGTATTTTTTGAGTAAATAAATTTGAAATTACTTTTTTCATATTTTTAAGTTTTATCCATATATAATTTGCTTATATCTGCAAAAATAACACCTTGTTTTAAAGGATTATATCATCCCTCTACCAGAAAATGGTTAACTACAAATTCTTGTAATAAAAAATGAAAAATGCCTCTGCCAGTCAGACTCACTGAATAAAGACAAGAGATATCAAAGATGACAGAACTCAAGGACTTGAGGAAGAGAGGGAGAACTGAGGAAGAAAGATGTGAGGCTGGATGCGTATTTTGGGGGGCCATGTATATTTGCAAAATGAGAAGATACTGAAAGAGACAGAGAAGCCACTCCTTCTCCAATGAATGCTAAACTCTGACCATAATTTGAAGCATAAATACAGCATTCACAATGGTGTCTAAAATTATACCTTTTGGAGTGATTATACCCTTTTTTTAATCAATTGTTCATTTTTTGATACTAGTTACATATTTGGGTTTTGTGTAATCTGGAAGGAATTTCCATTTATAAACCTAGAAGTCAACATGTGAATTAATTTGTTCAACAATATCATCACTGAAGTAATGTTATGCCTGTAGCAGGAAACAATCAAAACAAGAAAATTCACCGCTAAGTTTTCACCATGCCATATGTCCTCTAATATCTAATTACAACAGGGGCACAATAAGCAAGTCATTAAACTTGCACCCTATTGTGCATAGGTATTAGATGACATGTGGTGCATTTAAAATGAAAGAATGACATTCCACTCAATTCTTTTATTTGTGGCAACAGTTTCTAATGTAGGAAACTTTGGTCTCTCTTTTGGTCTTCTGGGAAAACTGCCAAGATTTTAGTTTTTGACAAAAATTATTTTAAAAACACCCTCAGACCTCTAGATTCTGCAATAGCTATTTATATTAAATATACATCAACTTTGTTACAGAGGTCTTACAAGTTTTCTGTATTCAAACATTTCTGCTGAGTGTTTTCATCATTTAAAGAAACTGAGTTGACAAAAGATAGGAAGAAAAGTTCCTTTATGAAAGCTGATTAAAGGATATTAAACAAAGAACAGATCTTACTAGCCACTCTTTGGAACAGAGGTAAATCCATGCTGAAGGATTACACAGAGAGTTGGTCAGATCAGTTTTATTGAAATCTTCATTAACAATCCAGAAAAAGGACTAGACCAAGAAATCTCTTAGTTTGTAGATTATTTCAGTAAAATGTTACACTGATGACAAGGAACACCAGAACAACCTTAAAAATCTGAGTCACTTGGCAAAAACACAACAAATGAAGTTTAATGCAGGTAAGTTTAAAGCCTCTATGAAAAGGTGACGTTTGAACACAAACTTGAAGTCACAACTGTGAAAAGGGTAAATCCCTAATTCATCAGTTTGGTGGCTGGGAAAATCCCAAGAAGCCCTCAAAATGCTGGTCATCTCAAAGAAGGGAGGCCATCCTTTTCTTACAGTCTAAGATTTTGTTAGCTCAACATCTCGAGTATTGTGGGTAGTTTGGGCCTCTCCATGGATTGAGATTAAGAATTTTAGGAGTATAGGGAATTAGGAGGCAAAGTAGCAGATTTATGAGGAGACATCCAGTTTCCAGAGGAGAAAGTTAAAGGTGATACAGATGAAATTCACAAAATCATGAAGGTGAATAAAGTGCAAGTAGGTTAATTACGTTTATAAATAGTTGAACATTCCCCTTTCTGATACGCAATTAGAATATATCAGAAGTATTTTAAGATGATATTTCAAATTGTGATTTCAAGCTTTGCAGATCCTGTGAAAGAGAAAAGCAGCTTAGAGCCCAGGCTTGACTTTGCCATTATTACAGTTGCTACTGTAATTATTTTGCAGCACTTTTTTGTATTTTTAAAATTTACTCTTATTTTGCAGTTCCAAAATTCTCACTTTATGTCCACTAGATAGATTTTAGTTCATCATTTAGTTCTAACTGACTAGACAGTATCAAGCCATGGAAACCAGTGCAATCCTTTATGGTCCAAAGTATGATAATGTGAACTAACCTAGGAAACACTATAGTCAACAGTGCACAAGATTCAACTGCAACTCTCAAAAACATATTGAATTGCATAGAAGTCAGAATTCAATAGAAACTCCAGGTACAGTCTGATACCATATAGATATAAACCATCTCACACATTAAGACTGTCACTGTTTTCTGTAATATTTCTGCACTTGCTGCTTTCACTTTTCTCTGATTTTTAACAGTATTTTAGGCATAAGTCCACTTATCTCCACTATCTTATTTTAAAAATTCTTTGAACACATATCACTCTTCTCTGCTGTTGCAACTCTTCCTATTGTTTCTACATGTAGTACAAGAAAGGATGTTTACTTTCCATGGCAGAATATCCTTAGCACTGTGTGCTGGTTTCAGCTGAGGTAGTTAATTTTTTCACAGTGGCTGGTGTGAGGCTGTGTTTTAGATTTGTGCTGAGCACAGGGTTGATAATATGGAGATGTTTTTGTTATTGCTGAGCAGAGCTTACAAAGAGCCAAGGCCTTTTCTGCCTTTTATACTGACACACTGGTGAAGGACTTGGGTTACATGGGAGGCTGAGAGGAGACACAGCCAGGACAGGTGACCCCAACTGACCAAAGGGATATTCCAGACCACGTGGCATCATGCTAGTACATAAAAGTGAGGGAAACAAGGGGGGAAGTGGGGGATGTTTGTATTTTTGGTGTTTGTCTTTCCAAATCACCGTTAGATGTGATGGGGCCCTGCTCTCCTGGAGATGGCTGAACCTCTGCCTGCCTATGGGAAGTGGTGAATTAATTCCTTATTTTGTTCTGCTTGCATGACTTTTGCTTTCCATAATAAACTGTCTTTATCTCAATCCATGAGTTTTTTCATGTTTTCCCTTCTGATCCTCTCCCTTATTCCACTGATGGGGGAATGAATGATTGTGTGGGGCTTGGTTGCTGGCTGTGGTTAAACTGTGATACGGACTATTAGTGTAAAAGAGTAGGAAAATGGAAAACAATTATGTTCAAAACACAATGCAATAAAGAAAAAACTGTGTATTAAAATGGGCTCACTCCTGTATTACTTTAGCATCTCGTTTCAGGCTGCGTTTTCAGAGTGTTTTCTTTCCTTGATAGAGCCCTGATACAGACATTTGAGATGTACAGATCATCCATATGAACTTTATGAAATGTCTGTAATTGCTGTGAATGCACATAAAGTCTTATTTTAAACAAAAAAGCCTACTGAGATTCCCCACTCCCCCTACAAAACAGGTGAAGAGATTACCTCACATTAAGGTCCAGTGGCTTGCAAAATTAAAACTGCTGGAGCAGAAAAAATCCCTGATCAGATATTTTAAAATCTGAATGATAAGATAAGCAATGGTCTACCAATAAACTTCAGAGTTTTTAAATAGACCACCTTGTATCTAAGGTTTCTTACTGTTAAAAAGAATATTTCAGAACTCAGTATCAAAGTAAATAGCAAAAATATAAAAACCAATTTCTTTAACTATGTTATCTTGTCCATTAGGTTAAAGCTCTGTGAGGTTTTCATAAAAACTGGACTGTCTCCAAAAGATTTTCACCATCACCATTTCAATATAATAGACTAAATGCAAGCACATGTACACGTGTGCCAAAACCACACAATATATATCTATATTGCTACTTTTCATTAATATCATGGAGGCTTGCACAGAGGAAGAAGGTAGCAGAAGTACCTGAACTAAAAGCATTGTAAAAACCTAATATCTGTAAATGGAAAAATATGAGGCCTTTAAGAACAGGAACTTCATTTAGTGCCTAAGAACTAATAAGGTTAATATGTCTTTTGCAGTCCACATGTTCTTATGAATAAGACCTTTAAATATCTTGCTTTTAGCTAAAACCTCCATGGATTGCTAGGCTGACGGCGATATCCTTTAGCAGGATCCTACTTTTCATTGTCATTTTCATATGGGCTTTCTTGTGATATTAGTCATGCCATTGTCAAAAAAAAATTTGCTTGTTATTTGTTTTTATATGATTTGTTGCTACCAAAACATAAAATTAGGACTGTGTTATAAGCAGATAGCTGTGTGTAAGGGGGTTGGTACTGCTGTATGTAGCAAAGAGAAATATGCTGAAAAAATAAAAGTGATCAAAATCATGGAAATTCTTCCCAAGGGAAAGTTTTCTTTGCTTTTATGATATAGATTTTTATTACACAGGAATTAAATGCCCAATTAAAAATAAATAAATATACCATATCTTGCCAAGCATATTATGATCTAGAATAAAATACTGATGTTGGCTGCCCTGATATACAGATAGTCCCAGATAACTATGCTGCAAAACATTACACAGTGCTTTAAAAATGCAGCAGCATACAGCTTAAATTTTAAGCAGAACTACTTGTTATTACAACAAATTACTGAATAAAAACTTAGACAAATTCAAGTTTGTGTAGTCATACTGTGGGTATGATGCCAAGAAAAAGTTAGGTGTACGTGTTTGGTTTTTTTCCTGAATTCTTTAAAATGCAGTTGACAAAACAAAGCTATCTGAAAAGAATACACAGATTTTCAAGTATTCAAATGCATTCTTTGCTCAGCTCATCTGTGACAAACCTTGGATGTGTGTGTGTGTGTGTGGGTGTGTGTGTGTGTAGGGAAGTGTCTTGTCTTTTTTTTTGGGTTAGCTTGGGTGGTTTTTTTGCAAATAACAGGCACAAAGATTATATTTTCACATTTAGAAACGGTGTTTTTTAAGCTTTTAGTGTTCATTTTACCATTAAAATAAAGACTAACAGGTCTGATCTATGCTTCATATGAGAAATAATTCAATCTTGAGATAAATTCCAGCCAACATTTTAAAAAATGGTGATTTATGAGACGGATAATTCAAATTGCCTTTAAAATTTCTGTTTTACATGAAATATTTTGAAATATATATTAACCTTTGAGATGTTTTGGGCTGTTTGCCAGAATCACAAATCTTCTTTGACAATAGCAGTACAGTTTTTTCCTAAACACCGTTACCTTGTCACAGACCAAGGCTACAAAAATAATTTAATATTTTTCTCAAGAGTGTCATCTGCCTTGAAGTTTTATTTGGTATGTGTTTAGATATCTAATCTCTGTGTTAGATGAACTGTGTGCTCTGTGTGAGCAGGAACAAAGCTGCTGGGGAAACCAGCAAAAAGAAAAGCTGAAAGCTGTTGCACTCATTTGTCAGTTAGCTAACCTTTGCTGAGGAATGGCTCAAGGTGTTTTTTTGTCAAGAATACTGCTTGCTTTGGTCACACTGTTTGTGTGGTCCAGATGCCTTGGGCAGTCTAAATCACCTGAGAAAGCTGTAATAAAATAACTGGTGTTGCTTCAATCATTAGCTCCTCTTTTCCAAAAGGTACACTATAACTTATTTTCTAAATATGAAAAGTTAATTTGGTAAGACATCAGAAAAAGAGGAAATAGGGTTTTCATGGAGTTGTGGAAATCTTTTGTCACCCATTGATGCAAATCTCGCATCTTCTAAATTAATAAAATAATTTGCTTCTGCACCACCTTCAGTTCTCTTTTATGCGTCCTATAAGTTCCTTTTCTCTTCCTGTAGTTCCCACAGTCACCCCCTATACACTTGAACTCCTGACTGGACAAGTGGCCATGGGGAGCTCACTGGTTCCAGACTGCACAGGTGCCAGCAGGCCAACAGCAAAAGCGAGTTAGGGCAGCAGGGCTGTGGCTACCTATGGAGACCATTCTTAGCTCATCTGCTAATTCTCAAAAGACTTGCTCCGATTAAATATCTTTGGCTCTTCTATTACTTTATCAAGCTTGGCTAAAACTGATCAGAATTTTGTCAATGGCTAGGAGCTGATCAGGTCTGATGGATAAGTAGTCCTTTATTCATTCACAAATCCCTTTTTTTCACAGGAAAACAGCACAAGCAGCTCGCATATGCAGAGTATGTTGGGCAGAGGAAATGTTGGGGTATTTTTGCCAACCCTCAGAGTTTTCTCTGTCTCACTTGGTAAATCATATCTTTTTTTTCTCTTTGAAAAGTTTTTTATTCTGGCTCCTGCTATAGCAAAAGCATCCCTTTGAGATTCCAAAGGCTTCCTGTATCTGCCCCTATAATCTCGGGAGCTATACTCCGAAAGCCCTTGGTTTATTAGGGCGATACAAGGATGAGGAACAAAAGGACGCTCAATTCTTTCTGCTGAATTCTGTTTAATCCAAGTCCATTCTTAGGCAGAGCGTGGGGGAAGGGAGGTACAGGTAGCTCGCCTAGCAGCAGAAAGGAAAGAGAACGGGCCCATGTGTCCTGCGAGTTTTTGTCCCCAGGGACAGGGGGACCCTGGGAAGGGACCCTGGGAAGGGACCCCGGATAAGGGACCCCTGGCCAATGGAACCACAGGAACAAACTACCTTTCAGGGATAGGGGTGGGGGGAAAAGGGGCAAACCACCACGGGTAGTGTGGGGGAAATACAGCTACTTAGTGCAACCTTTATATAAACCCAGTGCAACTAGAGAACCCCGTGTAAACATCAGATATAATTCACCACAACAGCTTCCTGCGATTTTGCTGCATGTGCTTTATAGAAAAATTGCAGGTCAATTTATTTGAATGCTCTGACTGCGGTGAGTTCATACACCATGTTAAAAATCTTATAAAGTTTTGAGATCATGTCAAGAGTAAATTAAAATGTTCCATCTAATTTAAACAAAAGGCAGCCTTTGTGAAACTGCTAACCCAGCTTTCTGGGTGTTTTGCTTTTTAAATTTTGATTAGAAAGAGAAAAATTATGCATTTGTACTATCTTGGCCTAGGTCTGTTTAGTTATTTGCCTCAAACCTTCCTCTTAATACACTTTAGTCAGTTTTGACCAAATTTCACAGTACACTATAGGTTTCATGGATCACAGATCAGAGGAAATGTGTGATGTAGTTTGCAAAGTTGGGGGGAGTGACCCAGCTGAAGAAAACATTACAACCACTGTTCAACCATCTTTAGACATCACAGAATCTGCACAAAGCAGATATGCTTTCTCTGAGCAGGAAATGTTCACCAGAAAGGTAGCAACTGTAGGGGGAGAGAGTATCACCTGTGCCAAACAAACCCACAGGAAACTCAGCTTGTTTAGCTCTAGTACTTGCTAACCTGTGAATGAGAATACTATTGAATCTGTAATATGTGAGAAAGTGCACATGCCTATTCCTTCAACTAGATGAAAGCAAGTCTTATTATTTCCTAAACACTGTTACAAATACAGATTCAACTGTAAAGTTTTTAAAATGTGCATTTCATTTGCTAGAGATCTTATGTTGCATTTCATCTACTATTATTTCTAACTCTCCAGTAACAACACAACTCAATACAGCAAGATTTACTGTCACTCAAGTCAGATTACTGAATGTTCCTGGCTTTATAAAATACTATGCCTACAACTGCACCATGGAAAAAAAAGCTAAAAGGCTGAGAGGAGCTTCTCTCTCTGGTATAGTACTCTCCATTTAAAAACTGCACAGGTAAGTAGTATCACATAGTTCTTTGCCACTGGTGTTATTTAACAGAAAGGTTCTATGTTTTATGTCTAGAACTGGGCATCTGAGTTGGGTAGGCAGGAAGAAAAGTGGCTGCATCATTTTAGGATGGTTTGTAGCACAAGTTTTTTCTAAGAATTTCTTGGAAACATTGTGATACTTTTCGTATTTGACACATTTATGCATTTGATTTGCTGCATTTCTCTGATATTCCTTTGAATGGGAAAAACTCCAGTCTCATCCTACTCATGTCTTTTGTTACCCTTGGCATCTCTAAAATACTTAGAGTCTGACCTGTCATGTGCTGTTGAACTAGCAAATCAATTAATGCAAGGATTTTAGTATATCCCCATTGTTTTACACCACCTCAAAAATACTGCAGGAATTCAATGATTTAATTAATTAAATCTCAAGTTCCATAAATGCATATAATCTGGACTGGAAGAGCTGAAAAACCGTAATTCTTTTTAAAAACTGTTCTTCCTTTGCATTAAAGTTTCTTCTGTTTTAGGACTCTGGACCAAACAGATTAGTTAATATTATCAGGAAAGTAGGTGAAATGAATTTAGGCACTATAACCCAATTACTATCTGTCAATGTTTTAGCTTTCTTTTTGATGAAAACTGACCTGACAAGCAAACTTTACTAAAAACAATGTATAAAATTACTAATTTGCAAACGGAAAACTTTCTATGGGAGCTGCTAGCTGTTCTTACAGTACATTAGCTCCCTTAGCACAGTTTCTACGGTGCAAAACTCCTCAAAATGAGGAATCTGTGTTTGGGTGGGTTACATATAGCTGGTTAGTCCTTCAGAGAATTTTAGAGAAGCAATTCAGTAACAGAAGTCACTGATTTGAGCAATCAGGGTTTATAATAAAAGGGTTTATAATAAAAAAGGTAATGGGACAACCCAGTGCTGCTGAGCTGGTCAGTAAGGAATGTCCCCCCCTGTGCTGCTGGATCCTCTTGGGGCAGCAGAGAGGATTTGGGAACCTTTTGAGAAATCATTTCTCCACGTGCTCAGCCACATCAGTAATACCACAGTCTAATTCAGCATACTCTAATAACCACATTTGAGTCCACTAGGGGTTTTTGGTTTAGAATAGATTTCTACAAAAATACCAGTCTGAAAGTATATATTTTTCAGTGGTGCGAGGACTGTAAAAATTATTTTTGTAATGAGGAAGCATTTTCTTTCCCCATGTGAAACACTGGTGGAAATCACAATAAATAAATGCAATGTCAGGCTAAAAAAAATGTTGTAGTTTCATGTTGTTGGTTTGCAAATTGAATTTTTACATAAAATTTACACTAAATGGAACCTCATTATACAGTGATGAGGTCCAGTATGATCCAAATCGTTAAAATCACTGTACTGCTTAATGATTCACTAAGTGGTACTGCAGTGCCATAAATTTAGTACTAGTTTCATGATTCAAAATACCAGACTGAGACACCAGCAAATCGTATGTGGATCATTAAATTTACAATGAATGTCAGAGATGAAATAAGGGGGAAAAAACACTTTGAGAGATAGGGATAATATGTGCTCTAAGGTGACATCCATCAAGATAAATGATCTTATACCACTTCTGCTTGGATAATAATAGGGGGTTGTTTTTTTGTTATTCTTCATTTCATAATTTCTAAAGGAGTTGAAAGTCTAAGCCTTTCAAGAATTAAAGTATCTGTCATTTTCTGAGTACCTTGTGATCCATTTTATTTGTATTTATACAATATACATATGCTGCTACATTCTTCTCTGACCCCATTGGGCCAGATTCTCCCCTCAAAACAGTTTGGCTTTTACATTCTACAATAGTGGATTAAAATAGTGTAGCTAGTACATTGAAGCACTCTCAGAAACCTAGAAAATAATGTTTTGAAATTTTGTATACATATAACAGGTGATCAAATAAAGAAGTTCCTTTCTAATAACAACAACAACAATAATAATCTTTTATATTTTATTAGTATGCACATTCTGACTTATCTATGTAAATATAAAAAATGCTATCCAAAAAAGCAATAGTGTTATATTCAAGATACAAGCATGAAATACTAAATTTTCTCAGTTTTAGGAGACTGAATAGTTTGCTTTTCTTTTGATTGACCATTTAATTGTTTTAATTCTCCATGAATACCTGTTCCCTGTCATGAATCAGGCCTCATCAAAACAGCAGACATGTGGGCTGCATTTTTCAGAACCAACATATCCTAAGTGAGGGGTAATGTATAGATTTAAAAATAAAAAATATTCATGGACTTTAAATAAATAAATGTCCACCATAACTGTGTGACTGGATTGGAGAATTAAATTTTTTTATCCAGAAATATATAAACTGAATAGAATGATATATTGTTTAAGGTATTTTACTGTCTCTGAGATCTAATGACACTATATGGAAAAGTAAGAATTCTGAAATTGCATATCTAGGCAGGAGGCAGGTTTTCCAAATTTTTGCCCTGCTGTCTTATTTAAAATTTATTTGTATTTCAGTGCATTGAGATGCCAAATTCAGCAAAAGTTGGGGCATAAATGCTGTGAAATATAATACTTCACAGAAAAAAAATAAAAAGCAAAAATTACAGAATATAAAAACATAAACCTTAATGGTCATTTCAGAAACTTTATATACTGGTTTCTTTTTAATGTTGACTTAGGTAGCATAAAGCATGTGAAAAAAATTTGGGACTTCTTTCTGCATTTTATTTCTTTCTGAAATGAAATAAAATTAAACTATTTGCCATGCAGTCAGAAATGCAAAACAGAAATATTCTTTTACAAAAATTTGACTGTGCAGTGTGTGTGACCTTGAACCCACCTACATTTTGAATTTCTATTATGTTCAGTTATTAGTAAGAACAGTTTAGGAAAAGATAGGAAAGATCCATAGTATCAGTGTCTGATTCTTTTTTGTGTCCTTTAGTAATGTGTCTCCTGGTCAGTGCTTCTGTCCACCATTTTTAATGTTCTAGCTTCATGAGCAAAGAGTTTCTCTGTTGCCTGCACTGACCATCTCTTTTTTCATGGAAAATGTAGGATTTTTTTTGCTATTCTTGCTGACTTCTCTGTTCCTTCCTTAACCCCACTCTGTGGAATTTTCATCAATCCACAACTGATACCAAACACAGTCCACACTTTGCATGATGGAAACAGTGTTTCATATTACTACAATAATGTAAGTTTAGGCTGATTGCAGTGATTCCTTTTGGATCAAGTATCAAAATGGAGAAGAAGCAAATGATTTTTTTGCACATCCAAGAGCTGAAGCCACAGAAAAGCCTTCAAGGTCTATGTGGGTCTTGAATTGGTTTGAAATTATATTTCAAACACTCATTTTAAATCATTGCCAGCCATAGTATTTTTTTCTAAAGAGATTGTTTAAAAATATAATGTCGGTTGTAAGGAGGTTGCAGGCTGTTTGCACTGTGAAATTGTACTTTAAAACTATTTATGCCAGCCAACCTGGATTTATTTTTCTTCTTCACACTAGTCTTGTAAAAGTGGAAAGTGAGATGAAAGGAAAATGAATTCATTTACTTTCAGACACAGGAAATGCTACTAAATTTGGATATGTGAAAATCTTGAACTTTCACTGGGGAAAAAAATAAATGATTTGAGGCCCTAGTGATCACACAGAGGATCCAGACAATTTGACAGGTATGAATTTATCTCACTTGTGAATGAATAACCTTTGGTAACTCACTTGAGACTTAAATATTCTGAACACATTTTCTCTAGAACACTTCAAAAGACACAGTTCATTTCTGTCTCTGCCAAACAGCCCCTTTGGTTACCTTCAGTTTACTGAGTTTTTTGCTTTGCAACTTTGGAAAATTAACATAATAAAAGCCTACCAGTGAGTTTTACTCATGAAGGAATGAAGCTAGGTTAACTCTTTAATTATTCTGAAGTCTAAAAAAAAGTCTGGTTTTGTATCAGCTGGGGGAGGCTTCATTGATCTCTAAATCTTGCTTCAGCTGTAAATGAAAATTCACCTCACTTTAGAATACACGCATACATTTTGAAAGCAATGCATGAATATGTTGAGTAGGTGACTTCGGTGTAAGCTGTTTTGTGCAAGGTGGACCAAGGTGCGCCTCCAAGAAATGCTGCATACCCTCAAAGTAAGCAGACAGCTGAAGACATTTATCAAAATGTAGGAGCAGGACAGCATCCCAGCTGAGGTTAGAGATGATCTCAGTTTTCTGACGGTGATTTGTAGATGGGTGAAGCACACTAAACAGTACTTTAAGGTAACTTAAACTTAATGGCAACATCCCTTCACCAGTCACTAACTATGAACTGGCAACTATGATACCTACAAGAGGATTCAGTTACTCATCTTGAATATGCTTTTTGAAATTTAATGATAAAATTAATATAAATGAACTTGGCAATTAAAGCTCAAAAAGACAAACAAAAAGGGGTAATGCATATGAAAGTCACTGGTGCTTTAAACTTAATTTATGTTTTTCAAGGTTAAATGTTTCTGTGCTTATGCTAAACATCTGTTGCAATGCAAATTTCTAAATAGTCTTGTGTAATATGTGGAAATTATTATGATTTCAAAGTTTTCAGAAGGTTGAATTATTCAAAATGTTTTATTGTTTCATAATTTTTTGCTGAGTAGGCATGTGGAACTGAGAAAGCACAAGATTACAGAATGGCCAAGGCTGGAAGGTACCCATAGAGATCATCAACTCTGGATGAAATTTAGGCTTCTAAATGCAAGCAATAACATGTGAGTTAAGTACCTAAGCTTTCAGGTAGTCAATAAAATTAATAGAAGATGAGAGTTCTTAAAATCATCCCAAAGCAGCTAATGATATTTAGTCAGATGTACAGCCTTGCTTGTTTTCACTAACATTCAGCCGACCATAACAGGAACAGCACTGGGTGTGGCTGAGCTGGAGCTCATTTCCCCAGAGCAGCCCTCCCAGTGCTGAGCTTTGCATTGGTAGGTGGAAAGGGGCTGATAACACCCAGTGCTTTGGCCACTGCTGAACAGCGCTGGCACTGCATCCTTGCCCTCTCTTCAACGTTTCACGCTCACTAGTAGGATGGGGGTGGGCAAAATCCTGTGAGAGGACACAGCCAGGACAAGTGACCCAAACTGTCCAAAGGGGTATTCCATAGCACATAATGTCAGCTCAGATATAAAAGCTAAGAAAAGGAGCAGGAAGGGGAAGAATTGTTTATTTACAATATTTGCCTTCCAGAGCAGCCCCTACATGTGCTGAAGCCTTGAGTCCCAGGAAGTGGGCAGGGATCATTTGGTGATGGAAAGGAGATAATAACACATTTAGGTTTGTTTTGGTTTTTTTTTTTTTTCCTTGTGCACGTGCAGCCTTTTATTTTTGCTTTGTAAACTGCCTTATCTCAACATACAGGATTTTTTCCATCTTATTTTTTTCTCTCCATCTGACAAGGGCGAGGATAGAGCTGCTTGATGGGCACCTCCTGTCCAGCCGAAGTTAAATGACCACAGCAGCTTAGACTCTTAATTTTCCTATGGGTACTGGCATTTTGACAATTTGATTGGGGTTTTCACCCTGCACTGAACAGTCTTGGAAATGCTTATCCACTGTATTTGTTGCTGTCAAATTCATGCTTTGGAAACTCACCAGCCTTGTAGAGTCTTTCTCATATGGTATCACCCACCGGGAGAATATATACATGTTTTTCCCTCCCTCTCTCTGCAAAAGTCCTCTTTTGTCTGCATCTGAGGAGATCTATTCTACAGGCCTGAAGGAAGTGCACGGACGGCAGCTCTTTTTATACTCATTTATGAGAGTAAGTAACAATTTGTTCATTGCAATGGTGTCCTGATAGGGCAGCAATGGCCCAAGCAGAGAGGTTTTACTTCTGTGAGTGATATGCATCAGTGCTGATGTTCCTGTTGTCACCTGAGTAATACATCTGATACAGGTCTGACCTTCTGAAACCACATTAAAGAGACAAGTATGAACTAGGTGACTGACAATAGCTGATGCACGTGCTTCCTAGATCTGATGCTCTCTCTGCTTCATCTTTTCTTCTGTAAAGCACTAAAGCTAAAAAGAAAACATGTCACTCATCTAAAAAGGATTATAAGCTTTCCTTGAAAACAATAGTGTAATTTAAACATGCTAGATCAATAAAAGAAATATATATGTGTTCAAGCAGCATAGTGACATACTTCTTTGTATCTAGAGTGCATTGTAAGGTAGTCAGCATACAATATCTTAACTAATACAAAAAATGACATATCAATCACTTTTATTGTGCTCCATCTTCATATGACATTTTGGCTCTTTGTGTAGCTAGTAATAACTGTACACAACTCTGTAAAGCTTTGTTTCTTTAGTCTACCCATGTCTAAAGCATTGTTACATTTAATAGGAGGATTTCTACTTACAATATAATTACATTGAATGTATAATTACACTATATGTATCTAATTAAACTAACACTGTACTAGGTATTGATTGACAAGATGGGCTGAAACATAGCATGAAGAGACTTCATGGTAAATATCAATGTTTGGTTTATAGCTGTGTTATGAATAAAAATCTGGGCAGGAGATTTTACTCCTTTTAATGCCTTTATTAAGAAGATTTAGCTCTGGGTAAGTGCATAGGTTGATATCCATTGCTGCTCCCAATTCTGCCAGCTCAACAAAGGAGGAAGTTTTAGTCTTGCTGACAAGGAGGGCTGAAGCCTCCCATCCTCATGGGAGTCACCCTGGGATGGCTTGCCCTAACACTTGTGGCTGGCCTAGTCCCTATCTTTTCGCGTTTCCCTGAGGTTACAAAGATATTTTATTAAAGCTTTAATCTATAGTCCCGCTTTTTCCCGAGTAAGGTGCGCTGTTCGGATTGTATTTTCCTTGGTGGGGAGGGTTTGTGATTTTGAAGATTCTGAAAAGAGAGAGAGAAAAAAAAACTAAAAAGAATTTTTAACATTTAGTAATCCCAAACTTTGCTGAACTCTTGCAGCTTTTTACACCAAACTACCCATGTTACCCAAGCTATAACAACAACATCAAAAACAAGTAGAACATAAGTATATACATAATTATTAGTAACTCT
>VXBU01012224.1:11278-49802 GCA_013400315.1 Bombycilla garrulus
ATCTGACTGTTCATTACATGATTAAAGAAGTTGTGCTGTGTTAGAAAAATAGATTATATTCGGTATCTGTCTACTTAATCTCCTATTTCTTGCTGAGTAGGGGACCTTACCCAGCAAATCCAGTTTTCTTTGCTGTGGTTATGGAGAAATACTAGACTCTAAAAACTGTGCAACTTCATAACAGAAGAAAGAGCTGAATGTGGTGCTACTGTCCTTCATGTCACATCTCTGACTGAGAGAGAAACAGAACATGCACAAGGCACAGCTGAAATGAAATGTGAAATGTAGCTCCAATACACAACACAAGACAGAGCTGTACACAAGAAGTAGGAGAGGGGGGATTTATGAAGTTTTCTTGATTCATTTGTATTGGAACAGTAAAAAAAGATCTTTATTTCTTGAGTTAAATGAGAACATATATAAAAATACTGGGAGTAGAGGATAATTGGATGACTGAGATACAGAAAGACCCTTGATGGAAAAACAGAAAACTAATTCTGCTACTTAGCTTAAAAACCTGGTAAAAATAATATTCGGAAAACAATGGTTACACTGAAAATTTGTAAGAGTAGTCCTTTAACATTATTTATAGAATGTACTTTGGCAATTTCTCTGAGCCACATCTTCAACCTGAAAAAGCACTGCAAAGAAAAGCTACATCTGGTAAGAGAGTCATTGAAACATTATTTTAAGGGGTGTTTAAATAAATTTTGAATTTACTGGAAATAGAGGTCATGAGAAATATAAAATATTTTAAAAAACACTTATGCCTTACAATATTTAAAACCAGAAATCTTTGTTAAGTATTTTTAAGGAAAAAACTTTTAATGTTGGGTTTTTTCAAGATGTATGGACTGAATATAACATAGTTCAGAAAAACTGGAAAGGTTGGGCTTACTCTAATCTCTCTGGGTCCGCCAATGCAGAAAATGTTAAAAAAATTGTGTACACCAAATGTCTAGCAAAATGAGGATATAAAAATAGTGCTACATACCAGTTCTGTATGCTTTTTGGTTTTATTTGAGACTTCTTTAATATTTCAGAATAATTTCTGCGGCAATTAACAAATTAGCAGTTTATCAGGATTAAAAAAAAGAAAACTCAAAACCCCCCAACTTCAAGTAACTGTGTTACAAAGTGAATTGTTCTACAGCTGCAAAATCAAGTGCCTTAGCTGAGTTAATGATTTTCATTTCTTTTGCATGTGTCAGCATTAATGGAGGCAGGCTTCTATAAAGCTTTGCATGTGAAGATGGTGCTGAGCAGACTAGATTCAGTTCTATTGAATGCTTTCTGCATTTTTTTTAATAACGCACAAAGGGAGACTTCAAATCAGGCTGAACTTCAAGCAAAAGTTAATGCTATTCTCTTTTGGGTTCAACCACCCACTTTGCTTAAGGTCACTAGTTGAGGCTAATGCTGCACAGAGGGGCTGCAGCAAACTTGGCATCTCCTTGATTAGGCTCCCTGCTGATCTAATACACGTACCAACTCACTTGCCAAGTCAAATAACACATTTAGTGAATTGGAAATAAGATTTAAGTGAGCCAGCACAATGCGGCTTGCCCTCTCATCTTTTTACCGAATCCTTCTCTTTGTATGCTACACTGGGAAAACTGCTCTTGTTAGAGGACTTAATCTTCATTTTTTTCCTGTAGATTATTTGGAAACAGGTCACTCGAATGTTGGGGCTTCTAACTCCTCCTACCAAAGAAAGATATGGCTTGTGGCATACTGATTGCATCATTTAATTGAAAGGCTGTTGTTATTAAAAAGAAAATATTGTAGTATAAGGTTATCTTTGAGTGAAGAAACAATCTAGGATTAAATGCAACCCCATTCTATATAATATTTTTAATAATGTTGAATGTTTAAATAATGTGTTTATTGTTTTTTCCTCAAATTTCTTATCTCAAGGGTACTTTACATTAATTGCTGGTGAGTAGTAATTGATGGGGTTGATCACAGTACATATGTGTATCTCTTGTGGCTGTACTACAGCAGTTAATTCTTAAATACAGTGAGATACAATAGGGTGACATTTCTACAATGCCTTTCATAAAAGCAAAGTAAATCACTTCATGTAGTGCTTGACTTTGAACTATTCTGTATTTCAATGGAAGAAAATCAGGACTGAAGCTAAAGCCTTCAAAGTTTGTTCACAGTTTTTATTAAATTTAGAAGGAGAGAAGTTGCAGTGTATAGTATACTTTGAGATTTAGTACACATTTTCTTGTACTTTAATGCCATTTATGCTGTAATAAACTGCATGTGTTTCATATCTACATTTTTGGTGATCAGGGTAATGATGTGTATTGACTTTTTAATTATCTTCTTATCTCTTGTGGTTATACATATGTATGAGCATCTCTTCCTTGTTTATCTCATAAATAAGAATTTGCTTCCTGAGGTATACTTGTTCTTTTCTTTCTTTCCTTCTTTTTTTNAGGAGTAAGATAATACAGATTGGAAAGCTGAAAAAAACCCTGACATTTATAACACGCCATGAAAGACAGGAGATTTTAAGTACTACATTAAAAAGGAAAAATTTATCTGTGTGACCTACAGCTGCAAGATAAAATGACTCTTTTTCTTCCAGAGTAATGGCCAGTGCACTTGACTTCTTATGAATTCACATACTACATTTTAATCCTCGGTAAGGGATTTTGA
Source organism: Bombycilla garrulus (assembly GCA_013400315.1). NCBI lineage: Eukaryota > Metazoa > Chordata > Aves > Passeriformes > Bombycillidae > Bombycilla > Bombycilla garrulus. Next base: position 13,949 of record VXBU01012224.1, read on the forward strand.
AGTATCAGCAAAACATCATGGAATTTTTTTTGTGACCATCTGTGCACTTTCAGTCTAGCTTTTAAAGTAAAGCATTTGTTGATGTTGTAGCAGACCTTTGGTGGGAGCTCAGGCAAATGGGATAACATGTAGATTATATTTGTCTTGCTAACTCATTCAAACAAAGCAGCGAAGAGGAAACCTCTTCTGCTCTCAGATCCTCCTGTGGTTCTACAAAGGATTAGTAGAACTGATGCCGTCCCTTGCCACTGCCCCCAGACAGGAGAAAAGGCTGCTATCATCATAAGATCCATGTACAGTTGGGGCAGGAACTACATCTGTATTCCACAGGGAATCATTAATAGCTTTCAGGTCATGCAGAAACAAATGCATGGTTACAGAAAAGAGATACTTTTTTGCTGATTTTCTGAATCATTCACAAGTCAAAGCAATATTTATCCTTCTAAGACCTGATTTTCATAGTAGCTTGCCCAACCTAAGCCATCAAAGCAGAAATTTGTGTGGTTCAGGACTCATGCTAAATACTTCAAAGTTTCGGTTAAAATATTTAGCATTTTCTAAGATCAAACATGAAAAATGTAGCAGTTTGTCAGTACCTCAAACATCTAAGTAGGAAAATACAATCTTTGTTATTTAAGGAAATAACTTGAAGCATGTTTAAGAACAATCCTGAAATCAGAGAGACATATCCTGTTTCTGTTAAGAAAATCCTCCAGCAGCAAATCAAGACATTTTGCATCTGAAAAGATGAGGGAGTCCATGCTTAGGTAACAGTTGGTAGAAGTACAGCTAAATGCTTGCGAAACTGCATCTGTAACAGTGGATCATGCTTATTCTCTCTGTCTCCCTTCTCTCCCTCTCTCTCTCCAACTCCCCCCCCATCCTTTTTCACCTTTTCCTCTCTTCATCTTTTTCTTCCTTCTTTTCTGTCTTTTCTAATCTCTAGTAGCGCAACTCCCTCTTTGTTACCAAAAAATGGTTCTCAGATAAAATACTGTCTTGTTTGACTTAATTTCATCCTAGACCATCTGTTCTAATGCAACTCCTTGCAGCTCCTCAGCAAAGTAGAGGAATGGACAATCACCAACCACATGAAGCTCATCAAGGGAAAGTGTCAGATTCTGCACCTGGGATGGGGCAGCTCTGGACATATGGACAGACTGGGGAATGAGATGCTGGAAAGCCATGCCATGAAAAGGGACCTGTGGGTCCTGGTCAGTGGCAAGTTGAACATGAATCAGCAGTGCCCTGGCAGCCAGGAGGGCCAAGCCTGTCCTGGGGGGCATCAGACCCAGCATGGCCAGCCGGGCAAGGGAGGGGATTGTCCTGCTCTGCTCTGGGCTGGGGCAGCCTCACCTTGAACATTTTGTGCAGTTTTGGCCACCACAGTGTAACAGACATTAAGCTACTACAGAGAGTCTAAAGGAGGGCTACAAAGATGGTGAAAGCTCTGGTGGGGAAGCCAGCTGAGGTCACTTGGTCTTTTCAGCACAGAGAAGAAGAGACTTAGGGTAGAGCTTATTGTGGTCTTCAGCAGGATCATGAGGAAAAGCAGAGAGCAGGTACTGATCTCTGCTGTGAGATCAGTGACAAGACTCACTTGTGACCAGTGACAGGACTCAAAGAAATTGTCTGAAGCTCAGTCAGGGGAGGTTTAGATTTAATATCAGGTAAGAGGTTTTCATCCAGAGGGTGAGCATTGGAACAGGCTCACAATGGAAGTGGGGAGTCACACCACCAGCCCTGTGTGAATTCAATATGTGTTTAGACAATGCTGTCAGGCCCAAGCTGCAATGCTTGGATTGTCCTGTGCAGAGCAAGGAGTTGGACTCAATGATCGTGATAGATCCAACTCTGCTTATTCTATGGTTCTGTGAAATTGTAATGTATACCAGTTGGTTTATAGTCCAGCTTTTGGATCATTTCTGAGGTGAAATGCACATCCCTAGATTTTGAAAACAAAATTCAAATTTCCACTTCTTCCATGATATTGGAGGGTTCAAAATTAGAAGCCACCTTGGAAACAGAGTTCTAAGTGACTTGCTCAGCATCACATGAAAAGTATTTTGTAGCACCAGACTCAACTCTGGAGCATGACATACGTCCTTCTTCATCCTTGTCCATTTTCCAATCTGTTCATGAAGTACCACAGAGATTCTAGGTCAAGGGCGCTTATATGTAAAGTGAGACTTTTCTCATACCTGATAACATCATCTCTTCTTCCTCCTTCTGAGCCTGAGTGAGAGCCAGCAGCGTGCCCAGGTGGCCAAGAAGGCCAGTGGCATCCTGGCCTGTATCAGGGGTAGTGTGGCCAGCAGGAGCAGGGCAGTGAATCTTCCCCCGTTCTCAGCACTGGTGAGGCCGCACTGTGAGTGCTGTGCTCAGTTCTGGGCCCCTCGGTTGAGGAAGGATGTTGAGGTGCTGGAGCATGGCCTGGGAAGGGCAGCAGAGCTGGGGAAGGGTCTGGAGCACAAGTCCTGTGAGGAGAAGCTGAGGGAGCTGGGGATGTTTAGCCTGGAGAAAAGGAGGCTCAGGGGAGGCCTTGTCACTATCTACAACTGCCTGAAAGGAGGGGTAGCCAGGTCAGGGTTGGTCTCTTCTCCTGGGCAACCACTGACTGGACAAGAGGACACAGTCTTAAGCTGCACCAGAGGAGTTTAAGGCTGGACATTAGGAAGAATTTCTTCACATAAACTGATGGGAATTGAAATGGGCTGCCCAGGCAGTGGTGGAGTCCCTAGAGTCCCCCTGGAGTCACTGTCCCTGGAAGTGTTTAAGAAAATACTGGGTCTTAGTGCCATGGTCTAGTTGTCAGGACGGTGCTAGGTCATAGGCTGGACTTGATCATAGGTCAAGATCTTTTCTAACCTAAGTGATTCAGCGATTCTGTGAAATTCCAACAGGGAAATAAAATCTGCATTCACTATTAAACGACTATAATAAACATGAATCACAGTTCTCCTTGTTTAAGAATTTATGGCATGATCATAACTTTTTGGTACTTAAGCTTATAAAGTTTACCAGGTTTTTACAAAATTTTCTATGTTTAGAATGAATTAACTAATGTGTAGAATGTATTTATATATGTAAAATGTCTTCCTCATTCAGACAGATACTTCATATTAGTTTTATGTACATAAATTAAAGGAAAGAAAATATTATAGTTCACCATTTACATTTTCCTTGATTCTGCCTTGGCACACTTTCACTCATAAGTTTAACGGTTCAGTGATTTTGAGAATCTGTGTATATATACACATGTTTGCATCTTTTTTCTTTTGATAGATGTTAATCCATTTTTGTGCTCCTCTATGTGGATATATTAGTCCATTATTTTTACTTAATTGCACTGTTATGAAACCTAGAGTCATTGACACCTAACCCAAGCAAAGCTGAAGGGTTTGCAAGGTACTGACCAAAATGTCCAAGTTTTGCATAAATTTATGTCTTGTTTGTTCTGTAATGCCAGCACAGCTACCCCAAACTGTAAGGTGTTAGGGCAGTGAAGCATTTTCACCTTGCTGTATTCTGTCAGCAGAGGAACATAAAAACAGTGTATTAATGTTTCTTCAGTTGGTCCAATTTCTCCACCTTGATGAATTTCCTCTTGTCTTGCAACTCTGTGGACTCCTACAACATTAAGCTTCTAATAACAGACAAGTTTTAATATTGGTGATCCTAAAAGGACAGGATGTGAGCTGGGAGCAGCTGATGTCCAAGAAGCTGTTGACAAGACTCAGGTGTGAAATAAGAAGATATCGGTACTGGGAGATCATGACTTAGTATTTTTCAGGTTTGGATCATTTAATTCCATCTGCCAAAATTCCCACAGAACTTTTCATCAGACTGCTGGTGCTTCTTTTTTTTTCACAATGCGTCTCCTTGCTGTGAATAAAGCTGCCATAGTTACTGAGTTTAATGATTTACAACGGATTTCTGATATGGTGGTAAATACAGATGCAGAATACTCAATACACAGTTCTAACGGTACAGACATAATGTGGTTTGTGTTCAAATCAAAACCAGTTACAAAAGAGATCATCAAATTGCTTTTCCTGCTAAATTATGCGCTTGTGTGATTTTCTTTTTAATAGGAAGATTATTTGTAATTTATTTTATGATTTGCTTCCAAATTTCATGTAAAAATTTGAAATGGCACAAAATTTTACACACACATAAAACACTCTGATGGAATTATTTTTTTGCCTCTGACTGAAAGATATTTTAGAACCCTAGCTTGCACTCTAGTAATTTTGAAGTAGTTTTAGAATTACCCTGTCATCTGCCTAGATGAGTACTTTTATAAAGAACCAAGAGGCAAACCAATACCAATTTCTGTGTGGCTTGTGTGAAAAGACTTCATTAGCTCAAAAATGTACCAGTTAAATCTCAATAAATCCTTAGTGGTTTATTAATTAAATTGGATGTATTTCTCATATAAAAGATGAAGGTCTCATATCTGCAGTAGATATGCAGGTATTTAGATCTAAGTACAAAATAATTGTTTCTAAATAAATTTGACCCTCAAAATACTTTTTCAAACTATCATTTTTCTCATAGCTGACCAAACACTTCAGACAGTAAGATTTGTGGTAAAAAGGATGAAATTTGCTGGATTGACAAGTAAAGCTGCAGTGTTTATTCCCAGTGGGGCTGTGAACTGAGCTCAGTTTTTCTGTTCTGGCTTCTGCTTTAGCCATAGCACATTTTTGCCAGAAAGAAGAAAATAAGACAGGTCTCCACAGGAAAATTAGGTAGGAGTACAACTTGCAGAGCTATTTCCCATATTTCCCATACTGTGAAAGATTGTACATTAAGTAACTTAAAATAAATTTTAAAAAGCTTGTAGGAGAATGTTAATCTTATAAAGATTTCATTTACACTCAGGGCAAAAATTCTCACTTGAAATAATAAGTATGTTTCAACACATTTAAATGCATATTGTCATTAAGAAGAACACATTTTACTATTCCACTCCTCTGTGACAGTTATTCTTTTTTCTTGTTCAAGATACTTCTTTTACATTAAATTAAAAGCAGAGAAAATGCATAGATATGAAAGTTCTTGTTTTTGAAGAGTTTCCCATAATCTAGAACTATAATCACACAATGAAAACAAACAAACAAAAAACCCCACAACAAAACATGAAAATAACCATCCACAGTCAAATAAAAAGAGATACAGGAACAGCTCCATAGCAATCTAATTCCACAGCACCTCATCTTCTGAAGTCAGCACTCTTTTCTGATATACAAAGAATAGAATAAAATTGCAAAGGAAAATTTGGGATTCTTAATATAAAAAGGAAGTGGAACATAAAATGCTGGATTATATCTTACTGTATTTACTTGCTGTCACAGTGAATTGTGTATTTGCCTTTGATTCTCATACAGGAGACTAAAAATTCTGTAAAAACTGGCAGTAAACAAAATCACAAGAAAATAATATTTTTAGAAGGCGCATAATTCTGAACTTTTGAGAACCATAGTTTTAAGCTTTTCAAACACTAACTTTTTGTGACAGTTTATTGACATAAGAAATACTATCTGAAGTTACCAAAAGAACATAATTAAAACAGTAAATGTGTAACTTTACTTAAGAGGAACAGAAGCTCCCTAGTACTTCTTAAATAACTTATTTTGTATTGGGTTTAAATTCCATTTGATTGGTTTACATTCATTTGATTTGTGCTCTCTCACTATGCCTTCCTAAGACATACATGCAACAATATTGAACTCATTTCAGTTTTTACAGCACTGTGAAATTATTCCTGCATTTTCTTATTATCTGAGTTGATGGACTAATTAGAAGCAGTCAAGGTTATATCTAGATGTTCCAATAAAAAATGTTTCTAATTGCCCTGAGACTGAGGATAATTCAATTACAAATCTTTTCAGTTTGATTCACTCCTTTCTTCCTAAGGAAGGATTATGTTGATGGGCTTCAGGTAATGGAACTGGGTGGCTTAGGAGGGGCATTAAAACATCCTTACAGCTTTAACTAATGTGATTAAGTTTTATGAAGTTTGTTTTTCTTCTTAAAATCTTACAGAGGTCAAGTACTCATGTGATTGCCTTGGAGCAGTGGTTGAGAAGCTGGATGAATAGAGAACACAGTAGTAATCTCTTGAAATGTGTTCATTAGTTCTAAAAAGATTTGAAAAAGTTATTTTCCACCTCACACAACTTTAGTTAGTAAACGGGGGGTGGGAGCAGAGAGAGAGGGAAAGCATAATGCTTTTCAAGTCATTAATTAGCTATTTCAAGTACAGGATCTCTTCTTAGATAGCACCCTGTTATTGGTTCACGCTTCTGTGGTCATTACTGAGTAGATCATCAGGGTTGACAAATATTTTGCAGTTTCCTTTTTGAGTTCAAACCTTTGCCCTGTCAGTAATCTAAACTGAACTAGATACTTGCTGAGCTTGCAGGAAAAGGTACTATCATCAGCAAGGACAAGAGAGGGAATTCTAATTTTTTGGCATTTTCCTCTGCTTTCCTTTTAGAAAAGTGTGACAGTTAACAGCTTTTCATTTCTAATTTTAACAGTTTCTTGTGCCAGCATGCTCTACAAAATCTAAATTGTAATTCATATTAGAAATACAGTAATTTAGGGCTTTAAAATATTGCTAAAATATGTTTATTATTGGTAATCTGGTGCTTGACACACCAGGAAAACTGCCAAGTGGCGATTCAATGTACAAATAAATTACACTGTGTCATGAAACATATTTTGGAATATGAGTGGTATTAATAATGCCTTTGAGAACACCCATGCCAATAGTGGACAGGTTCTTATCTCCATTTTTAAAGCTGGACTAGCCATTACCACTGCTGAACCAGGTTACACACTGGAGGAAGAGGTGTCCCTCCACAGACCTCTCTAAATTTCACAAATGCAAGCATGTTCAAGTTGTGATTTATTGGTGGAATTTGGTCTACATTTGCTTGGTTATATTTGCTTGGTCATGCAAATTATGAAATGTTTAATTTATTTTGGTTGCAAAAATTTTAAGGAGTGTAATTTTTACCAAAGAATGATGATATACTGATAAAAATACTTGCCTTGATGCCATTTAAATGCTGATTTTAAATGCTTAGAGCCAGGGACAGTATTTTTAAAATCTGGTGGTATTCAGCATGAATGAAAGGCATGTTGAAGTTCACAGAAGCAGGTGTCAAAACATCAGGAGCTCACTGTGTAGAGAAACTTCAGCCTCTCTGTCGTAGCCACATGACAAGGGGTGGCAAAGATTTTTTAATGCCTGAGTTGTCAGGGTGCAAGCCTGCTCTGACACAGATGCCTTGTGGGAGGGCCTCAAGCAGTGATATAGCTATCTCCTAATACTGCAGCCGTGTTAGATTCCTCTGCTCATTTTCAGGTCTGCTTATGGAATCAATGTTATAAGATGATAAAAAAGGCTGAACAAAACCATGGAAGAGAGAGAACTCAGCAGCCCTTAATAAATGCTAAAATTAAATTTAAATCAAAAATTGTGAAGTTTCAAAAACACCAGGAAAAAAAGCACAAAAATTAAATAATGCCAGATTTTCTTCTCATAAGATTTTCCAAGTTCATTATTGAAGCCCGTTTTATTTGTGGACTATTTGAAAATATTAAACAATTAGTTAGATTTTATTTTATTTTAAAACATTGAATTGATGAAGCAAATATAGACACAATTTCATTTATTCTTTAACTCTTGATATCCTGTCAAGTTCTGAGTATTTTTTTATCACATCAGCATGAGATTTTTCATTGGCAAATTATTGTGGTTAAAAACAATATTAAAAATGTTATTAAGTAATTTTAGTAAGTAGGTACAACTTTTTTGTTAGAGATTATTTGTTTGCCTTCTGAGCAAGAAGCACACTCAAATATAGCATCTGCTGGGTAACACATAATTTTTAAAGTTGTTGTGCAGGGGTAAGAGCGGCCATTACACCTATGTGTACAGTTAAACATATTTTAATGTCTGCTCACCGTTAATGAATTATCTCTGGAACCTCTAGAATTTTTGTTTTGCAGTATTAACAATCAGAAGGCCAAAACTGATTGATTTGGTATGGAACCAGACATTTTTTCTGTCTTCTGTAAAAGTCGAAAGAATAAGACTTTTCTAAAACAAAAATTAAAAATATATTTAGCTTCCTTCCATACAAGGTCCATTGTGAAACCAGATATTTCACTATAGCAGGATTTTCTCTTGGAGCAGAACCTAAGACATCAAAAGAGTTTAATGGCAGTACTGTGGGTTTGGTAATATATAATATGTGGTGTAGTAACTTGATGATGTTCAGAAATAACTATCTAAATTACATTTTAATTTTTCTTTTGTACGGTCAAATGTCTCAGACTAAAAAATTCAGTTCACGCAGTTTAAACAAAATCATTATCCAAGTGATTAATTGGTTCATTAGCAACACTTAATTCACATGCAATCATTAAATTATGCATTTATTATCAATGTCAGTAAAAGAAAAGAAAACTTTTAAGGGAGGATGGTAACAGTAGTGGTGGAAAAAATATTTTTCCCCAAATAAGCAGTTTGACATAAGCCCTTCTTGTTGATTTGTTTTTAGTGCAATTTTCTAAATTGCTTCCAGATTTTTGGTTACTTGTTTCTTTATTGTGGGGGGGTTTTCTCTTAGAATATTTTCATTTCCCTATTCCATTACAAATACAGAAAACCTAGGAAGTCACTGCGTACAAAGTGTGTTATCCACTTGCTGCATTTTCTTTTGTGGGGCATAAAAGTTTTTCAGTTCAAGTGGAAGAGCTAATAAAAATGTATGGTAATTATTTGCTTTCCTTTTTGGTCTGAACAAAAATCCTATTGTGTTTAAAAAGCACTGGTTTATTAAATAAATACAGTGTTGTTGAAGAAAAAGTGTAATTTTAGACTATATGTAAAAGTAAAATTAATACATCTACTCATGATGCAGTTGCTTTTCTGTAGTATCTTATCATTTGTTAATAAGGGGGTTTTAAAATGCAGTGAAACCTTCTGCTTGCAAAGACATTTCCATTGCTTGAAAATTGTCTCAATGTAAATCTTCAAAATGTACATTTTAGAGGCCTTGATTTTGTTTTGTGAAACTCTTTTTTTGCCATGTCGGATTTTGAAGTGAAGATGTGAAAGAAAATAAATGAGATAGCCTTCAGAGTTTACGTTCATTTAAAAATTTGGTCTCACTCAAAATTTTCATCAGAATAAAGCATTTCCAGGAGTACGTCTTTGTTATGATCACAGATTTAAATTCAGGATAAGTGCATGGAAATGATAAAACTTTTAGTAATAATTTTGGATTTTTGCTAAAATGCATCTTGTTGTACTGTAAACATATTCTCCCATCTTACCAAATGCCTTTTCATTTTTATCTAAAAATTAGCCATCTCATTGTAATGGTCAAACCAGCCAAGTATTGCTATCTTTGCTTTATTATTCCTATCTAAGGAATTTATGCTTATGATCAATTTTGACTTTATATAGCATCTTTGTACTAGTTAAATTCACTTCAAACTAAAGTTATTGTACTTGACTGCATAAATGTGCCTTAATTACATGAATAGAATTATAGCCAGATCCCTGAATCAGTGCGAATTAAAACATCATTTCGCAGCCAAACAGAAACATGTTCCCGATCACTGCACTTGAATTACTGTTATATAGCTTGGGGCTTGTACTAAAATCACTGAATAATTGCAATCAGATTATTATAATCAAGTACAGGAGTAGTAATTACAGGTTACAGTCATTTTAAGCTGCCCTAAAAGTCCCATATACTGATCGTATGCATATTAAAAGTTTACGTTAGTGATAAAATTAATGAACAGCATTGTAAGCTCTTGTCTGTGAGATAGGTGTCACATATCTTACCATATAGAGAGTTTACTTTGCAAAGCAAGGACATACAGCCTATTTTTTTTTTTTTTTGTGTATTCTCATTCGAAAATTATCAAGGACAGGGGGAAAATCTTCCATCTATTTGCAGCATATTCTACTGCTTTACTCCACTCAAATTTTTCTATTACTCAAAGATGTTACCATTTGTCATTGTAAGATTTCACCAGGATCATTGTTTTCACCTATTTATTACACTTACTATTAAGACAATATTAACTCAAGAGAATTGAGAAAAAGACTGAAGTAATTGTTGCAATCTTTGAGAATCTAACAAGGCCTCCGTGGAGAGAAAATGCTTTGTCATGTACTTACCCTACTTCCTAAGACCCTCTGTTATCTCCCTGTAACACTATTGGCTGTATGCCAGGTGTCCTACGACTATAGGTCAAAACACCAAGACCTCAGACTATTGGCTAGTTATCCCAATCCTACCTAATCCTATAAAAACCCCTACTTCTGCCCACTTNCGCGGTCAACCCCCGGTACAACCGTTTTAAGTAATGTGAAATTTTGTCAGCATTTAGACATTAGAAATACTAAAATGATGTTTTATTTCTGGTGGCTATTGGAGGACAGCATAGAATTGAAATTAATTTAGGGTATGAAGAATAAGTATTAAAACTTTTCCAACATTTGCTTCCTTTGAAGGGGCCATAAAGTAAATAGGTGCTTCTGATTTCCTGAGAACTTCATTAAAAACAGAAATCCATTTTTTATTAATATTGTGATTAAAAAAGAAGAAAGAGAACAAAAATCTTTCTATTTTAACTATAATCATCTTGGTTTTTGAATCAGATGGTGAATATGGATTAAGAGATATGAACTGTATTGTGATGGTCTGAGTCTAAAATTAGATCCTCAACCAAAATAATCATGAGGCCTCTTATTGCAGAGAATTATCTTACAAACATGCATGCTAACCACAAAATCATTTCATTAGGGTTTTACAAGAGAAAAGAAACATAAGTGCAAGAGGAAGCCTAGCAGGAGCAAACACAGTGAACATGCAGAAGGCCCACATGAAGAAACACTGTGTTGACGGTTTCATATCACAGGAAGGTCTCAAGGGGCATTTTCTCACAGAGTTAGAAGGGGATTAATGTATGACAACTAAATATGAATGAATAAGAAAAACTTGCAAAAATATTCCAGCAGACTGTTCTCAAGACAATTTCTTACTTCAGACTTCTTCCAGCCACCACAACAGCCAGCATAAGCCAGAAAAATGGTCAACCAAATAGTCAGATAGTGCTGCTGTAAAATTACATGCTATGTTTGAGTATCTGGGTTGCAGAGAAGCCAAGTTTGCCGTTTGGTTGCCCAGAGTGGTTGGCTCAAGATGCTGGAAAAAGAAAAAGGGGAGTGAGCAACATGAATGGGTTTGAAACATAGGCCCCAGAAGAAGGAGGTTTGGTCCAATGGGATAATAAAATCTCAGAACCTGCCAGTGAATGCTACAGTTTAGAAAAAATCTGCTGTAATTCATGAACACAATTTTTATAAATTCACTTTGCAAAAATAGATACCTATTTAATTACTGAGGTTTAATATCTGCAACAAGATCCAACCATGTCATGTTCTGAAAGCTCAGAAGAGGTTCAGGAGTCTGGGAAGTCTGCTTCTCCCTCACTACAGGATTGTGTTCAGCTTGGAGTGAACAGGTTGGCTTGGGTGCTAGGAAGGATGATGCTTCTAACCGGTGTATAAGAGGACTTAAACACATAAATGGACACACTTCAGAGAATTCTTCTTTAAAAATGGTGTCTAGCAAATGCTTTATGATACAGTGGTTTACAATATCACCAGTAATGAAACATATCCCAATGAAAAGGACAGATACATGGATTTTCACTTGCAAAGCATAGGAAGGTCAATTATTTAAAAAAAAAAAATTACTGGCATGTGCTTCATCTCATCATGACACATAACCCATATAAAAGTATCATGTTTTTCTCCAAGAAGCTCACTGAGGAAGAATTACGACTGTAAAAAACACTGCAAGGGGAAAAAGAAAGAACAGACCTACAAGTTTAAACTGCCTGCAGAGGTCAGGAACACTCCCATAGTGTAAATAATCATGGTGTTTTTGGTATTGAAGTGTATCTACGGCTGCAGAGAAAACGTATTGCTCTCTTCTCAAGTAGCAGGAATAGTCCTTCTGGCTTCTCTTGTTCCGTCTTGTGGAATCACAAGTCTATGCATTATGAAATATTTTTAGCAAGAACATGGCACTCACCAGATTTAGATCTGACACGTCTCAACAATAGTTAAGAGTGAAGTCCAAAGGACTACATGTATCGTGACCTATTATATTGACAAAGTTAGTTTATTTGTGCAAAATACTTCAATGCCTTTCTGTTAGGAGACTTGGTGGAATTGGACATCTCTGTGGAGAACCAGTGAGGTGATGGGTGTTTAATGAGCAACAGTTGTGACCGGAGTGCAGGGGGTTTCATCATGAGGAGCTCCCCACTTGCTGTATGGCAGGTCCTGTGGATAACAGCTAGTAGAGATGTGAAAGTTTCTGGTAACAGGAATGGATTTTTCTTTTTTTCTCTTATATGGTTGCTTTTAAAAGCCTGTGGTTTGCAGAATTTGGGGAAATTCCCAAAAAAAATAAAATTTTGTTAAACAAACTTTTGAACAAGAAAAACCCACTGCTATATATTTGCCCACTGGGCAAATAATTACTCCAGTATTCCCTACAGAACTTAAAAAAAAAAAAAAAATTCTTTCTGCTTCTCTTACACATACTTTGCAGGTATTTACTATCCTTTGAAGCTTCCTTTAATATCACACTCAAGACTTCAGACCAGATATATTTTTAAGATTTCTTGCAACAACCAAGGCATGAACTCAGACCGGCAGAGATACTGGGAGGTTTATTCAGAGAAACGCGCTGGTTTAATATACTTCTTGAAGACACAGTGTTTCCTTATAAGGTATCGTTCACGAAGCCACCTATCAGACATTGCCACATCACAACATGCTTCCTCAATGTCCTTATGCGGGGCGGCATGCAATGTTCAGATGTCCAGCAGCTCCCAGCGGGCTCCTGTATGCACAGGGAATCTTGGTGCCATGTGGCACCATGTCTCTCCAAGGTCAGGCAGAGACAAGCCTCTCTGTGATGCCATGGCATTCTGCAGGCACATTGCACTGCCTGCAACCCTATTCTATCTCATCTCTCTTTACTATTTCCCTGTTATTTTCAGTGTCCTAAAGCTTTTCATCAGTCCAAGAAAGGCCAGTTTTGTCCACGTGGAATCTCATAGGAGAAAAATTTAGGTAAATAAATTTGTTCTGATCTTTGTGATTCTGTGTATAACCTAGAATGTTCCTAAAATTGTAGCATATAAGCTTAACTTTTGTCATATGAAAAAAAGACAGATGGAAAAGCACAAAATTAATAAGACTCTTCAGTCTGAAATGGTTTTGCATCTCTGTCAGTCAGAAGTGAATTTGGTGGTCCAAAAGAGTTTTTTGTACCATCATTTCAGATGTCTGCACAACAATGTCCCTTTTCTTTATCCATTTTCTTGAGTTTCTGTGGGGCATTTTTGTACTTTTAGGCAGAAAAGCATGGTCAAAAATATGTAAGGGACAATTGTTTTCAGATGCAAGGAAAAAATCACTCCACTTAACCTATTCAAATTATGTTGATTGGAGAGAAATCTCTCTGATGCTGGTTTGGTTGGTTGGTTGGGTTTTTTTAACAAGTTAAAAGGCAAATATCCGAGAATTAATTTCCACTACTGAACTGCATATCCAAGGAATTAATTTATATACACCTTCCTGGGAATCCTTGATTGGTACTGAGCCAATATTGCAAGGTTACTTTATATACTTTATACATGTGTGTTTTTATGAGTTGCTGTTTTGGTAAATATATCCAGAATAACTACAATCAGCTGGTTGTGCATTTATAATTAAATTAAGCAGTTTTGCTGGAATTGCAAAGGAATCTGAGCTTCCAAAACTTCATTGCATTATGCTTCATGAGAAAACAGCCTTTGATGTCTTGCCACCTGAATTTTAGAAGAATTTTCATTGTGCAGTCCCTCTTCATAATAGCTGGATTTGAAGGAGTAGGTTCAGTTCAATCAGATTATGACATCAAATTCTGTTGACAAAACAGAAGTTTCCACTAGTGTTTGCAGAATCTTTAACTTAATGAATCTTATTGGAGTAAAATGTGTTAATTTCAAAGTATAATCTACAGAGAAAACAAAAGTACCAGAAGGTCCAGGTCCTGGAAGTAGATTGCATGTATTCCACTCAGTCTGGGATTATGAACTTGTCTTAAATATCTGCTATTGATTAGAGATGGAATTACTTTGGTTTTAGAAAAATAATTTAGGACTTGGTTATATTTGTAATGCTTTTACTTACTTTGAGAAAGGTTTTTTAATATTAAGTAGTAGACAGAAGCATGAATGTTGATGTGCAATGTAGTGACACAGTTTGCTGAAAGTTACATCAGTGATCCTGTAAGAATACTGAGAGGCTATCACCTCTTGATCTGTTTGGGTCAATGACATGAGAGGGCTCTACATTGTACATCTTTCAATTTAGCACTGAATAGTCAAAACAAATTAAATGAATATTACTTATTTTTTCAGATATGCATTTAAACACCTTTTCCATTAGGCCTGATGCCTGTGGAGTAATATTTCTTTTATGAACCATTATGCAAACAGGATGCAATGTAAATTAAAGTTCTAAAACTCTAAGACTAATAGAAATTATGTGAATGGCCTGACGATGTCGGAGGTGAATCCCAGCATTTAGAAGAATGAAGATTACTCTCAGGTTCCCTAAAACCCAGCATGATAAGTATGTTATTCAAGGTTAATCTCTCCACAATCTCTCTCCTGGCTCCAAGCCACTATGCCAGTTGTGTTGCAGATGTGTGAGGTTGCCTGTGGAGCCACAAAAAATAGTGGAGTTGTTCCACTCCTGCACTGAGTTTTAGCTTTCAGCCAGTGAGAGCCTCGGAAACTCAGTTCAAAAAGTGTTGGGATTCCTGTAGGATGGGCATGTTCCAGTATGATACTTGGCTTCACAGCAGGTAACTACTTGTCCTTATCAAATTCTGGTTTAAGGAAAAGTTCTACTAATCAGATTTGTTCATTTTATCTGCACTGGTGTATAACATTTGAAATACAAGTCTTGCTCTATTCCTCTAGAGATTGAGTCTCTGTTTCCCCCATAGAGCTGTAGAAATTATAGCACTAGAGTGAATTCACCTGATAACTGAAGCTGGAGGGGCATGTTCCTCTGATTTAGGGATTACCTCTAAATCTTAGTAAATCTGAATTTTAGTTACTTTGATTACTCCATTCTGCCCTCAAGTCTCTCAAGCCTACTGCTTTAAACCTTGTTTACACTGCCTGTAAACTTCAGGATTTTGATTATAACCCAGTTGATAGCAGTAGTATTTTAGAGGAAATTTAACAACAATTTTTCAAGTTTCTACTGGAAATTACTAAATATGAGAAATGGTAGGATGCTTTCCTCACAGTAAATTTTTGTCCACAGCAGCACAGTAAGTATACATTCCACTCTTTCCATTGTGAAGCTACTGAAAGCAGACTAGCTATCTGCTAGCACAAGTCAGCTTGTGCTCAACTTCTTTTTTTGGTGCTCAAAAATGCCAAGATAAAATATCCACATTTACAGCTTTGAAAATTTCACTGGCACCCTTCTTCACCTTTCTTAATTTTTCACTAACATATAGCTATCAGATATTATCATCTTGATAATGAGAACATAGTATTGAATTTATAAATTGTTCATAATGCTGTGATACAATGTAGTCTAGTTGAAGCTAGAGTGCTCTACCATTTAGATCACATCCAAATGTATATTAGCAATAGGAGGCCAAAGTAATCAAGTTTCTCTAAAAGAGAAAATTTTCCCCAGTTTCTGTGTGCTAGGATTATGATGATCATTCTGCTTTCAAAACAGGAGATGCAAAAATAACAAATAAACCTTTTTATTTTCTCTGACATAAAAGCCCTACCAAAGAAACAGACCTTTAGGAGGGGTCTAATTTAGATTTCACCAGCATTCTCCTGATAGATGATGATGATAAATTGTTATCTTAAATATAATGTGTCATTTAGTACAACAATAAAATCGAATGAGAATCAGGTCTGCCACTCAACAGAACGATGAGGGAGGGATGGAGGAGGAACAGCAGAATAAATAACTAGAGTTCAGTGGAGATATTAAAAAAATACCACTTATGTATTTCTAGTGACTTGAGTCTTTTAATGTTTCACCATGTTCTCAATCCAGCAAAAATATCTAAAACTAACACAATAATTTGAAAGATATGGTATAAAAAAATCAAGCCGAGAAACTTGACAGAGCAAGGCTCCCGATGAAGCTGTGTACTATTGATTAACACTACTTTTTGAAATGTTAATTAGTTTTACGCTTAACGGCTTGTCATTGTCTAAAAGGCCATAGGAACAAACCTTCCAGAGTGAAGACTGAGAAGTTTTTAACTCCTTCGTGACAGGAATTGGTGAACATTCCTTTGCTTTCAATAGCATCAGAAGCAGACAAGAATTAATTATCTTTAGTGATCAGTAAGATTAGTTGGCAATGACAAGGAGGTGAAAGAAATATGAAGTAAATTAAGATGTACAGAGTAGTTACTGTCCATGAGCTAACTTGATCCTCTTTATCAGGACAGACAACTTAACCAAAAGATGAAATTATTTCCCAATGAGAACGATGTCTAGCTATGTTTGCAATTGCTTTTTTCATTTAAGTGCAAGTTGATGGTGCATTGAAGGCTGCTATGTATGGAAAATTGAAGGAAATAGAAGGAATGGGATAATTATGATGTAAGAATATGTTTTTTTCATTATATGTTTCAATACCAAGTCATTACCTTGAAATCTTTGAAGCAATGGGGGGAGCAAGGGTGACCTTAAATATATTTTCCTCATATTTTTCTGTGTTTCTAATGAACTAAAATCTGGAACAAAATAAAAGAGTTTGTATCTTGGTAACTCCTCCTGTGCATCATACATAGACCACAATCTAGCTAGGGATTTATAGGCCAGACAAGGAAAATCAAAGTGCAGGGAGGGAAGGCACCTGAGCTGACTTATCATATAGTCCAGTGACCAGCAGAACATAGAGCACTGTTCTACCTTTCCCCCAATAAAATCACATCCCTGAAGCAGGGAGGGGACCAGGCTGTGTTGTTTCCTGTTTAGAATTTGTTTCAGCAGGCTCAGTTCTCCCAGCCTGTAAGTAAAGCATGTTTCTTGCACACTAAGATAATGTATACATTTTCAATTATGAGAGATGTGCAAACATCTGATGCTAAACTTGAATTAGGCAAACCCACAAGCACTCCATTTGGGTTTCAGATTGGCCACAAAGCTTAGAGAACTTGGCAAAGCAAACAGAGGCACTTGCCACTATCTATGTTAAGGAAATGGTATCCTGTCATGAGGAAATAGTCTCTTGGCTTGTCCCTGTAGTTTGCTGAACACCTTTCTATATTATTGTAATTTGCAGCATTTGACAGATTTCACCAGAAACATAAATTCTTTTACTGGTTCAAGTTTCTGTGTGAAGACTTCAACCAGTTTCACTTTGCAAACAGGCCAAATTGTTTCCAAATACAGAATTTGTGGTGTAGAGGATGTTTTTCCCCCTCAAGGGGGATTCTCTGGTAGTGGTTACTTTGTGGAAAATGTTATCTATCCTGTGAAATATTTTACTTCTTTTTGTCATGTGTCTTTTCCGCCCTTCCCATGAGGTTCTGAAATTAGTATCTTCCAAGTGAACTCTGGCTAAATTTAAAAGCCTTAATTATGAAACATGATACATTGGAAAATCCCCCTATATCGATTCATAATTTTACCAGAAGAAGTTGGCTTGTGGAAATATGACACATAAATTAAAGAAAATCTGGAGATGAAACTATTTTATTCAACAAATATAACCTAAGTCCATAAGTATAAAAATTTCAAGGCTTTATTCTGTCCCATGTATGTTTTCAAGAGAAACAAAAAAACATGGAAATGGTTTTAGAAACTGCATAAGCTGCATTATCTATGCACAATGTATGTATAATACTACATTGATCAGCAACTATAATGTAAAAGGTAATGTGTGAGAGTTTTTTTATGCTTCTCAGTACTATAAAAGAGTGTGAGTAGATTTTAAACATTTTGATTAGCACCACAAAGATTTTAATGCTTTATTTGAACAGTTTGCTGTAGGGCAAACACATTTGGTAGACAAGTAAAATGAAAGCATGGGCATCAGGTTCCCTGTTTTCTATTAAGTAATGTTGCAAAGTAAGCAGAAGTTGGATTCAGATATCAGATAATTATCTCCACACTATGTGTCACAGTAAATAATTTTAATTGGTTTAACTTCAGGGACCATTACTGGCCTAATTAGAAACATGAAAAGGCTACAAGTATTAGGAAATATCCTGAAGGAATGAGAACATAAGCAATTCTGTCAAGCCATTTTTAAAATAGTACACAGTAGCAGTCACATTTCACTAAAAGACAGCTTACTTGAAAGGTGCTTTTTAGGGAAAACAGTACTTGTGGTTTTGTAATGTGAGAATGTAATGCTTGATGGGCAAGCATAGAGAATTTGTAGTGCCTGACATATACTAGTCCAATCCTGAATTATTTCTTTAAAGACATGGCTTAACTTTGTGCAGCACAGGATTTATGAGAGGTTTGGGCCAGTGAGAAACTTCATTTGGTTAAAAGAGAAAGAAAAGAATAGAAGATAAAGCATCCAGGTTATGAGGAGTTTAGAAGGATAGGAGGTTAGGAAAATTTTCAACAAAATTATGTGTCAGCCTCTTAGTGCTTCGGTGAAGCTTTGTAAAAATGTCATTTGAGCTTTTCACTCTCCAACTCTGCCTCAAGGTTTTGGATCTTTCATAAGTATCCAAACTCCAAATGAGATCACGAGTTGTGCTGATAACACCTTCTGGTTTAAACACTTCTCCTAGTTCTGTTCTAAAACTTCCTAGCCTCTAAGGCCCTATGACTCAGAGGTCTGCTCTTTCACTCCTCTGTTACTGAAAACCAATGGGCAAGCAGAGTTAGCTCAAGAAGGAATTATTTAACAGAGCTCAGATCTCAGTGTTAACTTCCTTACTCTTGCAAAAACCCAGACAACACAGAGCTTTCCTTCATCTTCACTCAGATGATTTCTGTAAACATTATGAAAATTTTTAAAATGTCATTGTTTTAATGAGCATGTGGTTGGCTTCAGATTTGCTCTGTCACTGTCTTTGATTTGTCTGCTGCTTTCTGAGGGTTTATTCGTTACTTAACCCTTTTACAGGTGTTGCTTGGTTTTTTAGATGTTACTGAGCACCACTAGATGCATTACAATTGTGCATGTTTAGAGTCTGGAGTTGAAGAAAGAAAGGAAAACATGCTAGTGAATAAAAAACTCATTTGCTGCTTTATTTGGATGTGTTTTTCAATTGGGTCCTCATTCTCTTCTGTGGTATTTCATATAATATGCCTGAGGTGGCACAAGATATACTACAGAGGAAAATTTTTATGACAACCTTAAGGGAATGAGGATTTGATTAGTGTTATGCTATGTGTTTGACAATAGAGGGAGGAAAAAATCTTGTGTGAGAGGAGCAATGATGGAGACTGCCAAACACCTACAGTGTTTTACTGCTGGAGAAGAGGATCAAAGATTTAAGCAGGTCATGTTGCTTGAAGAGTTATCAATACCTGCCACCATACAGTAAGGGATATTTCTGTTGATGATGAATCCTTTAAAGCTATGCGAATGTAAAACATATGCATAATCTATTCATGATTACTCTCTACTCTTTTATTAACCAGTGGGAATTACAATATACACATGCATAGCCAAAAATAAATTGTCAGCATTGCTCATCTGTATCTTAATCTTATTCAGTGTCAGTTCGTTATCTAGACTATACGCCACCTAGCAGGTAAACTCCTTTTGTACTTTTATCTAGTTTCAGTGACCAATATTTTGTTCTCATAAAGGACATGCTTAGTTTATCTTTTTCATAACTCTGTTTTGTCAGGACTTTCTTGTCCCCTAATAAACAAAACACATTCGAATTTTTGCAGAGTCTCTACCGTACACACTCTTATTGTGCCTGACCTTTCCTTTGTCTATGTCTAAAAATGCCTCAGCAAGGCATCATCTGAAAGCTAAATATACTGTATAAGGGTACATAATCTTTTACCAAATGTTACCTTCATTCATTTCCTGTTCCTCCTCTAACATCCCCTAATTTGCATTTTTGAAGACCATTACCTATTGAACAAAAGTTCCCATTGGTTTAGCAAAGGTTTTTCTGATACTAGAATGCTTACAATGCTTAAAATGTGAAAAAGATGAGTTGATCATGCATAAGACTCAAAAATAACTTCACATTTAAACATTGGTGTAAATACATGAAAGCAGTGAAAGTGCTCAAGCTGCTGAAACTTGGATGCACATTAGGTAATGAATGAATATGTAAAGCTTTGATTTTTGTCAAACTAATGAATATACCAGCATAGTTGCATAAGATTTAAAATGAAGTTTCTTGTTTCAGCAAAATGGTGGATTTTTTTGTGACTATTTAGTTTTCCAGATATATATTGTGAGAAGTTTTAATGGTACCTTGTATCTTTTTATGCATAATCTGAAAAGGTATTGCAGCAGCAGAGTACACAAGAAAGTGGCTTGTGATACATAATGAGAGTTTTCCTTTGATGAACTTAGTGAAAATTTCCAGAGGCAGAGTGCAGAACACCCAGCTGTGCACAAAAAGTACCTCATGGTGAGGTTTGCATGGATCCCCTGTACCACAGGCTGACCCCTGCCCTCATCCAGCTGACAAAGGCCATGTGTTTTGGCACACACCCATGTGTTTTCATACTTTCAGTGGTGGTCTGGGTTCCATGTTTTGAAACCACCATACCCGCATGATCTCAGAGCAGCCTTTGAATGTCTCCCTGTTTCCTTCACATAAGGAGGATGAAGATATACTTTATATGTTTATATTGCACATAAAGATAAATATTTCTTTGCACATAACTAGAGATCTAAACATCACATGTAATATGGACAACAAGAAAAGTTACAGAAGATTTCCATGAAAAACCACACAAACTAGAAGGACAAGGCAATGGTTCATGAAACAGAAAATGTAATTCCAGTTATATTGGAATTTATATCCACTGGCCCTTTATATCCAGGACATAAATGGCCAGTGGCATAGAGCTCCAGTCACCCACAGTGTGGGGAGACTACTGCTGCCTGTGGGACCATAGAAACACAGAATCATCAAGGGTGGAAGGGACCTTCAAGATCATCTGCTTCACCCATCAACCTAGTACCACTATAATCACCCCTAAACCATATCCCTAAGCAACACAGAGACACCTCTTGAACAACTCTAGAGACAGTGACTGCCAAGAGTTGGTGTCAGTTTTAAGTCTGTAACTTTCAATCAGCCACTTTGCAGAAGAGATCTAATCTCCAGCTGTATGGCTGAGGACAAGAACCTTTCATTCTGTGGTCCTGTCCCTGCCTGGACCTGCAGCTATGAAAGGCAGGATAAGTCAACTAACAGTGGGACAGGCACTGTAAACAACCACAGGAAATCTTGGGATAACAGCTCTGTCAGACTTTTCAACACTGTGTAGAATGTAATGAGTCTCTGGCTGTGTTGCTGAGGACAGGAGAGCACCATGCTCTGGTCCTCTCCCTCTCTGGGTTTGCAGCAGAAAAGGCAGGATAAAATCAACAAATATTAGGACAGATAACATCAATTTGTCAGGAAAGGAACATTCTCTGTACAGACAAGCTCATGTCCTTGAAGTGAGGTCTGTGGTACACTTCAGATATACTAGCCATTCCAGGGCAAAATCCTTAGGCCTATCCCAAAGCCCACTTCAAGACCTTCCATAGACTCTGTGTCCTACAGAGCAGCTCTATGAGGATGTCTCTGGGAATCACCAGTGTGGCTCTACATAAATATTTAGACTTATTTTAACCAGAGAAGTTACTAAGTAGCAGTTTTCCTCCTATAAGAAGATAGTTACTTAGGTGTCCAGGTCAGCATCTGTCCTTAGCTGAAAGAATTTTCAAGTGAGACAGAATTTCCCTTACTTGTGGCAAGCTCGTGCTTTACCCTCAAGAAATGGCTGTTTTCATTCTATATGGACTTAGAAGTTGAATATAAAGTGTCTCATAAAAGGTCCAATGGGAAACCTGCCCTAAGATACAAGTTAAATTCAATGTCTGTCCTTGTTTTGTCATNGAATAGATCCTTTTGCTAAGTTAGAATAATCCTTGAAGTTCACTGTAGACCACATCATGCCTATGTGGTGGTTGTGGGAAGTGGTAAGCTATGATGAAACACTGGAAAAGGAATATGGGAGAATGTGATATCTATCTTTCTCCTGTTAGATAACTGCCAACTATGCTGGATTGTACTCTGTAGGAACATGTTGGTCCCACCTTTAATTTCACTGTATCATTCAGAGATAAATAAATCTGCTGCGTAAATAAAGATCCTTTTTAAAATAAAATTCTTTCCTGTCAAAGATGAAAGTACGATTTCACCATCTTTCTAAATTTAGGATTATACAAAACACTTTAGCTCAAATTCTTTCTGAAAATTCACTTGTATTTCAGAGTTTGCAGACATTTTCTGTTCTGTTTTCCCGTCTAAGTCATATTAATGTGACCTTTATTGTTTCACTTCTGTGTGGCTGGTTTACATTGGAAAGTGATTCTGAATTTCTGACTAAGTTTTTTCCAAACATGATAGAGATGACTCAGGGTTTATATCTGTGAATGTATCCAAGTTTCTTTATCTGTCCAAGGCAGCAGGTTTCTTATCTGGCAGCCTTATTATTATGAAAGTAGCTGCATATTAATGATTTGGTGCTTACATAAACAACTGGCCTCAGAGAAATCTAATGAACTAACTTGCAGGATTTTATTTTGCCTAATTAAATGTAAATAATGTTTAATGTTGTATGTGACAGAATTTCTCCAGAAATTTAGGGAGGTTCTTACGTAACCAGAGTGCTATTATGAATGCAGAGTGAGTGCCATACTGAACATCATGAGGCTGCATGTTTTGTTTTGTTTTCAGCAGTTATCTGTCTATGTCTTTAAATAGAAAACAAAGATATTTAAGATGTGGTGTAGCCTATGGTACTAGGTATCAGAAGATGCTTGTGCTATGCATAACTACATGCTACTCTGAACTGCTTCATCTCTTTCTCTCAAAGCAAGCTACTAGCCTGAAAAAAAATTTCAATCAATTAGGATCATTTTGGTATCCATCAGAACACCTTTTTTTAATGCTTATCTGTTTTCTTCCTTTCTACAGTGTTATGTATCAACAATTTGAAATGTTTTTGTTCATTAGATATAAACCAGATAGAGCTGAATCATCAGATGCTGTGTCTCTTTTCCATTGCAGGGGAATATTTTGTAAATGAAATCCGGAATAAAATGGACTTATAGCTTTTCATATTTGTATGTATAAACTTGTTTGTGCTATGATTAAGAATCCAAGGATAGACCTACTCACCTTTGGGAAAAGACTATAGCAGCTATTTTTATTCCATTCTGCATTTCTCCATGTGGTGTTCGGGTAATTCAGGTAAGTAAATCATTACAGTCCTGCTAGACTGCCTATGAATATGCACACCTCAATTTCCTGATTTCTAAAAGTACTTCTTAGAGGTAGAGAAGATACAAATTTTTTTTCTGGGATCAGTGCTCTGAAGAAGGCTAGCTATCAATAACTGAATAACAACATTACCTGAGGAAGACACCTTGGATGAGGTAATGTGAAATACCACAAGTGGCCATTATCTTTTATTGATGAAATGCCACCTCACCTCAACACCTCATCTTTCCATTCTTCAGGAATTTTGAAAGAAAACCATGCAATCAAACCATGGGAAGGTACTAAGTGGGTGAACAGACATAGTCAGGCAGAAAGCAAAAAGATAACATTGGTACTGTGTTTCTCATGCTTCTATGGGACATTAATACATTTATCCTAAGTTTTTGTCTTACATATCCTAATAAATAAAAATGGGATTGAATATATTATTTTAAAGCAAATTGTCAGTATTTTCCTTATGTGGGTAAGTCCTCATACAACGGTACCTGATGGCAGATAAATAAAAAATGGGCTGTTATCCCATGGACAATATTTAAGAGGTCAAATCAAGTAAAAAGTCTTTGCTTTGCTCTCATACACAACTTAGACAACAACAAGTTTTAAGAGTTTCTCCAGGAATGTTCATAAATATGACTATTAGGAGAAAAACATTTTCTATTTCAAACCTTCTCAGCCAGGCTCAGTGAAGAACGGGCACTCTAAATTTTGGTCCTGTCTTCTTCCATATGTCAGTAAGGCCCAAACATACTTTCAAATGGATGCGGATTTCATTTGCAATATGTTTACAACTGAGTTTGGATTGAAACAGATTTTATGGCACTGATATACGTACATGAGATCAAGGCCAGGCTCAGTACGTTTTTTTTGCTGTGTTCCCTCAGGTGGAACTTCTTAAGCATGATTATTGAGGCTGGGAAAGATTCTGCTGGCCTTTGTCTTACAAGTGTTGTGGCTGCTGCAACATTTGCTTATTTATTTTCTTTTCTTTCACCTTGTGATCCTGAAGGCTTATGGGGGTGACCCTGCAATCAGTAGAAAAATTATGACTAAATGATACTGAAGCGAAAATGTAGTGGATGTTATAATATTATCTATTCTTTTGACAAAGAAACCTGCTAATAATGTGGGGTGTGTTCATCTCTCATCACTTTTTTCTCTATATATCTTCTTTTATTTTTATTTTACTGGTTGTTTCTATCATCCAATTTTTAATTTTTTATTGTTATACATACATTTCTCCATAGATTTTCAAAATGAGATAGAGCTGAGTTCTATTCTGACCTAGTTTTGGTGATTTGGCTTTATTTATGTTTGTGTTTTCCTCATAATTCCCACTTGACTACACTGAGTTTCCATTAGCTTTCCATTCTAAGTAAAAGTGCTGATGAGTATATGAGTAAGATTGAGCTACAGATTCAATGATGTGGAAAGCTGAATTAGATCTTCAGTAACACCCTCAAACATGCACATGTATATGCAGTGAGACACATTTACTTTGGCTATGGGCACAAAGCAGGCAAAGCCACAGAGAACTGTAATTTCTTCTTATTTTTTCTTTTTCTTTCCTTTTTTTTAAGCTTTTTTTTTGTTTTAAAGTAAAAATTCAGGCTTTTTCAGGCTTTTTCTGGTTTGTGTTTAACTACTATGTCCTGCTGAGAATTGACTTCAGTGAAAAAAGGCTTTGTTTGCTTTCATATCGTATGTACAAATATAATTGCATAATTATAATTTGAGGACTTGTAAGTGACACTTGAGACAGGACAAATGCTGTAGGCAGATGAGCTGGTTAAAACCTGTCAAAGTATTGCAACTAGGTTTGGATATTTGTTTGGTTTTCAAGGTGTTATTTGCTGTATTGCACTTCAAAAATATGTTTAAGTATAAAAATATATTCTTTCCAAAGCAAAAGTGTTTTAAAAACCGTGATTTTTATGTGCTTTCCAGTATTTCTGGCATGCACTATAACATTTTTATTTTTCTTACCAGCCATATTCAGAGATTTTATTTTAATAAAATCTTCCATGATTTAGTTTTAGAGTCACAAGAACACACTGCAATTTTAACATCTACAGACATAAATAAAACCCACAGGACAATGCATAATAATGTCTCACATTCGATGGAATTCAGTAAATACTCTACAAGGAACTACTGGTATGAAATAGCTATTCCATGTGAATCCACATTCAGACACACAACAGAATACCATTCAGACACTGCAAGTCATTTCAAATCAGCTTAGACCTCTCTCAAAACCCTTAAATAGTAATGAAATTGAACATGCATGCAAGGCACCGTGCTTTTCCCTACAGCAACTGCAGTCACAGGTCTGCTTCTTGCCATTTGTTCCCCATTTAACCAGAATAACACAATACTGGTCAACATATATGTGAACATACAGGTAAAAAAAGCCCTGTAAGAAAAAGCTGCTTCAAAATGAGTCCCAACACCCCAGGTTCGTCAGCTCCATCTCATCGCAAGAGTTTTTGGCTGAAGTTATGATCAGGATCAGGATTTGAAGTTGAGCTCTAATAAATATGGTTATATTCATTTCAGTAAGATAAGACTGAAAAGATAAAATGAAGGTAGTAGTTTTGGAAAAGTAATTAATTATTTATTTATTGTATCCAGTGCTTTGGATTCTTAATTTCTTTTCTCTTTTAGGTAAAATTTTGTAGTCTGAACAACATAATTAACTGGTTCCAAAGTCAAAGCAACCAGAGTCACGTCAGTTTCTTCAGTAAAATTATCCCAGATTTACACCTGTGTTGGTGAGAGCAGAGCCTGTCCAATTAAGCTTAAGCCAATTAATAAAAATAATTTTGCTTCAGTTTTTCTACCGACTGAGTTAACATGTTTTCATTGTGTTGATATCGCCTAGTTTCACTTTGCAATGCATATCGACTCAGAGTAGAAATGGTTAAATACGAAGAAGCCAGGTTATTACACATTTCAATTCCAGAGTCAAATATAAAAATTTCTATTATAGGGACAATTAATTACATCTCAAAATGGCAAATGTGCATCCTTGTCAGGTAGAGTGTACTCTGATGGCCTTTCCTCAAACACTGAATGTGGAGATTTGATCTCTTCTAATGGTGCTGAGAAAAGGGTAATTACGCTATGGTCAAAGCTAATTTGCTTTCTGCCAGATGAACTGTTGTATTTTATTGTACGCTGACATTTTAAAGTAATTACGGCACTGTTGACCTTAGACAATTCCAGTTGTATCGCTGTCTACAGCTGCAGCGTTCTACCTTTGGCTGGCAGACAGCAGCTGTAACGAGGTAATGACACGGACAAAGAGCACCATATGGGGCTCCTGTGAGATACACAAAGCCCAGTGAAAGGAAACAAGAAAATTTTAACATCATCATTTCAGTCACCCATTTCTACAGCCATAAAACATCCCATCCTCCCTGTACACAAAATGCCCTCAATACTTTACTTGGTCATATACTGTATATCTGTGTGTTTTCCTTCTGTAAATGGCAGTGTGCATTAAGAAGAAAGAGGTCAGGTAGAACTGAATGTGACGGACTGGTCTTTCTCTGACATGAGTTCAAAGGCTAAAGACTATTGATTGAGATAAAAGCCTAGGTTCTTATCTAATGTTAAAGACACTCCTTGTTGTCTGAAAGCTGTGCACATAATTAGGCTGAAAGAAAAGCACTTCATCCAGAAAATCACTATAAACTGAGCTTCATTAAATGTAGATATTAGTTAATTTAAAGAAAGACACTATTTTTCATTGATATATTTTAATGGTTGTCTCTTCTAAGCTAAGAAATACAATCATGTGCAGAGAGCTTCCTGGTTAATTTATTCCTGCTAGGACAGAAAAACAGATTGCTATCACTCACAGAATAATGGTTTATTCTCTCAGAGAAAAAAAAAAATGTAGGCTATTGAAGACAAAAATTTATTGTTTCAAAGAGCTGGTAGAAAACTGAACTTTACTGTTGCATTAAACATTTTCCTACTGTTTTGTGGCATGGGCAATAGAAATGTTCACTAGTTTAAAGCAGGCAACAGGATTTTACTTGTGTCATGCTCTACAACTTACATGATAAATGTAAAGCAATAGTGGAAACGATTCTATGATTGTAAATCAGTTAATCTCGATTGGAGTATGTTTTCCACAACGAGGTCTTGTTAGAAACAGTAAGAAAAAGGAGATTACAGTTGGCATGTGTCAGAAAAATTACATCTGAAGAAACAGGTTAGTTCCCGCATTCAGGGTTGCTCTCGGCTCTGAACTGATAATATCATTTCTTAGAAATCAAGTTTTCAATTTTGCACAGCTCATCTGTTGTGGCTGAATATTACATGGAGAAATAACCTACGCATCCTAAAATCTGTGTTTTGAGAGTACTATCTCATTATAAGAGGTTCTGGAATGGGAATGGTGTTTTAAAAGTTAAGCTACGATTGAATATAGAAGTCTGTAACTCTGGATACTTGC
Organism: Bombycilla garrulus; assembly: GCA_013400315.1. Lineage (NCBI taxonomy): Eukaryota > Metazoa > Chordata > Aves > Passeriformes > Bombycillidae > Bombycilla > Bombycilla garrulus. The sequence goes on from VXBU01012224.1 coordinate 42,026, forward strand.
TGAAGTTAGACTTCTGGCCCAGAACTTACATGCAAGATGCATATGTTTCTAATAATTATCCAGCCTGATGTTTCAGTTCTGGACTCTGTTTATATATTTGGGGGTGGGGGGGAATACTTTGAAATCANTGGTGAATGAAACAAGGACCATCCCTCTATGTAGAAAGACCTGGGTTGTCAACCACCCAGGAAAACACCATCCCTGTGCCTGAAAGGCACTGTGACAAAAAGTACAAGATATGCCAGCTGCTTTATCGCCATACTTTCTGTAGTGGCATTTTTCAAGAGGGCATAAAGAGAAGCCAAAAAAGAAAAGATTATAAACAACCTGGAATTAAAAAAAAAAAATCTCTCTGTAGCATTGTAGCATAATACTGTAGAGTTGTAAGAGTGAGATAATAATGAGTGCAATATATGTATTTTAGTAGAAGACAAATATGTGCCCTTAATACACCGCAAAGATGATATAAAGAAGTAAATTGTATTCCAGATGTTCATATTCACACTGCTAGCCTGAAAGTAGAGATTCAAGGATGTGTGATAGCACAGATGTTCTTTTTCTTAATCCAGAATGAAGAACGAAAGCAAAGCATATATGACAGGTCTCAGTAAATCTAGTCCTACAATAAAGTTGTTAAAGTTGTTGTCTGGTATCTGCTCATCAAGACTGGTGACAAAAGATATCTATATGGCAAAAGAGCAATTTAAGATATATAAACAAATAGAAATTTCCCTTATTTGGGATAAAGGAAAATGCATTGTTTATATACTGTCTTCAAATTTGGTTGTAATTTTTCCTGTGTTTGTGTTGAAAAGCAGATGGATTTTGAGGCTAAAACATCTGTTTCAATCTGAGGTTAGATGCTGCAGCTATTTTTTTATCACAACATGCATGCTTGTTCTACATCCTGTACATTTTATGTTTGCTCTGTATGTTGCAACAACTGAAGCTCAAAATAGGACTCTGCTTCATGCATAGGCAGCAGCTTGAGCCAGGATAGGTTTATCTTCCTAGCCAAGCTAAACTTGTCTCAGCTGGAAATTGCAACTTTACATGTTGGATAGCTCACAGGTAAAGAATTACAAATTGCACCCTATTATTCTTGATTTATGCAGATTCCGTATGGGACATGCATGGATTGCTATTCATGCAGTTTCACTGGAAAATGGCTTGGAATGGGGCAAGAGTCATTCGGGATCTTTTAAATTAGAAATGGGAATACATTTTTTTCTGAATTATTAGCATAGTTTTTATTTGTAAGTTGAAATCTTTGGTGATGCCACCGGCATTCTTTGGTGGAGGTCACAATGCTGGACAAGAACCACTATTGATCTTTGTGGAGGTGTATTTTTTCCCCTTCAAATTGGCTCCCATTTAATGTGAATTCTTATGAAAGCTAACAAAGGGAAAGAGAGATATATTTCCTCATGAAAAAGTAGATTTAGGGAATAAGCAACCTACGACAGGAGAGAGAAAATTAAACAGAAAGGAATTCGGAGAAGGAAGACAAATAACTTTGAAAACAAGCTCTTGAAATTGAAAACTGACAACTGGTATCGAAGATGAGAAAGGGGGCATTTTGAAAAATTCATGAACTAGGGGCATTGTAGGTGAAGAAGTACTCATTTAAAACAATTGAGAAGATAGGGTGGTAAAAAGAGAAAAAGAATCTGAGAAGAAAAAGAAGAAAACTAGTAGAATGGAGATTTCAGGCTAAATTAATCCAGACAGTTTCTGCAATATTTTTTGACATACTCTTTCATCAAGGATTTCATATTTGGTTACATTCTTTGTCTTTTGCAATATTTATATTTAGTATTCCTCTTTGCATATGAAGATACTGGAAGCAGTTCACAAGATATTTTTAAACTTTTTTGAAAAATTCCAGAAGTTATCTTCTTTTAGAACAGAATGGCTCTCTTAACTCTTTTTGAAACGAACTAGCTTCCCGTACAAAGCTATTTAGTGCTATAAAAGATAGTAATTTTAGTCAAGTGTATAGATTCATTAAGTGCCATACTAGATCTGTGTCGAATATGTGACCCTCCAATCTGTGTGCAGTTAGCTGTGGCAGTACTATCTCCTCATTACTATCTTGAATTTATTGCCCATGAAATAGTTTGTTGTCTGCTTTTCTATCAAAACAAATATAAAGACACATATCTGGCACATAAAAAATAACTCAGAATATTGACATTGAGACATTTTGAGATATAATGAAGCAAAAATATATTGTCCAAAAAACATCACTTTATTTTATTCTGATTTAAACATTCATTTCCAATACCAACAGTTTATTCCTAATTTTATTTATTTAATTTTAAAACTTTTCTGTGGAAGGTAGAATGGTTTCTTAGCATTCCCTCAAAAGTAATAAAATTTAAAATGTGGCAGCAATAACAAATTCAAATGTTTTTTTAAAAGGGAAACCTTATATTTTTTCCTAGGTTACAGGCTATTGCAGGCTGTTTGATTACACAGCAGACATGCCGACATTATCTGCTTTGAATATAACCCTGATCCTTCAGAGAAGTTAAAATTTCTTGCAACATGGAAATCAATAAAGAGGTAATGACACTTTAATTGGAGAAGAGTATACATATGTATATTTCAAAGTCTGCTTAACTTACAATTGCTGTATCAGTTAATTGTAGTCAGTTGTTTCTGTTGTTTTTTATTATGTTGTTATTTTTTTTAAGAGAAAAGTAGTAGCATATTTTCTCCACAGAGCTCTAAAAGGCTTCATTTGTCTTCCAGAACTTTGGTCTACATAGACAAATCTTTAATCTCAGTTCTGGATTTAGTAAAAAAGCAATAAAATTATTTTTAAAAGCTTGACTTTGGCAGTTAATTATTCATTTACTGAAGAGGCACTGGGCTTTTTCTCTCTTTGGGACAAGTCCCAGCTTGTTTCCTCTAAGTCATTATAAAAATGTCTTTCAGCAGGTCTGGGTCAGTCCCTGGTCACAGAATGTTGATGTTCAGAGTGACTAGTGTGTCCTTCCTCATCTTCCAGGAATACCACATATTTTGTGGAAGTGTTACTTCTTTCATACTCCTTTGGGCAAACCTTTGTTTCTTGGAAGCCATCATGCCCCTGTTGCTCTCTGTAGAAACCAAAAAGTCAGAGGTTGAAAACTATTTCTATTTCAGTGCAGAAGTTTAATTTTTTTCCATTTAAATGCATGATTTCAATAGTAAGGAAAAAGCCTGGCACTATGAATAGCTGCCAGTTTATAATGTTATAAAATGGTCTGCTTTGTAGGCTTTGCTGTGTCCTAATCTGGACATTCTGCAGTGTTTCTGTTGTGCCCTAGCTCTCCTTTTGTTTCTATACTATTCGTTTTGATTGACCTAATTAAAGAATTGTTGTCTACACATAATTCAAAATAGAACAGCTTGAGCTGCAAAGTTCATATTTTATCAGAATGTAGAAGTTTCATAGGTGATGTGAACTTTCTGTGACATTCAACCTCATTTGGCCTAAGTTGCTCTATTTTATTTTTTGTATTTTTTTAGTAAAAGTTTATTACTAACGTCATCAAAGCAGAGTGCAAGATCGCCTCAGACTTACTTGTAACTCAGATCATATCAGTTCAGGAGCTCAAGGGCACAGGTCTTCACATGCTAAAGGCAGCTGAAATCTATGTTTTTAACAAATTATTCTCTCATTCAGTTAAATACAGTTCTGTTTCAATGAGCTAGAATAAAACTTTCTTTAGGGCTATGGCCAGGAAACTTTGCTACACTCTGTTCTTTAGGGACTCTACTGCAGGGTACTGAACTCATTGATCATGAAAATAGGACATTAAAGGAACAGTGCTTTTAAAAGATGTTGTCTGGAGGTGTGTTAACCTGTGGCTAAAGCAGTCATGCACAGTTTCTGAGTGAGATCATTCATAGCACTGTGCTTCCTTCCCAGGTCCATACATGAGAGAAATCTGATGACAATTGTTCCATAGTATTTTTCTGTACATCCTTCATATGTTTGGCATAGGTAAAAACTAGGAGTTTTGTGTATATTTAGCTAACTGTGTAGTAATGGATTTTTATGTTCTAAAGATTTAAACTCATATTTCCAGACTAGCTGTAGAGGAAATAGTAGTATTATCACCTGGTAATTCATTTTTTTAAATCTCTGACTGGGTACAGTTATTCTTCAGAGTAAAGTAGCTAACACCTTTACAGAGGGTGTCATGCCTGCTGAGAGAAACGGAGGTTTATTTTTTGTTGGATAGGTGTAAGAGAGAGGTCAGTAAAAGAGGAGTACAGGATCTCAGAAAAATGACAATAGTTAAAGTTTCACACAGAGATGGAAAAAACTGAACAAGCATTGCCTATGTAGAACAGCAATTCCAGTTGGTTAGGTTATAGGAAAAATAAAATGGGTCAAACTTAAGACAGTGTATATTTAAGCTGTTCTGTATTTTTCTCCTTAGTTTTCATGTATTTTTCCTTCTCTTATTTTTTTTAATAGTATTTGAAAGATTTTAGAAGATGCTGGAGCTTTATAAAGGTGGTTCTGTAAACTATCTCACCCTTTGTTGTGCTGTGAGTTAGTACAGCTGTGTGTAATTCCCTAAACTGAGTCCACTTATTGTAATTTTGCTGCCCATTAACTTCAGGTGGAAGACAGGAATTCTAACCTGAAAACAATGTGCATCTCAAAATGGCACAGAAATCTGTTTTTGCAGATTATGACTGGTTTAAGAAGCCTCTGAACTGTCACGTACCATCTGAATTAATGAGGCCATACAGGTCTAAGGTCTCCAAAAAGGCCCATCTAGATTAGAATTGATTAATCCTGTGGTGGGCTGCAGAGTATTATTAGAGTGACAACAGATGTAGGTTTTGTGTAAGCATAATTTCATAAAGATCATCAGCTGTATTCTTTAATTAGTGATCATCACCTATAACTTGACTGTAGTGAAAATTTCTCCAAAACCATTTACACATATTTGCTGAGAAGTAACTTTGTGAAGAGAAATAAAACTCAAAGATATGATTTATAAGTAAGAAAATGTGTTCAGAAAAATTCAGTTTGGAACACAAATCCCTAAAAAGACTTGAATTTCTGACAGAATTCCTATTTCTATATCATGCATAAATTTCCACCTTCCTATTGAAGGTTACTTTTTCACTTTTATGAATAAAATTAATTGTAAAATCAAGTAGTGACTGAATGATAATTAACTATCACATAGATATACCTAAAACCAAAACTCTAAGTTTGAACTCCATTTAGCTTTGAAGAACACAAAAATATTCTGATTCAAATTTGACAGCTGTTGTTTCTGTAATCAGTTAATATAAAGCCTGTGATCGGAATACTAATAAGATTTATTTCTTTTTGACATAAACACTGAATGCTAAGCCCAGTGGAGTACTGGAGACAATGGAATTTTTAAGGTATAAATGTGGAAAAAATATAAACAAGCTTAAGGAAGATTTGTGGTGTGTTAAATATCTTCTGTTCTATAATTCTACAGAAATAATTCCATAGAAAAAATTGATTGCTAGCAAAACACCATCTAAATGGTTTTTCAACTGTTTGCATGATGTTGCTATCATTTAAAAAACTATTCTCTACAAGAACAAGAGACATTATTTTGTTAACAGACCTTTATATTTTTTGCTTTGTGATTTTGAATCCCAACGTACAATAAATTGAATATCACAAAACCTATTAGGTATCTAGCCTTTAATTTCCTACCCCTCAATATTAAATGGTCAAAATAAGTGGTTGTTTTAGAGTGATTATCATGATCATAATGAGGCCTGACACTTGTGACACTTCAGACACGCAACCACCAGCAGCTCCATCGCAACAAAGGAGCTCCGAGTGCAACACATTGTACTGGTGGGGAGAGTTGTGAGTTCACGGCTTTGCACAGCAGATGTGGCCACACATCTTTGCACCCCGAAACACACATGCTCATCCAATCTGACAGATCAGACAATGGTACAAAAAAAAAAAAAAAAACATTGCTGGGGTTTAAAAAAAACCCTCATCTCTAAAGAGACAAAGCTGCGCACTGAATGTGTTGCCACTAGTAAATTTTCCAAGTGGAAAATGATGTATATTTTATTAATGAAAAATAAATTGGAGCAGGGGTGACAAATGCATTAGTGGGTTTTTTAACGTTTTATGAATGTGTATTCTATTTATTTATAATATTTACCTTCATATTATCATGCAAATGATTTTGTTAATTAGTTGTACATGCTTCACACAACAAATGCAAGGAAGCTAGGGGAAAGGAAGCTGGGGGACTACACTAAGAGAAATAAAATTTCATCAATCAAGTGAAATATGATTTTGCAGTCTTTAGTGTAGAAATAGCATTTTTTTCTTTAAAATTTATTTAGACAAAAGAATAAATGAACTAGTATGTACTAGAGTCTTTAAAGTAAACTCTACCTGGGTAATTGAAAATTTTATTTTTAAAGGACGAAGTAGAAAGCCCAATTTTCTATTCAACTTAACAGCAACAGAGCATTAAAAAGGGAAGCTAGATACGTGCATATTTACCATAAGGGAGGGAACTGGGCATTAATGGGCTCTTGAGGCTTATTTGGAGACAGCTGCACTTATCATTAATCAGGAAACTGAAATAGCAGCCCTGGTGTGCTGTAGGTCAGTCACAAATGTCGACTTCAGAAAGCTATAAATCTCCAGCTTTACTTCAGCTGCCGAATCTCAGAACTCCCTTCTAGCATTTTCCTATAATTTAAAGATTATGTAAGGTGTATAGTGAGTGTTAGATGAAAATATTAATTTAGAGATAAATCCTCTAAATGCTCTAAAGCAGCAGCTTCTACTGAGCAGGATCATCTCCTGGTACACTTCAAATAGGAATTGCTGCTAGTTTTGTTAACAGTAGGAGGTCATGGATGGCTGCCAAACAAAATAAGGACTTTTTCAATAAAATGCTTTCAGTCCTAGGTAGTCACAGAATATCTTCCTGTGACATTTTATTAGTTATATTTATACTTTGATATATTGTTTCTTACTGACAATTCCTCGACAGAAATCATAATTGTTAAATGAGCTGGAGTAAAAAGCAATTAATCACTGTTAACTCCTTCTGGCATTTCCAAAGAAAGATATTTTGTTGTCACTTCTGAATGTTTTAAAGGTATTATCCAGGCTCACAGATTTTGTATCCCACTGTGAGGCTGCTGGTCTTCAAAATCTGATGTTTACATGTTAAAATCCAAAGCTTTTAGGAAATGTAGTAACACTTCTTAACAAATTAACATTTTAATTACTGTGAAATAGAAAAGGGGGTTATATTGTTTTAACTTCATCAGCATGAGCTATAGAAACAGACCTTTTAGCTCTTGATAATTGAACCTTTTATTTAGGTATGCAGATTTTTTAGTTTTTGCCCTGTTGGTAGAATTTTTTATAAAATATCAGGACAACGAGGAAAGAATAAACTCAAAATTCCGGGTGTTTTTTTTTTTTCATGGTTGCCTGTGATAACATGAGCTCAACTTACAAAACTCCAAGTTCTGTATTCTAGTTTAAACACCAATTTTGCAGCCTACAGATTATGCAATAGATCTACAGTTCATCAATATGCAGTACACATAAGCTACATAGGCAATATTCATTAGCTGATTTTAGCTGACCAGGTGAGTGTTTTAATGAATGAATTAGAGTGTCAGACATTACTGTATTTCATAAGTTCCTGAATATGAAGTTGATGATGAAACTTTGTTAATTCTGATGATGAAGTATATTAAACCTGAAAAGTTGTCTCTTATTATC
>VXBU01012224.1:56616-74101 GCA_013400315.1 Bombycilla garrulus
TTGAAACAAGAATTGAATTTCTGCTGTCTTTAAGCTAAAAATCAAGAAGCAACACAACAGGATAAGCTGGTGAATGCTTCAAAGTTAAATGTTAAATGGAATGAACATATTTTTTTCATTCCTGTAGATATTAGCTAGCCCTAAAGAAACTGTAGAGCTCTGTCTAAATCTAACTGACACCAGTGGGTTTTACAGCTGGACTAACTTGTGACTTTGAAAAGTGTTCCTTCACATTGCTTTTATATGACACCAAATATTACAAGTACTGGAAGTGACTGTGAAACATATTTTGTTGGTTAAAATTATTGCATTAAATGGTTGTCTTCCATAAAATTTTCAGACAGAAATCAATCAAAGATTGTGTGGTAATGTGCAAATTTTCACTCAATTTGAACTGATTTGGCTCTTCAGAGAGTTAGGGTAGTTTAATGGTTGAAAGCACATTGCTGTGCAGCAAGCTGCAAAAGTCAAAGGGTTAGGGGATTAGGATTTCATTTCCTTTTAGCCATGGCCATGTCTGTTTTCTGTCTAAACTACTTCTTGTTCCCATTTAACCCATGCTTTTAAAGACAAAAGGGGTTAGAACTTGCAGGCCTCAGGCTTCATTTTAACAAGATGTCTCTAGCACTTTGGTGCATAATTTGTCATAAATGTCATAGGTCAGGGAATGTTAGAAACCTACAGCCAACAGATGGTCATTATGACAGCAGTTAAGTTTCAGAAGCAAAAGATGCTTTGTGATATTTACTCTGGCATGTGAATGTTACGCCTCTGAAGAATATTTTCAAGTTCACTCTTAAAATGGACTCATCCTTTTTATCACTCCTTAACTAGAGCTCATAGAAGCCCCTGAGCCAAATCTTCTTCCCACTGTTCAGAGGGTTCAGTCGGGTTCCTTCCAGCAGCAAGATATGTCTGTAGAACAGTCCATTTTGTACACAAAGACTAGTAATTTTCCATAATTACTAGATGCAGACAAACTTTTTACTGTTCTGGTAAAGTAGAAATAATTTATTTTTTATTCTCATGCTATTTTCTGCTCTTGTTACTTTTCTTCAAATATACTGGAAATTAAGGCTTCGTATAATCGCAAAATGGGCTTCTCCTGATAAGACAATATTTTCAGTTCAAATCTGTAACATTTTCATTCACAAGATACCATTAGACTTAAGAAAGTTTACCTAAGCAGGATACATTGTGACAGCCAATACACAATATTTAAGATTTTAAAGGAGACTGAAGAAACTGTTAGGAGCAAACTCAGCCACAAAACTCCTGCAGCCCAAAGTCATATTTAAAAAAATAAAATCTGTTCAATATGCATATGTAGATCACTACACTCAGATCTGCATGGGAATTGTTTTAGAAAAAAAGAAAGAGCTGTCTATTCCTTCAAGAGAGCTGGCAGAGTATTTGGCTGATCTCTTATAAGCCTTATGACAAATATTAATCTTGAAGAGAGCAAGGTGGTCTTTTTTGACAAATCAGCTCTATGAAAGCATTTAGTTTATAAGGGCTGTAGATTCAGATAAATGCAGGAATATAGATGTAAACTTGTGTGTGACAAGCTGACAGGCAGGCAAATGGGTTTAATATTGCTCATAAGTGAAGGAGGTGGGTGAGCAAAAGGTAAAAGACAAGCCTCTATTTCCAAGATAACTACTTAAGTCAAAAAAACCTCTGCTATATTTAATAGGAAGAAGCTATGTTCTGCAGATATGCTTGAAGCATCATTCAACAGGTAATCATTCAGAATGAGAGAATTAATTTTCTTGCTAGACACTGGAGAACCTGTTTTATTATGTCTCATCCAAGTCACTTAGCTGAACTTTGTGAAGGTCACTAACTGACATGTTTTATGTGTGTAGGGAAATAATTCCAGCAACAGTAGCTGGAATTTGAAGACATAGTCTGGTTTCCAGGAAAATAAGGGTGTGTCCTCCATCTGCATGCCTGGTAGTTCCCCTTTAGTAATTTTTGACCAGTTATCCATTTTCAGAGAAATTTCAGACAAAAGATTTAAAAATAACTCAGTCTTGGTCTATAGGATGAAGTTGGGACTGCCTTTTGTACCCAGTCACTAACCTTCAGGAAACTTACACGAACTATCCGTAAGCAGTGCTCTCAGACTCGCAGTGAAGGATCAGTGCTCCCATTGCTTAAAACCCACCAAGATGTTCTTGTTGCCAAACGGGTAGGTGGTAGGTGAGATTTAGTTCCTAAAGTCATCATCTCAGTACAGGAATAGGAGGGGCTCAGTGGTAATTACTGCTGTAAAAAAACCAATCAAACTCCTCAAGAAACCACATTCAATTTGTTCCACTGCTCATGGGACATTTTGTCTTCTCTTTGCAAGGTTACAGAATAACTACCTGCAGCAGAAATGGTTTCTTCCTCCTCCATGCTCAGGACCTCATGTTCCCAAAAATATGTGTGCTTCATGCTTGTTCACAGCGATAAGAATTTTCTCATGGTTATGAGGGTTTTCTCAATGCTTAGAGTGTGAAGGGTGGAATCTGTGGCTCTTGGCACCCTCAGTGTTTCCCAGTTTTGTATAAAGAGCTGCCAGCTACCAGATTGTGAACCTTGCAGTTAGTTTTATCTTGTTTTCCCTTCCAGAATAAAAAGTCAAATACGTAGGATGCATATACTGCTGGAAGGTCATGAGAGAATTGTAAGGCGATCATTTCTCCAGGGTCACCATAAATGAAATATGCAATTTTTACTTCCCAAAGGCTTCAGATTAGAGAGATGAAAACCTGAATGATATTACTTTTACAACCTGAATTCTATTTTATGCTCTAGCAAGGTAGTAGCCTCTAGAGTCTTGATGACCCCAATAGCTGTCTGTGAGTGAGTGGACTACAATTTCTATCAGTCATTTCGACAGATTTGATCAGCAACTAACTTTATTTAAACACTTTATAATTAAAGTCTGTCCCAATGATTGATAAGTATTGGATCCAGCTCTCTCTGAAATAGTTTAGCTATTCCTAGTCTCTGGATTTTCCAGGTCCAGATAGGAACAAGAAAGTAACTTGGGCAGCTAAGAGAAAGACATCACAGATGGTACAAACCTTCACGTGGAGGATTATTATTTTACTATTGTTTGAGGAAATATAAGCAATACTCAAGAAAATTCTGAAATTCATGCAGAATGGTACTTCAGACACTATTAAAAAGATACAAGGCCTTTCTAGATTTTAAGTACATGATGAAGCATTATCAGTATATTCTCTAATTTCAGACATAGCAGAAACTATAACTTTCATATGGTAAATTCTTCTGCCTATATCTTTACCTAACTTTAGAAGGACATCCAATTTGGTATTATATGAACAAATTTAATGAAACAAATTTTGGTAAAATCTTCTTTTGTGTTACTCCTCAATTTAGAATTTAATATTGCTTGATATTAATCTTAAAATTAGTAAAATCACATGTGTTTTTACACAATTATGTCATATAGCCTTAGTCAATGTTTAATAACTGACAAGTATGTATATAGTGTATTCTTTTGCTTACCATTTATTGAGTGCTGTGTTTCCTACAGTTCTAATTTAGAAATTTGAGAATGGATAAGGAAAAAGGTCAACAGAAAGTTAAAATTAAGAATTGTCCTGAAGTTTCCTACTGATAAGTAGTAAGTGAGAAATATTTAAATACATCACTGTGGAATGTAGACCAAGTGATCATTTTATTTTCCTGACAATTCTCTCAGGTGGAATAGACATTACTGGACGTAGATGTAAAATGCTTATGTAGAAGTACAGAAATTGATCATTAGCACCTTTCTATTAAACTTATGAAAAAAAGCAGTTTCTTTTCTCATGTTAAAAATACCATTTCACACATACCCATCACTTACCAATTTGTAGGATGCTTCAGAGGCTGACCCTTCACACATATAACTATGTGAGTACACTGCATCACAAAGAAGAATGTGTTTAACTTAGTACTTTTGCAGCAAATCCACATCTCTGTATGCTCCACACTGAGCAATTTTTCTTGCAACTACAGAGCTGTATGCTGATCTTGCAGGGTAGTTATCATGACTTTTCTTGAAATGTAGCTGCTGTATAGAGAGGACAGAGAGGATTTACTGACAAAAGGCCCTTGGGATCTTTCTATCCTTAAAGAAGGTACAAATGTCCAAAAGAGATGCCGTCCATGAAGTGAAAATTTCCCCAAATCCTTTTAACCTATCTCTTATTTTCCTAAGGTCTGTTTTTGAGTAATGAGATTTCCCCAAGAGTTATGAGGGTATTATGCTAAAAACGAAGATGTATTAACAAAATTATAGTCATTGCCTTCATCATAGTAATAAGAAAGTCAGGAAACTATACCTTGGCAAAAGAAAAAAACATTTTAAAATGTAATCTAGGATTTCTGAGGGATTTTTTAGTGTGTGATTTCCTGTAAGTTTTCTCTTTTGTTTTAGTTGGCACAGAGGTTATAGCTTCAATATACAAAAAAGTAGCTGAAGCTTATGCAATCAAGGAAAATTTTAGGTGTGTATTGAAATCTCTGTTTAGATCCCATACTATACTATACTATACTATATAGATTAGATTTAAAGGGATATAATGAAAGCTATCCTCAATATTATTTCCAGGCCTTAACATTTAGTGATGCAATGTTTGAACAACATGTATATCTTTGCACAAAAACTGCTTCAAACACTTCCAAGCAACTAACTAGCAGTAACTCCCTGCCCTCTAAAACCTCACTTTTCTTCTCTTTTCCATTTTTATTTTCCCTGTTTCTGTTCTGTTCACATCAAGTGGCACCAAATTTATGATAAAAAACAGTTTTGCAGGAAATTTAAATGAAAAAACCCACAAAAATATTTCTAGCCATCCAGCTAAGGAATCTGAAACTGTGGTTCTAAATTGCTGCTGCATTGTAAATACAAAAAATAACTATTGTAGCGCTATTTTCCCTCAGTGGCTTCTGGGTGGCAGAGCATGCACAGAACAGCTTCAGGAATGGTGCTCGGTAGACTAACAAGCAATTAGTATAACACACAAATTAAAAAAAAAAAAAAATTTAACCCCCCAAAACTCCTAGATCCTGAAGGTAGAGGTAGCCACTAATAGTTAAAACAGAGTCATAAATAGCTATAAATATTTAAGCTTTATAGTTAGATTTGTTTGTAGAGGTAGCTATTCTACTGCTTGTGAGATGGTAAATTCCTGCCTAGTACAATGCAGCACAACAGGCAGCTTCTGTGTGCATGCAGACAAAGAGCCCCAGGCAGCCCCACCCTCGCCTATTTTGCTTTACGACAACATCCCTTGTTCACGAAGCCCCTTTCAATTATAGTCTTTGTTGGTAATGTTTACTTTTTTCTTTCAAATCTCTCCTTCCTTCAGTCTCAGTATTCCAGACAACCAGCTTGCTGGAGCCAGCTCAGGGAGGGAGAGAAAGAGAAAATGAAATCCAGCAAATGTCTACCGTGGTAAAAAACACTGCCAAATCCAGCCAAAAAATCAACCTGAGGAGGGGGGGCAGTGAAATGAGATTAATAATGTTGCTGTTGTTGTTGTTATTGTAGTAATTGTAGTGGTAGCTATTGGTATTATTGTTATCATTATTGTTATTATTGTTGCTGTTGTGATAATGATGATGATGAATATCATTATTAAATACAAAAAAATTGTATTGGTTTTGTTTTGGTTTTGTTTGTTTTTGGTTTTGTTTTCTTCCCAGATGGTAAAAATGTTATTTATTAAGGAATGACACTTTTCTTTCTTAGACAAAAATGGCCCAAATGAGAATCCATTGTATGATAACTTCCAGAGCTTTTCCTTGGTGCTTTCGGTTTTTTGCTCTCATGATTTTTACTTCCTCCCCAGCTTGTGGGAATTATTGCTTCTGGACATGCAAGTTTTTTTTTGGTTTGGGCTGGGTTGTGTTACAATAGGAGTTATTTGCTTTCATGTCTGAAGTGCACCACAAAGTGTATTTTGGAGTATATTACAAAACGTGGCAATCCTGCCCGTACATGACAGATTGTAACAAAAGAATAAACCTGTAAAACACTTTCACATAAAGATGTTACAATACCAGCTTGCAACTTTGTAAGGTGGAATATAAAACAAATAAAAAGCAGTAGTTAAAAAATGCCTTCTTCCCAACTCCCCCCCCCACCCCAATATCGTTGCATCAAATTAATTAAAACCGAAAGATGAATACTTTGATCAAGAGGTGACAGATGTCATTCCAGCGTTTGTAACCTCGATTTCTGGAAGCATATTCTTCCTGTGCTCTTTACTCCACTGTTAAAGATATGACATGATTCATCTCAACAACGTTGATATTATTCTACAATGTCACAAAAATATAGATGTATGTGTACATATATGTGTATTAATAAATACAAAAGTATGTTTGTCATTAGAGAACATGTTTCTATGCTGTCCTTCTCAAATTCCAGCTAAAAAGGATTAGCATATAAATATTAACACTTAATTAAGAAATGTTGCTCCTTTTCTTCCTCATTGCTTCTGCACTTAAGAGAGAAAAATAAATGGCAGATGAAAACATCAAAGGTATCTTTTCTAGACAAGAGACAAAAGTTGGCATAGCTCTGGAGTTTGGTAAAACATGAAATTTTAGTAAACTGCTGACATCATGTTGTTTCAAGAAGCTTAGTCAGCTCAATGTGAAGTAACACAAATGTTGAGAGCATTCTCTCTTTTCTTCTTAAAGTCCAGAGTTTGTTTTCTAATTTATGAGATTAAAGGAATTATTATATCTGATGATATATGGTTATATATATCAGGTTATATATGGGTATGTCTTCTATAATTCAACATATATTTACATTTTCAATGGGCTTTACTATGTCCTTATGACAGCAGTATTTAACCAAGATATTAGGTTTTTTTAACTAAGATATTAATTTTCCTAGCCCTTTTTTAAGCAATAACCAAAGCAGAGGTACTTGTTATTTTCTTCTGCCTTGAAATTTTTGTCACTTGTTATTAACAAAAAATAATCATCTGTGTTGATCATCCAACCACACAAACCCACATACCCTCCACAAGGAACACCTACGTTCCATCTCTTTCAGACGTTTAAACCAGCTATAAATCCAGTTCCCTGTAAATGAAAAGGTTTCATGGACGACTTAATTTGCTGCAGGAAGCCAAGTTCCCTGCAGCCTGCCCATTTCTCAGCCCGTGACTTTCAGTGAGTCCACCTGCTGAAAACCATGTTTGATTTCCAGACTGGCAAGTTGCCCCTCAGCAACAAAATGGTGACATAGGGAGGAGTGGAGGAATTTCTGTCTGTCTGTCATCATTAAGGGGGTTGCCCTATTTTGAGGGGAATAAAAAGGGAGATTTAATATGAAAAATAAAAAAAAAAAAAGGAATTTAAAAAAGGCTGAAAGATTTGCCAAGTGGGCCATTGCAGTTCTTGTGACAAGTGAGATGTCCCTGAGGAATTCACTACAGGCTGAACTGAAAAGGGGATTAAGTCCATTTAAAGGGAGGAAATGTAACAAAAGGAGCACTTTTATGATGTAGCAGCATAAAATAAGGAACTGCTTTGTGAAGCTGATTGCCAAAGGTCTCCAAATCAAGCAGCCAGTGCTGCAGGCCCTGCTCCCCCTGGAGTGAGCAGCTCCCTCTAAAGCCTGTGCCTACACTGGAATAAGAGCACAGCTATCATTTAGGAATAAATAAGAGATTATTGGTTTGTTTCTTTTTTGTGTTTTGTTACCTTTTTTTTTTAATTTTCCACACCTACCAAAGTGGCCTGTAGGGAGATTATACTCCAGTGAAAGTTGCTGCTAATTAAAACAAGCAATTAGTGTTCCTCCAGGCTTTGTGATTTCACTCACTTTTGCCCGCCAGACAACATTAGTTTAAAAGGAATCCAATTTCTAGCAATAACAGACCATAAAAAAGTCACTTAACAAGTATATAAGTGTGAGGTTGCAGTTCAGGCTTTGATTTATCTCTCCTGGGCTATTTAGACAGCCATAGCAAAGTTGGAGGGAAGGGGGATGGGGGAGTTAAACAGTTATTAATTCAGGTTTAGTTTTGTTGGGGTTTTTGAAAAGTCACATCACTACATTCAGGTGAGCTTCAGGTGACAGCTTTCCAAACCACATTTAAAACAGAATTGCATTTAAGACAGTTTTCCAAGAGAATCCTCACTTAGCGTTTTGTAAACTGATAATTTCATTTGGACCTTTTTTTTCCACTCCTGATTATGACAAAATGAGAACTTTTTGTTGACTGTGTCTCTCTGGATGAATAGGAGTTTAAAGGCATTGTTGTTTCATGTTAGTACAGACAAAAGTGATTATATACCTATTTTCTTGCTTTACAAGAAACTTAAAGAGATTACTATAAAATTTCAAACATGGTGATGTATTGATTGACAAAAAATATAATTACAACACTGCTCCAATCTTTGATTAGTTTCCCATGTTCCACCATCATAAAACATACAGCTGGATGATCGTATTTGATGTTGACATATGTTGGATTTTACTTTCTCTAAGGATATTTCAGCTAGATAACACCTCTTTTTGTGCAAGAAAATATTTTTTATGCATAGATATCACCTAAATTGTAAATCTACAACAGCAGTATATATAGATGATTTTTTTCCCATAAAAAGAGAGTACAATTTTCTAAAGTTCAACCAATGGACACAGATTTTACTTAGTTTGGCTATTTTCTATTTCTTTTGATGAGCCAGAGAGAGGAAAATATGATTTCTAATAAGCTATAAATATATTTTCCACAGATAAACAGAATAAGATTGCACAGTGGTCACATCAAAATAGCTGTAATTCAACACTAAACTGTCATTTTAAATGGGATTTTTTTCAGTTATATACCAAGAAACAAGTCTGTACAGATGAACTGATTTTCTTGTAATCTTAATTTTAAATACACGAAACATACTGGTTTTCACCACAAGCAGAAAATGTGGAAATATCCACCAGTTGTCTTTTTTTCCTTTCTGCTAAAATTTTAGTAGTTCAATCTGACAAGATCCATCAGGTTCTATTTATATAGATCTTGATAAAATACTTTATCATATTGAATAAGAACAGATTTAAAGAACAGTTNATGTTTTTAGTTGATGTCTTCTTCTATAGGAATAGTCAGAAAGAACCAAACAAGTTTTTGTGGGTTTTTTTTTTGTGTGTGTTTTGTTTGTTTGCTTTACTGATAAGGATAAAACAGATCTCCATCCCTGAGCAGACTGTAGGGCACCAATGGGCAGGATCTTCTATGTCTTGTGGGCACATAGTAAACTCCTTATAGATTAGCATAAAAGCATAAGGGGCAGTATAACTGTTTGAATGTTATGTAGTAAGCCATATTTGCACAACAATTCCATTACAATACAAAAGCCAATCTTCAGAAGCAATTTAGGAACAGCAATGGTGTTCATGTTGAATCCAAGAAATGGAGAACAAATTTTCTCATGCAATTAAATTTCAATGCCCAGATGTCCTCTGTAAATTATTTTAATGGTTATTTGATTCTAATTTAAACATAAATTGGTGTTAGGATTCAGCCCTATCTTACATCTGCTTTCCTTGGGCACATCTGTTTATTTCAAGTCATGTTTTTTTCTCATGTTTCTTCCATACTTATGTTTTTTTCTCCTTATGACACTTCCTAGAGTAATTTTCAGTTTACTGATAGTACTGAAGGGAAAAATCTCAACAGCATAATACACAAATCACCTAGTGAAATAACCCAGGAGCATCAAGGAACATCAAGGCAGTAAATGGTTCACTGAAGTCATGTTTTATCAATTAATTGTAAATAATAATTTTTCACTCCCCACACGTTTAGAAGCCAGCAGTGTTCTTCATTTGTTATATTTTTTGTGTAATGATAAGTACTGAGGAAGAATTGTTTATAATACTGTTTTAGTGAGGCGTTAAAGAAAATGAAATTAATCTGGCCTAATGTTACAGATGATAATGTGCATATTTATGTCTTACTTCATAAACTTTCTGCTGTTTTAGAATTCTAATCAGCAAGTGAATAAGCATCTCAGGAGTGTAACTTCTCAATTGAGTTGCAACATGATCTACCATATCTTATTGATCTTTCCACAAAACTTTTAGATGGAAAATGCAGTAATATGCTTACTGCAAAGAATTGTCAAGTTAGGCTTGCTTTGAAAACGCTGACATTGATATGCTGTCTTGCTTCTTACTCCTTTTTAAATTCGTCCTATCAAAATGTATTCTTGTCATTTTTCTCAGAGTTTCTAATTTCAAGATTACAAGATTTGAATGTTGTACTCTTCATGGAAGAATACATACACACGCAAAATGCATGAGGATCAGTAAGACAGATAAATGAGGGATATAGGTGGCTTCCATGTTAAACTGTAGCACAAGTTTTAGTGGTTTTAATTTTTTTTTTCTTATTTATACTACACAAAACAATTACAAGTGATGGCAGAAACTAGTAGATTAATTTTGTGTGTTAGAAAATATTATTTCATAATCTTTGTCATGATTTCTGGTGTGTTTTATAAGTCCGGTTAACAATCTTCAGATACTTTTTCTAAGCAGATAAGTCAAAAAAGGAGGGAGTGTTAACACTGGTGGTATTCATTATTCTGAAACTGGATGGAAACAGGAGCGGAGTCTTGACTATTCTTTTGGGGGTTTTTTTGCCTGAATGTTCATATACTGAAAGTGAAGTGCTAACACACATTTTGAACATCCAATTTGTTTCCTCTTAGTCCTGATTATATTATTTGCAAGCACAGATTGATATTTGCAGATATGGTGAACTTTGGGAAGAAAAATATTTCAATTACATGACACAGAAACAAGATATCCACTATCAATAGCTCCTACCGAAAATATGGACAGAAACACATTAGAAAAGCTTTCAAAAACTGAAGCTTTAAAGTCTTCCTGGCAATTCATTTTAAGGATTAAAAACATCTTAGGTATACACGAGCAGCATTATAACCACTTTATATCTTCCAGATTTTGGAGGTTGCTCCAGAATCTTCTAAACTTTCTGCAAGCAGGAAAATAAAAAAACCCTTCATGGTTCCCAGCACATGGGGAAAAAGCTATGGTGACTACTGTATGGAAAAAGACATAGCTGTATTTTGGGAAAAGATGTGTGCTTCTTAAGCTGTGCTTCAAAACTTATTGTAAAGGATATCCTGCCATATTGTAAAGGATAAATGCTCCAAGTCTTGAGAGGTTAAATCAGAGTAAAGCATCTCTGCTGTTTCATGCCATTTGTTTGTGTTAGTGTGTCTCCTTCATACAGTACAATCTACATTAACCATTATCACGTCCTCAATTTCTAGCCTTGAGCTGTGTCTGAGGCTGGCTTTAAGCAGAGTTATTCTTCTCTGGTTTTACCAAACTGTCTCTGCACGTGGAAATCACAAGTAGCTTTGTGTTACCTCAAGGATGCAGGATGAAGGATGATGGGTAATTTTATACTCTGAATGGGCCAGATTGCATCTGGTGTAAACCAGCCTGAATGTAATCAAATTAAAATGCTGCCTGCAGAACATCGTCTCACTATCTAGAGCAGCCCAAGCCAACACTGCACCTGTTAATGTGCTGTTGTATAAATTTTCCTGGTCAGAAGAATAAAATATATGGTGTGCAAAATTTTCTCCAGAGGCCACTTTTTTATGTGTAGGATTAGGTGTCAAAGTCAGAAAAACCATCTCAGTTGTTCAGTGCAGCATCTAACTTCAAATTTTATAATTATCTACTATGCAAGGCTGTGCAATATGTACCATTGTTAGATGGAGTGAAAATTATCAAAAATCCTGAAACATTAATATGACATAGGAACATAACAGTAAGTGACACTGTTTTGCTGTCCTTGTACTGCTTTTAACACTAACGTTAGACCCACTCTCCTCCTCGGTTAAATATTAAACATTTTTGAAACTCAGTACATAATGGCATTAATTTTGAGTCATAGTTAGAATATATTGGGTTTGTCTCACACATTGAAGCCGTCAGTATTTTTTTATCATAATTGAGTGTTCTAATTTTTTTGAGAAAAAAAATTAATAAAAATTGTGCACAGATTTAGCTAGACATCACAGTTGCCCTTTCTACATTCATTACTTAGCTTTCTAAAATGGAAGATATTTTTATGATTTTTATTGTAAAGATCTCCATATCTGCTGTATTTATCTTTTACTTTGTACATGTCTTCCCTTATGTTGAATAATATTATTACTTCTTAGGAGACTGACCGGTTCTGAAAAAGCTCAGGACATTAGAAGCATAGTGAGGATTACTTTTGTTGGTAGTTTCATTACCAAGAGTTTCAAAGAATATGGGATACTATGGAAAAGCTTTACAGAAACACCCTGTTTCTGCATTTATACTCTATACACATAGTCACTTATTTTCTTAGAATATGAAAAATATTCAATATTTCTGGACTATTTTTCCTTCTCCAATTTTGACAAATACCAGGATATTCAATTCTAGGTAAAAGACCTTGTACTCACACTATTACTTCTGCAGTCTCCTACTTCACTTGCCATATGTGAATGATTGAGAAAAATTACAGGTTCTTCTTTGCATTGTCTGAACTACAGCTGGCCTCTTCACAGCAAATATAAGATGGATAAGTGTTAAGAGTTCTGCAGCTTCCTCCTAGTATAAGGCAAGCCTGTCCAATCCCAGAGAAAATGTCAGATTAATTTAATGATACTTTAACTCCCACCCATAAATTAATTATTCTGTATATTCTTTAGTTGTCTCTAAGAATCAGAAAGATTAGTTCAAAAAGTATCCATTTCAATCATAGGTAACATTACTTTTTGGATTCATTCAGTATATTAAGTAAAATCACACTCAAACTACATATTAAAGCAGTTATCTTATTTAGTTGACTGAAGTCCTGACACTTCATTAGTGGTGCCCTATAATCAACAGAAAATATGGTTGTCTGCACATTTTTTCAGAGTACCAGTAAAATTATCGTCACATTGAAAAGAAGAAGTTTTATGTATCAAATGTATGTAGAGGATACACTTCCATTTTCAGATGTGGATCATCTTAAGGTTAGAATCCATCCAAAAAATAGATGTAAGAAAACTTTCACTTCTGCTGCCTGTGCTACTGAACAGCTCTCAGTGGTGGTCAATCCAGTACTTTTAACAGATGCAAAATATGTTTCTTTTAAAATTTAAAAGTAATGTGGAACAAATCTAGAACAATTTGTTCTGTATGTGTGGCTGGAAAACACCTGCTCTGAGCATCCATATTCTTGTCAGCCTTATCTATTAACTCTTTAAAGGGATGGGTATCATAAAGGTCAAAACAAAGAAAAAAAGATCCATGAAACAATTCATATCTGTTAGTGGATTTTTTTTTTTTTTTAAATTGTCTCCAAATTGCAGTATATTTGAGTTAGGAACATAGGCACTGGTATACATACTTTTTCCCCTTTAGGAGATTTGGAGCAATGTTCTTTGCATGTAAGAACTGTAAGAACTAATTTTGGAGATGCATAGGCTTTCAAATGTTGTACACTTGTCCCTACTTTGGCAAACGGGAGACTGCATAAGGAGTTACAGAGAAGTTGTCCATCAAATCCTTTCATCTGAGAATAATAGGCCTAAACTGCACATAGCTCACTAAAACTAATAATAAATCATAAAGTTTTAAAAAACTGAAAAATTTTACTTTTCTTAACAGAGTCAGAGTAAAGCCCAGAATAAGCCAGCCACCAGCAGAGGTTATACTCTTTTTCATACCAATCCCTTCAATTTACCTAAAGGCTAAAGAAGGCCAGTAGAGGATTCATCATCCCAGTTCTTCTCCATCATATTCCTCTGGATGTCAGGCACCCTTGCAAAGCAGAAAAATCTGGTTTTCCTTTCAATGTTACAAAAAAAAGAGAAGGCAGTTACTTGAAGACTGTCCTTTCTATACCACCCATCTGAGGTGGTACAGTTGAATCTGAAAGTAAAGATTAAAGTCTGCAGATTTTTTTTCTCTAAATAGCCGTAGTGTTATGGAAATGTGTAGAAAATATGGTATGTCTGTACAGTTTAATTTTTCCAACCATTGCTATGTATGTCAAAGTAGAGAAGGTCTTCTAAAGACAGGCCTGATGCCAGAAATTAGGTAACAGTGACACCCATTATAGGAGCTAGTAACATAGATGTCTGTGTATTTGTCCTCTAAATAATTTGGCAATCTCTTTGTGGTAAACAAAGGAACACGTGTTGTTAAGGAAACAATTGTATTCTTTGTGACTCTGTAGTATGTAACAGGTCTTGTCAGGCATAAGAAATTGATTGATTGATTGATTTGCACTAGGAAAAGGAGTTTTTGATTGATTCTCTGGAGAATGATATGGATAAGAGTTATCAAGAAAAGAAAAATAAAAATAAAAAGAGACAAAAAAAACCTGGGAAGATGAACTTCCAGAGAAAAATCTGTTAAAATGTTTGCACTGTTTGCTGCTGAAAGTATTTAGGTTAGGGAAAATTGGATAGCCCTGGTGATTATGTGTATTGGTTTGACCCACATTTGCTTGCTATGAATGTTGAAGAGGAATAAAAATATAACACAATAATATTGCTGCTCAATATATCTCAGAATGAAAAACACCCAGAAAAAACACCAGCTACTAACTCAGGCAGGGTGGGAGTTGGTGTGTATGCCCCACCAAGAAGGTCTGTCAATCAATTTGCTTGGTAGTCAGTTCCACTTTTACTGCTCTCCCTTTCATATTGTGCTGATGGAAGTGTCCACTTCAAGGTCTCTGAACCACTGCCCAAATCCCTCTAAGTGTTTGATCCGTGATATGCAAGAGATCAGCTTTCCTTCCCTGACCTTTCATGGCAGCAGTTCAGTGCAATTGTTGACTAACAGGGGGATGCTTAGTTACCCACTTCACATAGCCTTGACTATGGAATTAACTCTCACAAGAAATAAGAAAGAACACAAAATTGACCACAGACTTAAAGTCAGAGATTTTCTCCTGAGAAATGATTCCTTCCCATACATATATAACAAATATGTACATGCATAAACCGTCTCACCAAACAATGAAAGCAAACAGAAAACCTATCAGCAAATCAAACTCCCTTACAATCTCCAAGGAAGGAAATAAATAAACATATTAAGAAATTGCTTTTGCTGTGCAGCCTTATTTTTTTTAAAAAAGTAATAGAAGATAGATGAATAATGAAGCAATATCCTACATCATATTTTAAATAGGTAGGAAGAGAGTTCAAAGAACATGAGCATTCTGTCCCACCACTGTCATAAGCAAGCCAGAAATACTTTTGACTTAATTGAAGATACAATAGGATGTTTCATTCCTGATTTTACAACCATATGATGCAGTTATATAACCTACACTTGAGAAATTAGTTAAGAAAATATTTTCTGGGTACCAAATGAACCTTTATACAGACTTCAGACACAGCAGGTTTCACATTTTTACAGCCTTATAAAGGTTATAGACAGATATCTGTTTCACATAATAATTCCAGGTATTAAAGGAAAAAAGAATTTAGAAGAACTGAAGCTTGTTCAAATATTTAGAAGGTTTTACTCATTGAAAGGCAAGAGTGTTGTCCAGTCACATATCATTTGTTTGGGTAATGATTTAATGAACTCGAGAAGTTTAAGCCTTCTCCAGGTAGATCAAAGTCACAGAGGAAGCATAGAAAACAAACTTCTAACCCATATTCAGTGTCTACAGTGTTTCAATTATGCTCAAATATCTTCTGCAGGATACCTTGCAAACACAGTAAGTTGTTAAGTGGGGTCTTGTGTGGGCCTTATAATTGCAACCTTATTATCTGTAGTGTTGGGAGTTTGTTTTGTTGTGTTTTTCTCAATTCAGAAGTATATTAAATTGCCAGTTTAAACACATTTAAGGCCTAATATGCTTCAACAGAAGTGTGATTGATAATAAGACATTTTATGCATTTCTATAAAGAATTCATTTATTGTTATCTCCTTTTATAATTTTTAAGAATTTTCTTTGATCAGAAAAATTATAGGCAAAATTTATTTTTCTTTCGTTGTTTTTAACCTTTCTCTTACTCATTTTATCTCTACATTACCAATCAATACCGATTTTTTTAACACACATTTAGAAGTCCATGCCATCTTTAATTCTTAGATGTGTGAAACAATATTTCTATCTCTTTATTATGACTTTTACTGTTAAAGAAACCAAGTTTCAGGAGCAAATATTCTGATAAAGTGCTGTGTCTGTTATTCTGTTCTGACTTCTCGGTGAAGGGAATTTTGTGTGATAGGTAGAATATCTGTCTTTATTTTTTCGTCTTCCTAAGTGTCTTCTCTGCACCTTACTCCACGCAGCAACTGATTTCTTGTCAGAGGAACAATTTAAAAACTGATTAAGTGGCTGAGTTATAGTTTGAGCCCTATTTATGTACTGCTTTTGGTTTCATTTCTCATTTGACTTATCTCCTAGGTCTTTGAATCAGGCCATCCCTATTGCAACACAGATGATCATCTGCCCACATTTGGGAATATCAGCCAATATGACACGTTAGCCATCAGCCTCAATGGCATGTTATTCTCTGGGATGTTCACTGGAGGATAGCAGAATAGCGTAGGTACTGTTATTGTAGCACTGAGGAAGTGAAGTGTGTATTATTTTGCATGCAGTGTTAAGTGGTCTACACATAAGGAAGACATCAGACTTTCCTTTATGGATGATTTAATGCCTCATTAGTCAATTCTCATT
Organism: Bombycilla garrulus; assembly: GCA_013400315.1. Lineage (NCBI taxonomy): Eukaryota > Metazoa > Chordata > Aves > Passeriformes > Bombycillidae > Bombycilla > Bombycilla garrulus. Next base: position 73,362 of record VXBU01012224.1, read on the forward strand.
ATATTTTAGCTCTCTGTTCAACAGAGCCCTGTACACAGAATAAATGGTAATAAAGATGATCCTTCATATTTTCGTACTAACCCCTCTCTTTCTTCCGAAATAATCAATCTATGCCCTACCTTAGCACTTACACAGCTTATTTCTACAGTACTTTAGAAACTGCACTTTTGTAAAGAGATTGCCCTAAGATGAATTTCTATAGTTCTGTCCACTTCAGCTAGAAATTCCTCAGCACTGATATAATCCACTCACACTTGCAGCTCACAGATCCAACCAGTCTAAATATATTCTGATTGTAGAGCTCTGCTGCACACTAGAAAAATAAACAACTTTAAGAAGCTTGCAAAATTTGTAGCTCTATTTTCTGAAACATTTTATTTGTTGTAAGCACCTCCAGTTTGCTAACATGTATACCTTGCAGAAGGACGCAGAGGGCAGAATTGTCCATAGCATCAGGGCGTTTTCAATGTGACTTGGAATTAAAAATCCAGATATTGAAAGTGTTCATGAAAGAATATAGTGAGAAAAAAAATACTAAATCCATTTAAGTGGCTGATTTTGTTCAGCTAACTTTTATATTTTTACTTCAAATTTTACATACTGCAATATTTTATATTGAGGGGAAGAAAAGAAGAAATGCCACACTGAAAAAGCAGAAGTTAAACAGGCCATCTAGAAATTATCAAACACAGCATGATTTCTATTCTTCTGAAAGAAAGAAAATTTTTCCCCAATGAGCA
>VXBU01012224.1:92975-121530 GCA_013400315.1 Bombycilla garrulus
GGAGAGGGTAAATTAAAAATTAGAAAATCCAAGAGTGTAGCACTGTTGTCCTGGGAAATGGTTTGAAACAAGGAAACAATAAAATAATGAAAGTGTAGTGGCTGATGGAAAATTATAAGAGGTACAGAAATAAGAAAAATGAAAAAAGACAATCTGAAGTGTAGAAATACAGGAAATATGTGAAATTAATATGGTCAAAGGTTGGAAATAAGTTAAAACCCCAGCAATAAAAACTAAATTGTTTCCAAATATTTTGTGCATTTTTAATACTTGCTTGAAAGCAAAAAGGAGCCCAAAACCAGAATTCTTGATTGAGGCATAGCTTGAAAGAAGATGAATAATTACAATATGTGTTCCTGTATTGATGTCTGTCTGCAAGTTTCTAAGGCTGGTTTAAATGTGTTGGAGGGGTGAAATAACACTTTCCTTGGTTCGGTCACAGGACAGTTTTTTTCTGAACTGATTACAAGCAGTTTGAGCCTATCCTGCTGAAAGAGGCAAGTGATCAGTTCATAAGACCTCAAAGTTCAACTTCCCCAATTGCAGTTATGCCAAGATTTTTTTAAAGAGCTGGGCTGTGAATCTTGTGGATGTACATGTGAGAGAAGAAGGAAGAGTCAATTATAGTATATAAACATTTACACCTTCTTTATACAGCTGAGCATCAAAGAAACACATTTTAATAAAAAAACTAATTATTTCAGTCTCTTATGTTTTTCCAATCCCACATCCCATGTCAGTTACTTGCACCCAAAGCAATATCTTGTTTCCAAGGACACAGAGTTGTCTTTGTTCTTTGCTGGGAATTTCTGCATTTGAAGGGATTTCTGATAGAAGGTATGAGTTTCCTTCTTATTAACATGTGAAGGTTTGCAGACTACATAGACATGATTTCAGTGGGAAAGCTAACTCCCAGTATTCCAGAGTATGCTCAAAAAGTTAATTTACTTGCTAATGTCTTTCTGACAACTCCACTGTTAGCAAAGTTGGGATTGTTGGAATTAAAAAATATCTCTTCTTCTGCCAGACCTCATCCTTTTGAGATGGTAGTCTTACAAGCCCAAGTTCTTGAAAGAAAAGAGATAGGATCGCAAACAAAATTTGTCCTCACTGCAAGTTAATAGAACCCTTAAATTGTTGTGTGATCATACATAGTATCATGTCCTTGTGTAGTATGAGGAATTATGCATATTACTGCATTAGAAGTGCAGATAAATACTGTCAAAGATTTTCTGTGATGTGGTTGTCTTCTCCAGAGTAGGAGGAAAGCTGCTTTAAAAGGAGACTGTAATCAAATATCTAAATTTTTTGTGCCAAATTAGTATCTTATCTTTTATTCCCTCCCATTATATTCTGTTATTTCTTACATTTGTTAAAACAGAGTGTCATAGCTCTTTTGTATGTAAGATCAAATGATAGTTCCTTGGCCTTGTTTACAAATTGACCACACACATCTATATATGTTAGTTAGTCCACTTCTTTCTCTCCTTTTTTGCAACCTTTTTTTCTCAACAGTTCGTAAAGGTAAAATGAACTGTACTTGATTTACCAACTGTTCCCATTATTAGACTTATGCTTGTATTTTAATTATGGCATTCATAACATTCCTATGGATTCCTAATGATGAGTAGCCTTTCCGTAACTTTAGAAAACCCTTGAAAGAAAGCCCCTTTAAAGCAAGATTCTTTGCAAAGGGTGTGTTTCTATCCTATTTGTGCTGAACTGCTAAGCATATGGTCTGCAACAGCTTGTACTTTTCAACTTTTGTAGTAAATCATTTTATTTGTGCATAATGGGTTGTAATATAAACTAGAAGCCCAAATATAGAGCTTTTCAGGAGCAGGGAGGTGTTAAGTAGAATGAAATATAATCTTTTTGTCAATTGCATATAAAAATGCATTTTCTGCCCATAGCATTTAAAGTACTCATTTGTTTTAGCAGTTCATATACAAGAACAAGTATAAGTAGTATGCCCTTCAAAATCCATTTCCCGTCCTGTTTCCTCTGATCCTCCTAATATTTATGCAAATCCTGGTGTTGGTCTAAAGATAGGAAAAATCAATTCAATTTGACAAGAATGTTGAGTTGATGATCACCTAAGTTACCACGTTTTAGCCCACTCTTTTTTTTAGGAGATAATTAATACAAAGAATAGGCTTGGTGTCCTGGTTTAAAGGACGGGTGTCTGTTATGGAAGGCAGGAGTCTCCCTCGGAATGGAAAATGTGACATTACAACTTCCTTCCCTACAAATTATTATAACTTTGAAATTACAGAGTTTTAAGGCAAAGATATGGGGAAAGGAATAGCAGTTCTTTACTAGTGTGTATAAAAAGGTAAATAAACAACAACTGCAGCAACAAAAAAGAGAAACCCAGCGCCAGCCTTCGCAGCCATGGGTGCTTGCCCCTGGGTGCAGTTCCGGTCATAGCCGGCAGGGGCGCTGCTGGCTCCCGGCCGGGCAGGGCAGGTGCAGGGATTCCCCCGTGGCTGCAGGGGGCGCTGTTGCGCAAGCACAGCCATGCCGCTGTCCCATGGTGATTGCAGCCGTGCTGGTGAGGAGAGAGAAAAGCAGCTTCCTGTACTAACTCATGGCAGGCCACCAGTGCCGGTGCTGCTCCAGATGGCAAAATGGGCTGTACCAGGAAACTCAGAGCAGCAGGCCAGAACAGCAGAGATGAGCACACCCCAAAATGGGAAACAGCATGTAGCAAAAACTGTGAAGCCGTAGCAGGAGCCACAGGGGTCAGGCAGGCATAGGGTGTTGGATTAAAGTGCAGCAAAAACCCCGAAGCAGCATCAGAAAACAGCAGGGCTGGACAGCGGCAGCTGGGCTCCTGCAAACAGCTCGGAAAGGCTCCCTCAGGAAGCAGGAGGGGGTTGGGGTCCTGGGACTTTCCCCAAGGCACGCAAGCAGATGGTGAGGGTCCTTCCCATTGAGGTTGGATGTTGGTCCCAGTTCAACAGCTGCTCTTACGAGCAAAGGTTCACTTGTGGCAGGAGAAGCAGTACAGGAACAGAACTCCTCAGTGGCAGTGAATTCTCCCCACTTAACCTCGATCATCTTACCATCTTACCTGCAGTACTGAGAGCAAGAGAGAGTGAAGAGCTGAGCCCAGCCACTCACCCCACAGCCAAAATATGGCAGTATCTCTGCCCTTCACAAGAGAAAGTCCTCCAGCTCAGAGACAGTAGTAAACTTCCCTGTCCTCCTTGGCTACATTTTTGTCTCGCTTAAGTGCCATCATTCCTGTTTCTTAGGCAACAAACAGGAGAAAATTTCCTGAGCAAAAAGAAATAAAAAGAACACTTGTGTAAGAAGTGAAGGATCTTAGTGCAAAGAATTCCTTCAGACTTCATTTTGATCATAAATTGGATCATAAATTCGACATCCTAGATGATGATAATCCCCTATGGTTTCAAATTTCAGCAATTTTTTTTTTTTTTGGTGATCAAGGTAAGATGATCAACCATTGGTTCTTTATCAAATGGAAGGGGTCAAGCAACAATAGTGGCTGACCCAGTAAATAATTTCTTTCAGCTTCTTTGTGGAACAAGGAAGAAGCTTGTTAGATAGATAAGAATTTTTAAGTTAATTAACTATGTAAAATTTCAGATTTATGATATGAATTGACTATGGGTTGGTCAAAGTGAGTTTGAAGTTAAGCTTCATTTACGTCTTTTTTACATGATAATTTACAGATGTGTAAGAACAAAAAGCTATGTGTTGTAGGTTTACACTGGAAGCAATGGTCATCTAGGAAGTACCATTACATCTCCTAAAAGCAGAAAGGTAGATAGACAAGTTAGGGAGAATGTTGCTTGTTTATGTTTAAATTAAGTTGTGATATTGTAATAACAGTTGCAGACTTCATAAGTGCTTCAGTTTTGACCTACAGCATTGTCTCCTTCTCACATGGGATAGGAGAAGTGTCTGACATTGCTAGGGAAAAAAAAAAAAAAAAAAGTCTGTTTAACAGAGTCTGTCTGTGAAAAATTTTGGTTTCTAGGTTTTCAGTGAGGGAGAATTAGAGCAAATGGAAAATAAACAACCTCCCTTAAGGCCCCCCTTCTAAAACCTGAGCTCACTTATAAAGTGTTGACAGTTCCCTATACAAAAAAACATCAGAAGTGCCAGATTTCTGAAGTGCTGGGAAATTGCAAGATTAGGTGATATGCCTAAGGAAACTGAAAGAAACAGAACAAAGTAATCACTGCAAGGTTTCTTAAAAATGTATTTTTTGTTAGTGGGTCTTCAACAGAGATGCAGAAAATATATAGTTTATCCAATTGATTTCTTCATTTCCAGTCATTCTTTGATTGTTTGACAGCTTTTAAGCAATGCTGTTGTAGAAATTGTTGTGAATTGGACAGAGGATGTATGGTTTAGGAAAGATTACTTAGGATTTAAATTTTTATTTTAAATTAATCTCATAGGTATCTTGTGCTGTTTTAGAAGTGACTACAACCAAGAATAAAAATGTGATTTTTTAGCAGGGCTAGTAATTAGTACTTTACAAGAGATAACAGATGTTAAATGTGGATTTCTAAGACTGATATCAAAACAGTTGTGAGTGAATCACCTATATATTTTCTGGAATATATTATAGAAATTTTGGCAAGCCATGGCATATACTTGAAATGCAGTTTCATTCAGATGGTGAATAAAACTGGATAGAATTTTTTTCATATATCTCTTCAAATCTTACCCTCAATACTCCTACCAACACCTTAGGCCCAGCCCGTCAATGCATTTTCCGTTTTCAATACAAACACAAGTGTGTGATATTTGCCAAAGATAGGATACAAAGTGTTGGACTAAAAGTTAAAATACCCTGCTGTAGTGGGATACAGGGCAAATTTTAACTCCTCATTAAAAATGTGCCTCTTAAAGGTGAAATCTTCTAACAAAAATGTAAGTTCATGCAATGCAGAGCCTTAATGAAGAATTTCAATGATTTGTAACAACTTTGTAGGTGATCACCTGATAGAAGACTACATAACTTTGGGTAGCTGCAGGAGGTAGTACAAATCATAGGAAGAAAAGCATGGTAGGTTTAATGCAATCATGGAGCAAGCACTACTCCCAAGTAATTCCCAAAAATAAAGCTACTGTGTTTGTTTCTTCTACATAATTAATTATTGAAGACATCAAGCTGTGTACTTGAAGTCGTTCTTCAGAGCAACTGCAGAAAACCTAAAGTTGCAGCCAGCACTGACTCCTGCTAGGCAACCAAAGTGCAGAGACTGGCCAGCCCTTTCCTGACCTTGTTCATGGAAGGTTTGGGAAATGCACACCAACTCTCAGCACAGACAGTGGCTTGGTGTTGCACAGATCTGCAAGTAAATGGAGGGCTGGAGTTGGAGAGAGGTTGTATTCTCTTTATCCCTCCACTGAGTCTCTGTGTATGGCAGGGATTTGGTTTCTCTGCAAAGTAGAGGTTTCCCACCTTTATGCACCTTTCCCAGCAGCTTTCACTCCTTCTTTAAGTTTTGTTGGATTTGGGTTGTTTTTTTGGGTTTTTTTGGTTGGCTGGTTCACAGGTTGGTTGGTTGGGGTTTTTTCTGTCATAGTCAGGCTAATTTGGCTTGGCTTACTGGTTTTAAAATAGATCTCAAGGATGGCTTCTAACACCTCCTGAACATACATCTGTGCATGTTTTGAAGCCATTTTCTTGACCAAGATCTGATCAGATTTCTGATTGTCTCCTTGCTATGCTTCTACCTGCTCACCAGGTTTGGAGAGGAGAGGGCAACCTTGTGCCCTGCCACGATACATGTCCTGCATCAGTTTATGAACTGTTTTCATCTTAATAAAACCATTACTGCTGGAGTTAAACAGACCAGTTTTCACTGAAGTCTTGTTTGTTTTACCCCCAACAAATGGGCTAGATTACTCTTTCCACAACATCTTGCTGTACTCAATTGTAGTGAAATGCAATAATCCTTCTGCCTTATTATCTTGAGTATCCTTCATTTTTCACTGTGCTACACTATTTGACACAGAGTACTCTGAGCCATCTCTCATATAGAGAAAATTTGAACGGTCTCTTGTTTAAACAGATTTCCATTTCTTTGAATTTCATTTTACAACTTATCAGAAATCTTTTTGTTCACAAAGATATTTTAAAAAGGTTTTTATATTCTGCCAAGGAGTTTCCAGTGTGCACTTGTATTGCACTTCAGGGGTCAGAACTTGCAGCACAACCACTGTTTTGAAATCACACTGGCAATACATGTCTTTACGTAAGGCATTGGAAGGATATTTCTGGTTCTTTGCTTTGAATGATTTGATAGTGAGATATCTTTCAAAAATGTGACGCTTTTGCATAGAAGCAATGTGCAAAATCCCCCACAATGCTTGAAGTATCAAAACAGGCCAAAGCTATCTCTTTTCTCTTTGCCTCTGGCTAGCCCTCAAGTATGTTACTTTTGACTACTAGTTCTTCATCTTTACAGGTTTCTTATATCAGTTTCTGAATTTGCTAGAAAAATTGAAAGAAAATATCTCTAACATGCACTTACACTCTGTATCATAATCCACATTAGTTTCTACTATAGTAAATATGACAAGTAGTTTTACTGCCATGTTTCAGCACATGGCTTAAATTAAAAAAGTATTTCCATTGTCCTAATATATGTTTGATTTTTAATGGTTGGTCTAGTCACATATTTTGAGGAATATTTTGTAAGGTTCTATACTCAGCAATGGAAGTATTTTAAATTATTTGCTTCAGATGCTGTGATAAAAGCTTTCATGCTGAAACATATATATTTTCTAACTCAGTCTTTTTTGTTTCACCACATGCAGAGCACTAAATAAATGTAAACTACTTGTTCCATCCCAGCAAATGAATAATTCCCACAAGAAAAGGAACATCCAGAGATGTATTCAGGGTGTATTACTGGGTATGGAAAGAAAACTGGTTTATTATGACCCAGGTAAAAGAAAAGTGTCTTCAGGTCTTTTCCTTCAAACTCTATTGTCGATGTGTTCCTTTAAATTCCACCTGAACTATCTGGGTGGTCTTTCATAAATATATATATATATNTCTGATTATTATTTCACTTTTGAGCATAATTACTCAGACTTCTTTGTTGTTTTAGTATGCCAAACACCTCTTTTCTCCACTGAAATTACTATGAACATACAAAAAAAGAATTTTCTGCAAAAATTTCTGCCAAATACTTCTCAATGCTGGCCAATCTATATTTCGTAAAATAGTTGCCGGTTTCCCTGATTTTCCTACAGATGCTAAGTGAATTAAAAAACATGACTGAAAATAGGGTCATCTCAGTAATTTTTGAAATAAGTACCCAAGAACTTCCCACAGATTTCTCAGGACTTCTTTTTTTCTTCTGTTTTTATTATTTATCCTCTGCTTTGCCCTCTTTATAAACCTTAAGTCTGCTTTAAATTTATTCTGAAGTCCCTGGATTAGGTTTAATGATGTTTCAAGACTTCATTTAATTTTAAGAGTGTCTATTGTCATTTTGTTTTCTGTTCCCCAGTCTATTGTGCAGCTAAATGTTTTTTAACATTTTGCTATTTACTTATCAAGAGTTCTCCTAGAAAGAAAATTTACAAGGAAATATTGCAGCTGGAAGGGAAGTAAAGTGAAAAGTGTGAAAGGAAGGACCAACCTTTTTAAAAACTGTCATACCAAAATTATTCCAACTCTTCCAATTTTGTTCAAAAAATTTTTGTGAGGGACGCAAGAGGCAAGAGGTGTTTAGTCCCCTCCTCAATATTTAGTTTTTAATCTTCTAATTTTCACAACATCTTGCAGAAGTTATGAAATTAATGAAATTGAAAATCATGAGCCAACCCTCCACCCACTTAGGGCACTGAGAACAATCAAAAAAACTTGTAATAAGCTTGACAGCTTTCTTCCATCATTCAAATGCCAAAAAGAGGTTACTACAAAACCATTTTTTACTTAATTTGTAATTAATTAGCAACGATTATTTTTAAGAATTAGTGCAACTTTATATTGCCTTTGTTTTTCCTGTGCATTTACTAAAACAATAAAAAATATTAGTAAGTAACACCCTTGTCATTCAGCTGGTATTCCTTCAACAGTCTGCAACACAGACTTCCTGTTGAACTCATGGCCCTGCAGTTATTCCAAGCCGCAAATAAATGAGTTTGCCTAAAGTCTACTTATGCAGAGAGAGAAATATTTAATAGAAGCACAAGTCTCATTCAGGTTATACAGAAATCCCACAACAGCAATAATTCCTTTAAAATGTTATTATATGTACCAGAGAAAAGGTAGAGCTAGGGAATGAGATAAAGTCAAATGGAACTTAGGTCCTTTTTGGATCAGCCCATTGACAAATAAAGCTCTGCTTGTGATTTAAAACCATTTTCCCAGAATTTTGTAAAGATAGGTAATTATTTACCTCACTTTGAGTTTTTAATCCTATTTTTTCCATTTTTTCTTTCTACTTGGAGGTAATACCCTCTGTGTTTCATGATGCTGTTTTGAAAATATGCCACTTGTGAAGAAACAGGAACTGGAGTTCAGGCCTGACACTCAAGAGTTCTTTAACAACACTTCTCCAAACACTGAGTGGCTTTCTGTGCTATTGCCATTTCATATGTTGATGGACATATAAGCTTCTTACTTGAAAGATAAGTACAGCTTATTTTATTTTACAGCCCTTCATTTCTTTTCCTGAGTTTTACCGTTATTGTAAGGGAAATTTTGAACCAGTCCTGCAAGGGAGACAGCATTAGTGTGATCACCTTTCTAATGAAACAGCCTGATTTCTGTAGGTGTTAAGCTGGTTTGGAGCCCTGACAAAAGCATAAAGCTCTCGGCAACCTTGCAACTGCATTTTGCAGGACAAGACACTCTGGGAAAAGGTCCCAAGTCACATACATTGCATATTAACAAGTACAAGGAAGGCTGAAAAATGTTGAAATAGAACTTCAAAAGGCAAAAAAAAAGTTCTTGTATTCTTGAAAGAACAAACCACACCAAAACTTCATTGGTATCACCTACTCAAGCCGACTCAGCTACTCCAAGGGCTGCTCTGCCCCATTATGCAGTTTCCTGTTGCCCTATTTAGCAAAGAACAATATTACAGGTAAGAGAACACATAAGAGCTCCAGAGTTATGAACTATCCTGTTTGATTTTTTTCCTCATGATTTTCTTTATAATTGGCTTTTTACCTTAGGGTTTATTTTCTCCCAGAACTTTTCCAAGAAAATTATCATACACATCTCTTTGGAGAGATTTTTATTTGTGTCAAACAAACTTGTTTTCAAAGATTCTTTAAAAAAACAAAAGAAAAAAACAAACTATGCTAACAGATACAGTCATTGTGCAATTTTTGTAGACATGTGTTGTCTTTAATCAGTGCTTTTACATTCATCAGAAATAAAAATCTGTTTACGGTGCTGGGGGAATTAAAGCTCTGAAGAGATTGTTTTAGTTTTCTTTATTTATGATGATTTGTTAGCTCTTGACTGCAGAAATAATTTTGTTGTTTACATTAATCTATTGTGGCAGTATTAACTTCACATCATACATAAATATAATTATTGATCATTACCAGCTGTAATTCAGTGTTAGAATTACAAATTTACATAATTGTGCTATTAGGTGTAAACTTGAACTTCATATCTGGGGTCACAAATAACTGGAGGCAGTAGAAACAGAAAATTCTGATTATATGTCATTCATATTTTAATATATGCTGTTGCAATTTTGATCAGTGTTAATGTAAATATTTTTATGTACTATACAGCAATGAGATGCTAATGGCTGGAAATTGCAGCAATATTGATCTAGCTAATAAAATGGAATGCATTAGTAAGAGAGGATATTTTTTATCTTCTCCAAAAACTACTATATATCATCTGCCCAAGGAAAATTTCCTCCATCAAAGATTGAGATGGCATTCTGGAAATGGTGTAAAGCTCTTCTCAAAAATCAATCACAGGTTATCTTGTTTTTTCTGCCTGCAGCTTTTCCACTGATAAAGCTCCACAGAGAGAAACAAGCTATATAAAGGGACTCACTTCTGTAATACATCCTCTTCTCTTCATGTAATCTGCACATAAAAAGATACTCCAGAAAGAACAGTCAGTGCAGTTGGCCTTCTCCAAAAACTCCCCTACAGGCATTAGGGGAATGAGCATGCACATCCCTCTCTTACTGTCTGCCTCAAGCTAAACCTGTGAGCTCAGTGTTGCTCTCCAGCACAGCGCAGTGAGAGACTGTGCAAGATTCAGACCTGCACCAGCTCTTCGTCTGGACTCGTCAGGCACAGCCAACACAAAACTACACACTGAAAACAGCTGGGGTGCTACATATTACAAAAAGAATCCTCTAGATAAGGAGAAAAGATGGCTTAAAGATTTGTGCAGGATTTGACATCTTCCACAGCTTCACAAAATTCATCCTTTGTGAAACAAGCCACGTGCAAGAATTTTAGTGTCCCAAGCGACTGGAACAAGCTCTGTTCATCCACAGGGAGTTGTTAACTTCTCATTTCATGTGCTTATGCACCACAATAACTCAAAGTGAAAGGTAACACAAAATTTAAGCCATAGAAAAGCAGCTTTAAACTTAACAAATCAGCTAAATTGAAATTAACATGAAGAGAAAAACTGAGAATGAAGTTTCTATAAAAATATTTTTATACAAAGCAGATATTCAATTCAGAAACTGCTTAAAGGATGCCTAATATTTTCATGTGTTTGGTCTGCCAGTATGCATCCAGCAGAATTATTACCCTTATGATATTAGGAGACATTTTTGATAAATTTTTTCTCTTTTCTTTTCCTTTCTTTGTTTGTTTTTTGTGGGGTTTTTTTGCTACAAAAATTTTGAATCCACTAAACATGATAATACTATTAGCAACCTTGAAAAATATATGCTTTATCTTTGTTAGTTAAGGAATTTTTAGAGAAAACTGAAAAAAACATTTATTTCTGTAACTACCTTTTTTCCTTCTAAAATTTAAAGAGAAGCAATCAAGGATCTTTTAAAATATCATTTTATGTTTTCCAGCATGAAAAGAGATGGCAAAACTTAAAAGAAAAACCTTCAAGAAGATGAAAGAATTTTAAATATTACTTCACTCACATGAATTCCATGATTTCTAATTCAAAAATTTAGAGAATTGCTTTGAGTAATATTTTGAAACTTCTTTTTTTGTTGTTGTTTTTCATCTGATTACTATTCTGCAGTTCAGTTAATAATGCCACCTGGTAGCAGGAAAACTGTGAGAATTCATAATGTTGGAAAATTCCTTTTATCTTTGAGTGAATTACAAAGTAAAAAAATTTTTAAAAAGTTGTTTAGCTATCTGGTTTAAGCTAAATGGTCATGGCATCTACCCCAACAGGGATGCATTTGGTTGGATCACACAGCAGTTATATCCTGAAGATTACAGAACTGCAGCCTACAGAAACGCAGTCTACAAGCAGTTAAGACTACATTTAACCACAGACAGGATAAATTTTAATGGCAAGCATGGCAACAGGCTTTGTATAGAAATCTAACTGCAAAAATTTTACCAACTACTGCAGCTTGGGAAATATGAAAACTAACTAACTGCAATGAACTTGTAGCCATACCTGTTGCTAATACAAATTATACGCAGTTTTAAAGTGTCCCACATTTGAGGGAACAGCAGAGTTTTCTTGCAAAACTGCTGCACTGCTCTGAACTGTCAGAGACTTACTTTGCAGACAACACAGAAAAGTTTTTACTTTTACAAGTAAATTAAAACCACATTGCTTTTGTTTTCCACAATCTCTTTTGTTTTCTCCTCATTAGTTTTGCCTCCCACTCAATCTGATGGAAATTACTTTAATCAAAGGAGGCTAGCTGTACACATCACACACACACATCAGCTGTACTAGATTTGTGTTTAGCACATCTGGAGATAATGAGTTTGCAAAAGAGGCTCTCATTTCTTTCAGCTCACCATTACTCCACCCTGAGTGCGCCTAGGTCTGAGTCATTAAATTGATGTCAGGGCTCAGAATCTACCAGCTAGCCACATATCTGAGTTTTGTAGCCTTAGTATACTCCTGGGAAAGTAGGTTCTGATCTGTGTCATGCACTGGGCTATGACTCAGGCCCCTTAGTAGTTTATCTCAGCCCAGCAGTGGGTCATGAATTTGCATGAAAAATCTTCACTAGGTTTGTTCATATTCGTGGGTCCATCTCACCAACTAGACTTTTGACCAACTCCTACGTGCTTTAGTGAGCAGAAACACTTTTGCCAGTGCCAAAGAACAAGTTTCCAACTAGAACAAATAACGAAAATAGAGGCAGACAATTTATGTGATACATCTTTGCACAGAACTTTATGTCTTGTGCAGAGAGTTAATTTGTGCAATAGCCAGAAGTGGCCACGGCAGGGACCCAGAGGTTATTTCCCCAAGGGGGCCAGGGGCAGAAACTCTTCTGGGGAGCAGGGGTTTGTTCTGGGTCAGTGTGGTGTGGTTGAGGGAGCAGTTGGGTGGTGGTGGTGTGTCTGTGTGAATCATTCACTTGTTTCTTGTACCCCCTGTCAGTATTGTTGTACTGCTAGTTCCCTTATCTCATGGCTGATTCCAGCACACTGCTCTCATCTCTGCCCAGGAACTTTGCCTTCTGAGCCTCCAATTCTCCTCTCCAGCCCAAGCAGGGCAGAGGGAGGGGGAGGCTGGGAGCAAGGGAGCACTGCAGGGATTCAGTGGGTGCGCTAAATCGCAGAACACCATTCCTAAACCATGCCATGTTATGTGATTCTTGAGGACGTAGTTTAATGGTGAGTATGGTGGTGCTGGGTTAACAGTTTAGCTTGATGATATTAGGGGTCTTTTGAAAACTTAGTAATTCTATGATTCCCTTTACAATAAAAATATCTGTTAAAAATACTGACTAATGTACCAAAGAATTCCACCTACTTTTTTCAGAAGCAGTCTCCTTGAACATGTAGTTACTTTAAAAAGAAAAATCGAAGTTTTTCCAAAATAAACGTTTCCTGCTTTTTTTTTCCAAAAATCAAAATTTTATAGGTACTCTTAAGGTTTAATTGAAAATAATTTAGAACCAAAAAACACAATTGAATTGACAATATTTTCTGGTTTTCTCTTTTTATAAGTGAGGAAAGAATGGTCCATCTGAAAGAGAGAAGGAAAAAATACTTTTTTCCAGAGCACAGGAAACAATATCTCACAAGTGGTTTTGTGGGGTATTTTCAACCAGGATTTTGCTTGGCTCTGTGGCTGGTTGCTTCCCCTAGAATGTATGAAGATGTGTGATGTGTTAGAAAAGTGAACAATGTTCCATTTGTGATGCCTTTCAACCACTGACTGTACTTTTGCATAGAATAATGGGCCAGGCATTAATGAGAGTCCAGTATTGTCTGCTGTCGAGTGACACAGTGGGGTGTCCTATCTCCCCCCAACCTAAAGCAAAGACTGACCTCTTGCTCCCTGGGGTCTTCCCAATCTCTTCTCTTGCTCCCTGGGGTCTTCCCGCTCTCTTCTCTTGCTCCATCTCTTCCTCTCCCTCACTGCATCTTTCTACATGTGGTTTTTATATGTCCTCCATCTTTATAGGAAAAAGGCAGCAATACCCAATCGCTTGTTACTTTCAGAAGTGCTATGCCCAACAGTTTTGCTCAGTTTATTCCCGAGCAAGAAGGAAGATGGAGGGGATGACAGTTATGAAAAAAATTGAGATTCCAGCTTTGGACTTTTCCCTGGGTTATTTTATGTAGCAATATATAAAATTATTCAGAAACAGCAGTTTCAGACCTAGCACAGTGAAGAGAAGTTTCACAAAAATTTAAAATAATTAGATATAAAACAAAAATGAGAGTAGAGAAAAAAAGATGGACAAAGTATATAATAACCCACTATATTAAAAAAAAAAAGTCAAACAAAGTGCCTATTTCCTTCCTCACTTTTTCTGTTCAGTTTGTCCAGACTCTAAAATTTTTTGTGGAGCAGTATGTCCTAACCGAGAATGCTGATGCCCTTTTGTTTTGCAGCAAATGGTGATGAGTCCAGTGAGTTCTAACTCAATGCAAATAACTTGCAAGACCTAAAACAGGTTGGACCAGTCTCTAAATGCAGTCACTAAAAACAGTTTTTCCAAAACAAAATACTTTTAGAGTTTGTTTGCTGGGAGTAAAGAGTTAAAAGTGGAAGAATGAGAAGGAGGATAGTAGATTTGCTCAAGCACCTTGAAGTTGAGAATGCCAAGGCCTGGAGAATTACAGTGTGGGAAATAATATATTATGCCTACTTCTGTTTATCCTCTGTCTGCTTTGAGAAGTAGAATTTGTATGTAAAAATAATACTGATGTTTACAGAGGCTTGGTGGCACTCCTGTGTACAGGCTTGAGCTTCCTTCTTGGGAGAGGGATCAAAGCAAGGATTAGAAAAGCACAGAGGAAAACCGCAGTGTGGTGGTAAACTACACATGCATGGGCCTTTGATAAACAGCTGCCAACAGCAGGCCTGATGCCCTGCCTAGGATTGGACTGAGCCTGATGCTGCCTACATTCATGTTTTGTGTGTCTATGCAGGATCCTCCAGTTGGCACAGTAATGAAATAAATTTATTCTTTGGACTTCAGCTGTGGTTTCTTTCTTTGCCCACAGTCAGGTCCGTGTGCTGATTCACACAATGTTTAAGGGCAAGAAGAGTACAGAACAAGAAAGAACAGATAGTCACTACACTGCACGAAGACTGGAGAGGTCTGGCTTTCTCCTGTTTAGACACCTTCACTGTAGTCTTTGAGTCTCTCCCTAACAACAAGTAGTTTTCATCCACTTCAGAGTTCTTTGCATGTAGGCCCCTTGAGCATACTAATTATAAGGACATCCCTGTCAAGATAGTCCACACAGTAACACTCTATGTGATGAGCAACAAACTGGAAAGGAACATTGGAATCGCTCTGCTAGATTGTAGTGAATGAAGCTATACTTAAGTTACTGTTCAATTTCTAGTCCTCTAGTGGGTTACACTGCCCCTCTTGGATTATCTACAAGTCAGTATTAAGCAAACAACAGGAAATCAAACTGATGAAATATATAATAAGCACAAATATTGTAAATATTCTAAATCCACTGCATGATGTAAATTTACAGTGAACTGAGGCATCTGCTTGCCAGCCTGTGCTGTCTCAGATCTATGTCTTTTAGATAACTTATCTGGGATAACTTCAAAAAATACACTGCAATAGTTTTGTTTTTTTTTTCCAAACACCTAGTTCAGTGTGATATATGATATCAGATATATGAATCTTTGAATAGATTGACAAGTTTGTAATTTGGAAAATTATTGAATAAACTCTAATGCAGGAAAATGAAAATTAGGGATAATGAAAATCTTTATAGTTTGTCTGCACAAGTAGAGTCTTACTTGAGTGTGAACCAATTGTATGATGTAGCTTAAGCCCTCTCAAAGAACACAGATTAAAACCTTCAAGAGCAAATTTTCCACCAAAATAAAAGTCTAAACATGAGTTTATATTCTAACTGTATTTATTTAAATACATGCTTAAATTCTTACTTGAGAGGGCCTTTCTGTGCAGACAAGACTTTTGTGAAAATGTTTTAAATTTAAACTTCTGTCCTGTTTCATAAAACACAGCCTTTTCCTTTATGTCAAAGACAGTGTAGTAAAGCAAATTATTGTTCCAGGTTTCCTGTTTTATGTACAGTTTCAGAGTTATTAGGACAACATGTTGATGGCTCTTCCTTTAGTCAATTGAGTAATACAGCAAAGCTGACAGCATAAAAGTCTTTCAGTGATTTTCTATAAACAAAGTAAGAAAAATAAAAAATTAATGACAAAAACAGCCCACAAAGTCCCTATCTCAAGGGTATTGAGACTTAGATTAAAATATAAAACTAGAAACAGATTTGATGCAATAGTTACACAATGGCTTTTGGGGAGTAAAATTATTAAAAAGGAAATTCCATCTATCTATGTCCTTTCATATCTGGGTCTGAGGATTGCTCTCTAGGAGGGAAGCAAAATCTCTTAAACAGTTTGTGTAGTCTTGGTGATGCAAATATGTTCCATATGTGTTCAAGTGTCTTCTTTGGGAATCATTCACACTATCATTCACAATGCCATCAACTCCAGAATTGACTGTTCACGTTCATCATGTAAATTGAGACAGTGGATCTAAATGGGGATGAATGGGACATATCCATACACCAACTCTAGATTCTTTTCTGCATTAATGTAAAATGCACGAAGTTCTATTCTTATGTGTGAGCACTTCACTTTTCAGCAGATGGCACTATATAGTACATCCTACTGTGCTTTGCACTTTGCTTAAAATACCCTTTTGCCAACTTGACTTGGAAAACATGTTAAGTGTGACACAGAAAATCTTTGGATGATCTGCAAAAACAGGAAACATTCTGACCATGTTAAGGAAGAATAGCACAAGGTTCCCATCCCACCAGAGGCAGGAAATTCCAATCCATAAAAAGTGTTTATACTTCCATAAAAATATACTTTACAAATTTTTAGACTTCTGACTCTTTGTGGGAACTGTTGGCTAGAGTTGGACACAAGTAGGTAAGAATCACTTTTCTAATTCCCCACATGCTTACTTGAAAAATGTTTACTCTTTTAGCCATCTAAGAAGATATTTTCTCCTACAACCATCCATGAGTACTGAGACTGGATTTTGGATCCTAGCAAGCATCTACCTGGAGGAAGACTGTATATTGTCAAACTGCATTTCCCAGGCAGAGCTGAGGTCTTCATTTGTGCTGCAGTTGAGCACCTGATCTCAGATATTGGTATTTAAATTCTCAGTGGAAAACTTTCTTAGCATGTACAGCTACTCAAAATAGCAGCTGTATAATAAAGGAGAAATGCCAGGAAAGAAAAGTACTTCTGAGCCATTCCTTGCTTTCTTCTTTGTGGAGCTTCTAGAAGGTGTGTAGATTACTAGGAGATCCTCAGAAGTTTTTCCAGTCACCACACCAAGCCTTGCCAGTAGATAAAATTAACTTAGAACCAAGATATGAAAACCTTGAAGATTAGTGTGGTTGTTTGACTTCTTTATGGTTCAGAGGTAACTGGGATGAAAAAGAAAGTGGTCATCCATCTTGGGTGTAGCTCCTCTCACAGGCTTTTGACTGCCCAAGGTGTACCTATTGAAGGCCTTTAATAAATACCTGATTTTATTCTCTTAATCTTGTCTAGCCTCTGTTCTAGGTAGCCACTCCAAGGCATCAACAGCACCATAATTTTGGCAGAAGTTATAGCTCCTATTGTGACTCTGAACCTGTGAAATTTTTGAAAGGGAAAGAATGAATGCTGGCAGTAGTATTTGGTCTGTGTTTCAGGAGTAGAGTTGAAACTACTCTACCCATGGGCTGCTGGCAGAGATGACAAAACGGATGGTCCCTATAAAAAAAGTACTGCAGCCTCTCCCATCCCCTTCTCCCTATCTGAATGTACAGAAGTGAATTTCAGAATTAAATTCTGCATGAGTAATTTCAAGAGCTCTCATCTAATCCGCAAGCTGGTGTGTTTCATGACAGCTTAGAGTCTGGCCTCTATTACTGTGCAGTCTTTTTTTCACTGACTTTTGCTTTCATGAAAACATGAATAAGTGTATATACATTTTACATACTTATTTATATGTACCTCTCTATATATGTACAGCTATATATACATGTATATAAAGAATCCTTTTCACTCTTTATATCCACAGAACAAATAATTGTACACCAGAGCAGGTGTTACACTATTGTATTGACAGGAAATCTAGTACATAAAAGTGTTATTATTCCATTTGTAATATGGAGGAACAGATGCATACTTCCTAGAAAAAAGCATAAAGTGCAGGATGAACACAGGAAAAGCTTCCACTGTTTCCTACCAACTGAGCTTTCATTTCTCAAAAGGTAAATGCCACGTGACAGAGATATAGCAGTGTCACTTGTAATTTTAAAGGCCTTAAGTTTACCACAATTTTGATTTTATTCTGTGTGGTGGAAAAACACAAACCAGATTTGTTCTCCTGTAACACCAATGGGACCTGTAGATGTACAGTAACCATCCTTGCACCAGAATGCCTGCGCCCAGGACTCTTCTCAGCATAGGTTCTCCAGCTTGGACAACAAACTGTAACCCACAGAAGTTTCCCAGTGCTTGTTGACCAACAAGGCCTCACAGAAACAGGGAGATTTCAGTTTTTAGATTACTCATAAAATAATACCCAAATGATGGGATCTCTCCTTGAGCCAGGTGTTATGAGCTCTTGGAGCTCCCATCCCTGTTTGGGTTTTTGTCTTACAAAACAAAACCTGCGGCTTAAATTGAGTGGGATGGGCACCTCGGGTGGTGTTGGAAACAAAAAGGTTTATTAACTTCCAAAGTAACAAACTCTCTAAAGTGAAAAAGCCACGCCAGAGACCAGAGGTCCATGTCTCTGCTATAAACACTCCCGAAATGCCACAAGGTTCCTCTATCCAGTGCTTTTTATCACTGATGGCTCAGGCGGGACTTTGGCACTCATCCAGTCCAGATAGCTCCAGAGGTGAGGTGATGTCCAGGGGGTCCTGGTTCAGAGCACTTCCAAACTGGGAAAGAAAGCTTGGGCTCCTTTACCTTTCATGGGAGACAAAACGACTTCACATTTCTTCTTGGTCTGGGCACTCTGCCTGTGGGAGGTGCAATGCAACACCCAAATACTGCAGTAGCCTGGGCTGAAATTATCATATTATCAAAAACTATTAGTTTATTTGCATTTTTAGCAACCTCAATACAATTGCAATTATTAAAATCAGCTTTTTTTTTCAACTCTGTGGTCAGTAAACCATAATGATGTAGGATGTAGGCCCATGAACACTGTAGACAAAGTAATTAGTCAGCAATCTGGTCCCTTTTAGTCCAGGTCTGTATTGTTGAAACATCATTCTCCAAAGCAGCATTACTGCTATAGGTAATTTAAATTTTAAAAACCCCGTTCTTCAAAGACATGGTTGTTACACTGCAAATGATGTGCACTTTTACACTGTACACATTGCCTGTCAGTGTTCTGTACAGCGGCAGGTACAGTGTACACAATGGCATTTGGAAATTGGTGCATTCTTATAGATTCCTATCCTCAGACAAGCCAACAATATCAATTCTATCCAGCTGGGACAGATCTAAATGTGACTACACATCTGCTTGTACAAACAGCAAAAATAAATTCCTTGTGTCACAAGGGCACATCTGCAAAATACATAAGGCTTTGCATGAGAGTGTAAATGTTTGGATTGTTTGTGATCTCCTTGCATACAGAGTTGTCTAAGTTTGCAATTGCACTAATTTCCCCTCTATATACAGTGTGTGAGTACAATGTTACGGCACACCTTTGTGTTTGTGTTTAAAAACAGCATTTAAACAGCAGTGTGTGAGCTCCATAATAAAAAGCACATTTAAAAGTATAAAAATAAATGCAACAATGTTCACAAAATACTGATTTATTTTAATCTTTCTCAAGATCCTCTGTTCATGTATAAGCAATATAAGACACTTTAAAAAAGCCAAATCTACTTGTAGACCAATATAGTTTGATTCTTCTTGATCTTGTACTATGTTTTTCAAATAATCACATTCTGCATATTTTCTCAATCTAACTTTACATTTTAACTAAACATGGGCTTAATCCTTGGGAAGACTCCATGTGGTGCATGCTACCAAGCTGTGCTCTATTGAATTTCTTGAGCATGGCAACTTCCATAGAGAGATTTATCTGACAACCCTGTAAAAATATGCTGAGCTCTTGTTGACTGGACTTTTTTCAGATAACCAGAGGGACATTCTCTACTGGTTTTAGAGCAGCTACAGTTAAACATAGGATATGAAATTAAATTAGTTCTATATTGGATAAGCCTTGTATAGACAAATAAGACAAGTTTTATTAAATTTTAGAAAAGAGATGATTACAAAGCTAGTGATATAACAATTTTATTTATGCTACTAAAGCCTCTACAGAAATCATTCATTTAATTTTTAGTAAGTGTTTTATAGGATCCTGTCACTTGTGGAATCCATAGGGAGATGACACCTACTTGCAAGTCTAATATGGGGCCAGAACTGTAAGAATATTGCATTTCAATGTGGTATTTTATTCTAGAATTCTGGATTTTAATGATGGACATCCCTATAGAAAACTGATTTGCATTGTTCGTTAATCCTTGAAGCGGGCTTCTCACAGGCTAGTTAATGTGACATGTATCACCTTGTCAGCAAAAGCCTGAGATTTGGAAGCGGTGATGAGTAATTCAGCAATACCCTGGAGTGCTCATGGAGTGAAACAAATTAATTTTCAGTAGGCCTACAAATTTTTTTCTCAATCAATATAAGTATGAAATACATTTGGTTGTTTAATTCACTTTTCCACATTGCTGGACAAATGGGGAGCCAAAGTTTTCTCCTAGCAAGTGTGTACTACAGCCAAAGGAAAGTAAAGTAGATTAGCCTGCACAGTATTGCTGCAATTAGACTTCTAGTATTACCTTAAGGTAATTTGAAAATTTGGTAATCTCTAGATTATGCTGCAGACACTTCCAACTGCAGTGTGAAGCTGTCCCTAGAGCTACAGTGTATTAATGTATCCCTCCACACAGCAATGGACTTCACAGTCTCTCTAAGTAATTTAAGATATAACTAGAGATTATTCATTCAGATTACTTATCATTGACCTTAATTTAACCCTTATTTTAAATATATTTACTGTTAAACTTCAACAATTCAAATAACCAATAATTCTGTTCAAATGTAAAAATAACAGATGTGGAAAATCTCTTATATGCATCAAGGAAAAAAATGTACTAATAAAGACCAAGTTTAGTCTGTCACTAAAAAGAACAAGAAATAAAGCAATTGTCTCTAATCACCAAGGAAAATGGCTTCCTTCCTTTCCTGCTTTCATTTTCCATGTGCAAATTTCTAAACAGTTGTTTTGCCTTATGACTAAAACTGTACAAGCACAGGTTGTTTTACTGAGGGATTGTAAATGAGGCATGTATAGCAAGTACCAGTTATTTAAATCACTTGCCTGACAACAATGATAAAGAATTAAAATTTCATTTTTAAGCACCTGTGTTTCTAGGATTTATGACTAAAAGGAGATCCTTTCAAACCCAAATAGAAAGTAAAGAGAAGAAATTACCTTCTCTACCAACAGCTGAGTAGAGAGAACCTGAGTTCCCTTCTATGAATAGGCCGCTAATTCTGTAACTTAATGATGAATATTTAAATGTCAAGATTAACAATTTTATCTGAAATATTCAACTACATTCTTCTCCACTGATGCTGAATTTAATAAGAACTGAAAATTTAATTAGTGCCTGCTGTAGCTAGATCAATTGATGAAGGTGATTATATGGTTTGTTTACTTATGACAAGAGGGAACTGGGACTAGTGATTGAGGAGATTCCATCTACTGTTGTGTTCCTTAATATCAACAAATGTGTATGTTTATACCATGACTCTAATGTATTGAGACACCAGTAACAGAATGGTGTTTCTAACATGCATATGATACATGCAAGACATGGGAGAGGGTGGTTGTAGACAAAGTGAGAAAATAATGTCAAAAAATGTTATGTTTGTTCTACATATTCCTAAGCAGCACTGAAAGATGGCCAGATAGTGTAACTTTGTGCTGGAACTGAAGGCATCAGTCATTTCAGTTTCAAATCTCAAACATTTTTACCTCTTTTTAGATAAAAGAATGCTCAACTTTTTCCCCACTCTGCTATGACATTTCTGAATCTTCACCCCTAGCAACTCCTCCTTTGTATCCTTACTAGTTTTGATTGCTTAATTCTTTCACTCATTGTCATTTTTCAGTTAATGAAAAAATCTTAGAAAGCTTAATTCATTTGAATTTGCTACAGAATTTAGAACTAACATGACTCAAAGAGATGTGGGCAGTGCTGCACTATTTAAATATCCTACATGCCGTGAAGTACATGATGTTTCGGTTACATGAAAGCAGTCCAATATTAACCTCTGGCTTAATTCCTGGTTTAGCACTCGTGTTGCCATGCCCAGAAAACTCATAGCCTGTCATCGCAATGCTTAGTTTGCAACTACATATCAGCAGCTCCAAAATGGTGGCCAACAAGCAGCTAGTGAGATGTCAGCCACTTCAAAGATCTAGATGTCCTGGCAGGAGAAATTTCTGTCAATGGCGGCACTCAGACACTGGAGACTGCTGGTGGTAGGAATATCTGTCATTGGAGGGAAATTAAAAATTACAAAATTGACCAAAGAGAATGCTCTAGCTCTGATAGAAGAACAGAGCTTAACATAATTTTAAATTACATAGGATATGGATTTTATTAGCTCTGTTTACATTTGTCAGAGTTTGAGGAATGATCTGTGGAAGAGGCTGGTCAATGTTAGCCAAGAAAAGTCAAGATATGGAAGGACTTTTTTTTTGTAAAGCCAGCAGATGATATTGCGTATGTTTTAAAGGAATATAAAGTACAGTAATAAAAATAGAACAATTTTTCTTTAAAAGAACAATTTACAACTTCTCTTTTACTATGTTGTAAGTTCTCACAATTTGTTGTTCTTATTTCTTTTTTCTGGGTTTTATTTTTGACACATTCTCACTTCAAGAACATGAATTTAATTTAATTTAAATAATTCAAGAAAAAATCTAAATGTCTTAATGAAATTATCTCTGTTGAATTCAAATCGATAGTAAAAAATCACTAACAACTAGGAACAGATCAGGCCTAGGGAATTTAACAGATACATTTCAGTGAAAGCCATGACTAAAAAGATGTCTCTTCTTAGCAATTCCCACACACACTCCCCCTTTTAGAGTCAATCATTCAAAACAAATTTTGCATACTTTTCATGTGTTTCAGTGCCTGCCATAGACAGAAATAGATAATGGATGAAACCACCATCTGATGAATATTGTCCATAGATTATCACAAGCAACTGACTTGAATAAAAATGATGTTTGTACATGAAGACTTTTTTTCTTGCAGAATGTAGTCTATGTAATAAGAAGAATCATGTATTAAATTATGAGACTGGAAGATGAGAAAACACTACAGGAACAGAGTGGGGAGTTCATAGATCTTGAATTACTTGCCCTGTATAAGCATAGAAGTCAGACAGATTATGAACAAATTTGCCATGTCCTCACTGTTTTCTTCATTTGGAAGCACTGCAATTACTACATCTATTTCACCCCCAAAATAATTCAGCTACCTTTATTCACAGCCCAACAAGTAATGTGTAATCACCCAGGGTAAGAGTGGGAAGGCATGGAGGAGAACATCCCACGTATGAAGAGCAGAGGACAGCCTAAAGCTAGTAGATGTTCTCCTTTTGAAGATACTGACAGAGATATCTCCTGATCTATAGTCTTTGGAACATTTGTGGTCTCCAGACCAGAGCTTGTGCTTGTCCTCTCCAATGTGATGTGAAAAGTGGCTGCTCGTACCCTCAGCAGAGGTCGAGTAATTTTAGAGTCAGAACGGTATGGATGATGTGTCTGGCCATAGCATGGAAACAGCATACTCTAGGGAAAAGTGATGTTAAATTAGTTCACTCCCTACTGGTCTTTAAACTGGGATTTAGCCTCCTTGTTTGCTCTCCTGGGAGAATGTAAAAATTTAGTTTAAATAATTAAAAAGTCAATATTTGACAAGAGCTACCTGGTAGCTGATTCTGTGTGCTTTCCCTCTTACTTAGCAAGCTATTTGCTCATAGAATCATAAAAAGATTAAGTAATATGCATAAAATTGCTAATGGAATGTACTTTGTTAAACAAATGAAGTGTAAGATTAATTTACTCCTCTGGACAGAGCACCAATTTCTCTGGATCCTGCAAGAAAGCCCAAGAAAAATTCTTGTCCATTGTTCATTGTGGCAAACACTGAAGATGAGATTAAATTTTGATTCTTTCTATTTCTTTTAATTGGTTTTTAGAATTGGCTTGGCTGTTGCTAAGAATACAGATTGAAAATGTTTCTGATCATGTAATGATCAAACATATACATGACATGTAATGTCAAAACATATACATGAGCCTTTGCAAGAAGGGTGACTTGAAGTTTGGCAGATATCAGGTAAGTGCATTTAGACTGATGAACATCCATGTACATTTTTTAAATTAAGACCACATAAAACATATTTTTAAAATAATGAAAATAATAAAAATTATATACGGCATGAGTTCAGTACAGGTCTGGCAAGCTGACAGCTAAATTCTTTGAGTGTTTTATCTGCAACAGTATGCTCTATTACAGATGAATATTTCATTCTGTTGAGATTGTGCATCCAACTACTCTAAAAAGAGTCTGACTACAGTTACCTAAAAATTATAGAGGATATTTAATTTTTGTGTGGCACATATAATCTTAATTAGTGTCATTTTAGTGTGTATTACAGAAATGCATTCATTATTATCATTCAGATTTACTCAGAAGCTGCTCAAAGAAATGCTCGAGACATTAACAAATTAATAACATTGTCGTAGTTAGCATGGGTTTCTATCCCTGAGAATAAACAATGGCTAAGACAGTTAAACTTGATTGACCTGGAGTTTCCTTTAAGAAGTTAATGAAAAGTAGTTCCTCACAGAACGTTTCCTCCTTGTTCATACAGAGGTGCTTTAGTCCACTGGATGATTCCTGACGTAAGAGTGGGATGCAGTAAAGAGGCTCTCTTCTGCCTCTCCCAGCCACTTGAGGCTCTCAGCATGCTGGACTCCCCAGGTACCTTTGCAAAAAGGTAATTAGCAGAGAGGAGAAGGGAGTTTGAAAGAATCCAGAAAGTGTAAAGGTGGGTGCACAATATCCCAGGAAAATAGTGGGTGGGCAAGGAGAAAGAGGTGATTCAGTGAGGTGTCCACCACTGAAGTGATTCTAAAAACAAGAGCCTGCATATTGCTCTCTTCAGAAATGAGGAGATGGATAACTATACTTTTTTTTCCACACAAGAAAAAAACCCACATTGACTGTACAATAAAACAGCAAAAACATACAAACAACAAAAGACTAAGATGGAGGATGAAGATGGGCTTGAGGACTATATGGACCAGTTGTGATGGGATGTCCCTGAGAGTGTATGGTAGCCTAGCCCAAGCTCAGGTCCTTGACTGAAGAAACTCTCACCAAACAGAAAGCAGAGGGGTTTTGAACCTCCAGAAAGAAAGTCTGAGAAACCACAGAAAGGGTCAGCTGTGGAGATAACACTGTGATTAAATCACAAGTTGTCAGAAACAAGATTACCTGGGCAATCTGAATTCTGGAATTAACTAGATTTTAAATATTTGACTTTGCATGTTTAACCTTCTTTCAATCCTTTTAATGTAACTTTGGCCTCTTTGGCAAAATACCGAAGAGATGTGTGCATATTTGTCATTAGGATGCAGTTTTAGAGGATATAGTTCCCATGGATTGTATAAATAAATCCTATTTTTCAGAACTACATAAACAAAAAATCTTTCTCATTAATTTCCTTGGCAAACAAGTTTGTGATTTTACCAGGGCTTGCAGTTTTATTGTTTTGTAGAGCTACTTGCAATAGTACTATAAGCAAAACCCCCATTTTTTCTCATTCTTGAGCAATGATATTATTATAATTAATATCACAGTATTACTCTTTGAGCACTGCAGAAATGTATATAAACTCTCACTGACTAATGGAAGTGGAATCTGAGCAAACTACATTTTAGACAATTTCTTTTAAAGTCACAGTTACATTCTGTTTCAGTTCTCCAGCTGCTTTATTATAAAGGGAAAATAATTTGCAAAAGTGAAGAAACTGAGAACCATTCATCGTTCTTTTCTTATTCTCATATGATTTTAAAAGGAAGATGTGTTTCACTTAAGTATACAAATTCTTATAAAGGATAAACATATGGAAAGGAAGCAACAGCTGAACTGCATTGTGAAATTTGTCTAGATGCTGCTGAACAAGAGTGCAGTGTAGGTACAAATGGAAATATCTGAAGGGTCAGAGAAGCTCCAAAAGCCCAATTCTTATCTTATTAATATTTAATGTGGTATTTGAACTCCAGAAGTTCACTCCTAATTCAGATGCTTTGGGGTTTTGTTTTGGCATAGAGATCATTTTGGCTAATGGTGAAGTAATCATATGAAATTAGGGACCCACAGGCAAGCCAAATTCTTGTTAGTTTCTTCATTTTAAAAGCAGAAGTCAATTGGAAATCACAAATAGGTTTGATACAATTAGAAGTTGCAGAACTTTTTAAAATTTCCTCTTGATTGTCATTATCTAAAATGTATTTACACTTGTTATGCCTATAAAACAAGAACTGATATTCTATATTACAGTCAGTTGTGTTCTGTAGCATGTTTTTCTTCGTAAAAAATGGTAAGAACTAATCCCTGAAACAGTCTGACTGTTTGTTTCCACATCTGATTCAAACAAGAAAGCTGTCTCTGCTATGATGAGACTACAAGAGTGACTGTGTCAGTACCTGGAACAGCAGGGAACGTGAGACAATGAAATTAGGGATAGATTCAGGTGGTGTGAGATTAGCCATTGCCCAGGAGGAAGACTTATTACAGTACAATGGTTGGGCAGGCAGTATGAAGGTAGGTTATACTAGTATGAAAAGCAGGGGAGCAAAACCCTCGCACTGACTCTGTTCTTGTTGCCAGCAATGAAGACACTGATAATCGAGTGCTCTTGGACTGTTCCATAAGCTTCCTGAAAAATTTGCAGAAACTGTTACACAAAAAGCAGTAACTTATCAATGGCAGAAGCAAGGATGTCTTTTCACTTGGTAAACAGATGCTGTGCATAAATATTCTAACCTCTTGGTCCACCATAAAATATAATTTTAGTCAATATAACTGCACTCAAAACTTACTTGTCTTCTCTCAAAAAGTGTTGTGTCACATAAGTGAAAAATTCTTCTCAGTTATCATTCATTACAAGATTCATCCTCTTTTAAGAATCTCCAAATTAACAATTATTACTAAAAATCAACTTTCTTAGAAAATGCAATACTATTTCTACATATTTGGCACAAATGCATTGAAATAAATCCTCATGCTTGTACCAGCTGTATGTGTAAAAACCTGTGTGTGTTCTTATGCACATACGCCTGTGTCTGTGCAGGATGCACAAGGAGCAGAGAATAGTGCTAAAGGCTTCAGCACATAGTGCATTTTTTCTTCTGTTTTCTTATATTTATAAGCCACAGTATGCATTTATTTCCAGGTATAAAATATTAATTCAGGCTGTATGACAAGAGAAGCTTTTTACAGGTCATTGGGACAGAAAAAATACTGTCTTTTCCTCATGTCTAATAGCAATAAATCTTGCATATAGTTCAGTTCTGGAAATCTACGTTTTGATATGTCTAAGGATACCAGTTATAATATACTTTTGAAAATAGTTCTCATGATTATATGAGTATCACTATGCATTTTGTCACCTGTCACATTTAAAGATCCACAATATCATAGTAAAATGTGCCGCAACTCTGGATTGATGTACTTTGTTTTAGTCTGTTGACATACAATACTTTCTTCTAGCTTCTGCAAATGTGTTAGTTATTTATAGACATTGAAATTTACAATCAGTTTGTGTTTGAGGCAAACCACGTAGAAAGAAAAACAGTGTATGCTTGTTTTATGTATATGTGGTGTCAATGCTAGGTGTAGATTCAAGGGGAAAATAAAAATTCAAACAAATAGCTTGATACTATCCCAACCATTTTTAATCCCACTGCTAGCCACCTTTTTTGCTGTGAAAGGGTCTGGAGGCTTTCAGAACTGTTCAGATATTGTCTACCCAGAAGAGGTGAAGACGGAACCTTGCTGTTGTAAATATAATCCTAAAAATCTTGGATTTACATTTTTTTCACATTTCCAACTGATTTTCTAAGGGCAGAGTGGACTATAGTAGTTGTAATGAAGACGAACAGAAGTAGGAATTATTTAGACACTGGGGGACAATATACAAACTAAATCAGTGTTATTCATAGTCATAACTAGTCAGATTTATGTTCTAGATTGATGAGATGTAGTAATCTATCCCCACCATATGCTAGATGCTTTACTTAAGGTAGGTTAAAGAGGTAATTTTCATCCCAAGTTCTCTTATCCCTTTACAAACAACATAAATTCTTCCTCTTGCTGTGCTGATTTTCTGTATCACTTGTCCATTCTTATACAGCAGTAATGGGATTTTGAGTTAAGGTTTAAATAGGCTATAGCTGCAGTGGTTTAAATATTTGTGCAATCCCTATTATGTTCATATATAATTTGCTAACAATAAATAGAACTGTTTTAAGATATCACCACCAAAGGGCTCTTTGCTGTTAGGCAAGTTGTGAGGCTAACAGTCAGTCTGGATTTTTGAACAGTTAGGAGATTTAACCTCAGGAAAGATCTATTTTACATCTACAGCTATTCAAAACATGGGCATTTCAATCCTAGCTCCTTCCTACTGCTAAATGAACACATAGCCCAAAAGCAGAGCTCACCATAGCAAGATAATGTCACCATCACTGTGAAGGAAAAGGCAGCAAACTTGTACTTCACAAAATAG
>VXBU01012225.1:2722-21351 GCA_013400315.1 Bombycilla garrulus
CCCCCGCAACAAATGGGACAAAATTCCATAAGTAAAGAGAACTAAAAAAAAAAAGAACAACACCCCAACCCCCCACAATTTCCCATAAAAATATATCGTGGTAGGGCCACAGTACCAGGAGAAAAACAGTGACTGCCAATAAGTAAGTGGACATGTATACACTAAGTGGAAGTTAGGTGCAAAAGAGATATTTCAAGAGTATTACTTTTGAATTCTTATACTAAACCACCTACAGCTCCAGAAGGACATAACTTTCTCTTTTGCCTTGGAGTCTTTTGCATTTTTATTTCTATGTGGTTCTCAGTTGCCTGTAGTTAAACTACTTGGTTAAATGCAGGGTTACCCTGAAAACAAACCATTAAAGAAATGAAAATCCTAAGCTGGTGCTACAGCACTCATTTTTACAGTAGACAAAATATAAAATACACGGAGAAAAGGATTGGGATTCTTCACTGACACCTCATACATGCAGCTGATCCCAGGACTTAGCATATCCTTATGAAGAACTTATCATCTTCTCAGTTATGTATAATTGTGGCCTAAGTATTTTGTCATATTTTACTGCATAAAATTACACACTTCTGTTTAAGAAATTAAACAGGCAGATTTTAAAATGACTCAAAATTTAAAAATTATTTTCAAGGGAGTGTATGTATTTTCAAAAATATTTTATCAAGAATAGTAATTGGAAATTATTGGTATTCTCTCCACCTTCTTTTTTCCTCATCAGAGTTCCCCATTTAGTCTTGTCAAATACTTTTCTTAGTAATTTTTAAAAGTGAAGCATTACCAAAAATGTTCAATATTTATTTCCTTAACAGATGAAAGAAGTGCATAATTTGAAGGCACAATAACCATTATCCTATTCTTCAGTGGTTAAAATATCCATTAACTAATTTTGAAAAAGAATACATACTAATTAAGAAATCAATTAAATAAACTACATGTGGATACAGACATGCATATATATATGTGTGTGTATATCTATATATATATAAATACTTTTATATAATTAATCTATTAATTATAATTCAATAATTTAAATAATTTAATAATTTAAATATATTAATTTATTAATTAGTTTATATTTATGTAGTTATGTATTTATGTATTAATTTATATTTATGTATTGTTTGTTATTAAGGAAAACAATAGGAAAAATATATGTTATATCCATCTGTCAAGACATGAAAACAGTTATTTAAAAGAGAAGTAAAGGAGAAAGTATCCTTAGATGTTGGGAAGGAGAATGCCATTTTCAAATTTCTGTTCAGGAAATATTTTGAGATAATGAGTTGTGGTACAAGAGCTGCTTCTAATTGAAAGAAAAGATTTATCCAAATACAGTCAAAAGTACCTTCAAGTCTGGCTAGATCGTGGAATAACACAGCAAATAATAAAACTTTTATAACTGACAACTTTGTTGTAATAAGCTCCTAGAGCAAGTACAAACTAGAATTTGTGACACCAGGTGCGGTCTTAGCCTTTGCTGCCCCTACTCTGAGCTGCTTTTTCCTACCACTGGGAATCTCTTCCTTTGAGTGCCACTGCCTGGTGTTTGCAAAGCTGCACGATGAACTGGAATAGCGTAATAACACACATTGAGAAATAACCTCTTCAGAAGAGTTTTAACTCAAATCTGTTCCATAGCTGAATGAACAGCTGTGTCAACCCAAAGATGTTACCAGTGAAATGCAGGGAGGGAACAAAAAGACCTGCAGTAGAAGAGGTTTATGTCCATTTAGGCTACAGAACTACGATGTCATTAATCATTAGCCCACTTGATAGGGATGGTAAGAGGCTTATTTGATTGTGACTGAAATCTACAAGACCGTCTATTTATCTGTCCCTGTAACTTATTTATCTAATAGTGTGTATTCTGCAAATCTGATCAAGAATTAAGATTTTATCTATGGATATGCCTTCGACCAGACTTTAAAAAACCCTCCAGCTTATGAAATGAGGGTCACCTAAATCTCGCCCCCCACACACCTTTGATATGCTAACATTAATTATCTGTAGAACGTTATACACCAGCCTGTAGTCTCAATGCAATTTCCTTATGTTAAACTTTTATTCTCGGCTCTGTTCTGCAGGTTTAGTGTATTCCAGGAACTATGCAAAATTCAGCTGAGTGTAAGTGAATATAGCCCCACTAACTCACAGTTTTTGCCACAGGTGATCATGAACCTTGGTATTTCACTAAAGTAACTGTTTTGCCTTTCAAATTAATTAATCAATCAATCAATCAATTAATTAATTAATTAATTAATATACAACCAAATAAATAGATAAATAATACAGCTTCTTTCAACATACAAAGATCAGTTATGAGATAGGTAGAGCTCATAGAGCAATGTCTTCACAGATGTAATATTAAGAACCATTCTCTAGGGAAAGAGAGTCCATTTCAACTGCTTGTAATCCATTCAAAACAGCTGTCCAGATGAAAAGATTGTACAATAAAGCTACTCACAATGGAGCACAATTTATGCATTTTCAGTAGTGCCACAATAAATTGCAGATGTCTGGAAAAATTAAAACTATATTACTGAAAGCATTGCTATTGTTTTTCTGTTGTAGAAAACCTATTTTTTCATACTGTTCTTGATTACTTCTGTTGGACTATATGGACTATGTTGGACTATATGAACTATACTTCTGTTGGACTTAGCATATGGTTACTTTACATGCAAATATTAAGGATATGAGAAGGCACATTGAATTTTGGATGCGACCCATGAAAGAAAGTGGCTTGATAATATGAAAAAATCATATTAGTTCCCCAAGCACAAATTCGCCTTGGCCACCCATATAAGAAAACACATTTGGCAAAATAATATGAAATATGAATGGGGACTTACAAGAAGGGTTTTGGCCACTGTCCCTAGAAGAGGAAAGAGAAAGAAGAATTGACAAGTTTTAATGGTGAATGGATTGATACAGCAAAATTAGTAATGGTATGTGCCACTGATTACTTCTGAAAGCAGAAGGTAACAGAAATTTTCCAGAAAGTTTCTGTGGTCACGAATAATGCAAAATCATTTGACTCAATCAACCAGTTTACATTTCAACAGATGTGAAAGAAAAAATGGCAATCTTTTTTCCTGTGGAATTTGATGAATCAGAAAGTAATAGAAATAAGCTGAATAATGGAAAGTTGGTTGATAATAAACAGGATGGACAACAGAAACTGAACACAACTGTTGTCATTGGATAATAACTTGAAGAAATATATCAGATAAAGATTAAAAATGCTAAGACTTAAGATAAGGAACAAGTTGTGTGGGTTTGGCTCTTGAAAGTTTTGTAGAGCCAAAAGGGACAATAAAATACTTCAGACAGACTTACAGGGGAGACTGTTAGACTTCAAAGCAGAAACATCAGACCATGAATCTCTAAAATAGCCAAACTCCTTGTTTATCTCAGGTTGCCCCAGGGCTGGGAAAGAATTACCTACCTGTGTCTGAGTTCTTGCTCCCAGCTCTGAGCTTCCAGGCCCTCACATTTGTGAACATGCCCTGCCTGCAACCAAAGTTCATGCTGAAGTCCTTGGGGATGCACAAAGTACCTCTCATATAAAACCTCTTTTTGTTCAGTAGCTTTCATGAGAAAAAGAGTTCTTCCACAATTTTAATTTCAACAGTTTTGTACTTCTAGAATTATAGAAAAGGAAGAACGTTAATTGATATCTTTCTTCCTGCAATTATTTTCCAATTTTTTTCTCTACATATTTATGTTTATCTTTTAAAAAGCCTATTTTTGTCACTGATTATTGTAATTATAATAATATTTATTTAAATGTTTATTTCTGTAAATAGAAAGTGATCATCAACCGTAAACAGTTGAAAAGTTGACCCAGGTTTTAAAAATCTTATGAGGCTGGAGTTCTGACTTTCTTAATTTAAACTTTGCTAAAAAAGTAATGTTATACAATGGAACATTAGAACATAATTACATTTTCTGCTCTGCCTTCCACATTACTTAGCTCTCACAGTCACACACATACTATAAATCAAAATAGGATTTTCATTTATTGCATTATGTTGAGCCTTTTATATTAAATTATTTAAAATATATTTATAGCAAATATAAAAGCATTCCTTGAACGTAGGAAGACTCTTTCTACTCAAACACTGGGAAAAAAACCACATATTTTTTAAAAGACATGTATTTGCATGCACATATGCTCATACATGAACAACATATGTATTAATAAATTTAATTTTGGACTTATGAGGCATTTATGTTTATATTATTACTTTTATGTGCTCTCTGTGTTTCATTAAGATATTATATTTATTATGATATTAAGATAAATTCAAATCATATTTTCAGATTTCTACTTACATTAACAGCAATTTTCTATTTGTTATCAGTCATTGAGCTTTTTGTTTCAGGAATCTGAGACTTGAGAAAAATTTAAACCATAAAATTGATCTAGGATATTTAGAATAAGAATACTTTCAGAGAGAAATAGAAGCATGAGAAGAAGACACATCTCATTATATAAACTTTCACAAGTTTTATGTACTCGTTTGTAAGAAACCTGGGAGCTGGGCGTAGGAAGGGATACAGAAGGATGCTCAGCCCTGGACAGCAGTTGAACAATTCGGACAAAGCCCTGTTTGCAAGGCTATCGGGAGCAGACTGACAGGGGACATCAGGGGCTGGGTTTGGCATTGAGTTATACTAAAACCAGTCTGCTCACTACCTCAAAATAAACACCTGAAAGTGGGGCAATGGGAGACATTTGACTGACATTCAGTCACTTTATAGTATAAAAGTTCAGTCCACTCTCACATGATTAGGTTCTTCTAACGTATTCTTCTGTGGAGTGTGTGGAGATTTCTGTCTTGGGGAAGGGGCAGTCCCAAAGGATGCTCCTTGAGGCTGAGTAAAAGAGATCTGCCCACTGCCGTTGAACCTGTGGGGATAAAAGAAACTCTCTTAACACCATCTTGTAAGTGTTAGAGATTTTCTTTATTCTGGCCAGGATGTGCAATGGAAATCATTGCCAGGATGTGCAGTAGAAGTCATGCCATGACACATGTTTTTTTACCAGATTTTTAAAAATTTATACATTAAGAAAAAAAAAAAATCATTGGTTATACATTGCACGGTTCCTAGTATTTGATCTTCTATTGGTTATTGATGCCTACACCTTCAAAGAATGCTAATTTGGTCCTCAATATTTGGTTCTCTTATTAATCTTTTCCCAGGCTGGGTATCTCTGACCAGACCAGGGGCATAATGTCTATCTCCTCTGTATCTTCTGGCTAGTTCCAATATGTAGATGTTGAACTTTCAGAGTCTAGGAATTTTTGTTTGGTTGAATAAGACCCCTGAGGCCTCAACCAGCGAAACTCAAACCCTTGGTGAACAGAGTCTTTTGAAGAGAAACCTCAATTCCTCCCCACCTTGGCAAAGGCAAACAAACCCATGACAACAATTACTTAAAAGCCAAAAAAAATTTAAGTCATATCATTTCTAACACTATGAGTATTGATATGGTGAGGTACATCAATATCTACTTAATAATTGTTTCTTTTTGCTATCCCTTCTCCTTAATATAATTACTTTAATATAATTGCTTTGATATAGTACACTATCCTATACTATACACTACTACTAGTCTTAGCTTTTATACTGTGTAGTAAATAATTCTGATCATGATTTTCATCTAATTATTTTTCATAATAAAATTTTCATTTTTTATATAAATATGTCTGATTTGCCATTATTAATTGTGTGGGACAAAGTTATTTAAACCAATGACAAAGTCTGGGGCTAAGACTGGGTCCAGCCACAACCTCTCTGAAAAGGACCTTAGAAAGCACAGAGGTCCTTTCTGCATCTTGTGGCTCAGCAGCAGGGCTTCTCTAATAAACTTTGCCTAAATTTCTCTGAAGCTCCCACTGCACCCATGACAGGGGTCCAGGTTATGCTCTAGAATTTCCAATTTATCTGTTACTCTATTGATTTTTTATGGTTCTAATTTGACCACCCAACAATATGTGCCAGGCCAGCTCAGCTTCCATACTCTTGGCTGTCTTTGCCGCAACAGCATAATATGTTGTAGACTGAGTCTACACATTTGCTGTAATCTGAAATAGTCTGGCATTAAGCTGTTGTGGATGATTTCCAGCCTTTTGCTATCCATGTTAAAATTATAAAGTTCAGCATGACTCAGCATGCATGGAGAGTTCTACTGGTTTCAATAGTTATGAATTCATATTTTCATAACCACTTTTATTAGTATATAATAAATACTATATGCTGTTTAGTTGTGCATCCTTATTTGCTAACAAAAGTAGAATTTAAAGTCATTGATGGGGTTTTCTTACCAGTGTGTCATTAAAGGTACATTTTTCAGAAAGAACCATTTCAGAGGGACAAAGGAAGACACACAAGTGAATTTTAGGAGGGGTTCAGGAGAGAAGAGATAAAAGGCCATGCACAAGTAGAGAGAAGAATAGTTGAAAGCTTAAGGTTTCAGGTGAAATAATACTGCTGCAGGCAAGGGTGACAAAGTGAATAAGCCTGTCTGTCCATCAGACTTCTGTGGTGAAGACATCTGCTCTTATTGGATGCTGCTGATTTACTCCTCACAAGGATGGAGATGAGCTGTAATCTCCTTCAGTCACCCATGATTGTCCTGCCGAACTGACTTTTTAAGCAAGGTCATCTGAATGAAAGTGTAAAAGCAAACTTGAGGAATTCACACTTCTGAGTCCGCTAGAGAAATTTCATCCTCTCTCTCATTACACTTCAAGTCCTCATGGGAGGAGTATGTCCTCTCACTCTCCCAGTTTTAAAAGGTAGAGGTATTTATAGTCAATGCTGGGAGTCAATTAAGGCTTTAATTAGGAAAAAAAAACAACAGGAAAGGAATAAGGAAATTGTACATTATTGGTAGTTTCAAGGCTCAAAATTACATTCACAGGGACGTCTTTGTTCTACTTGAGAGCAAAAGAACTATGCTGATACATTTTTCTCACAGTAGGAGCCTTTTGTCAATTTGATGAAAAAATTATGCTAAAAACTACACAAAAGCAAGTTTTTCTTACACTTCCACTTGTCTAAAAACCAGAACTAGACAGAAGTAGATAAAGCAAAAGGAAACTTTCACCTGAGAAAATCACTGACTTCCATTAAGGACTTCATCAATGCACATTATAGCAGATTAAAAAAATGTCTGTTAGCCAGGGGGACAAAGAGACTACATACTAATTATTCCTTTTGACTTCACTTGATGGAACACATCTGACAACTGTCAGAGATAAAGCTTACAATTAGGCAGCTTTTTTTAATTATTAAATACAGGAACTGAAGCTTTCCCTAGTGCTAAGTGCTTTTTTTTTTAGTACCTCTGGCTGTATTATTGCCAAACTGGCTGAGAAGTCACATTTAGCTATTTTCTCCCTCTCCCACATACAATCAAATTGAAAACCTGTGAATGAAACTGCAGTCTACCTCATTAACTAAGGTGCCTGAGTTTACACGTCCACGCTAGACAGTCATTTAGCAGAAATTAATAATCACTGACCCTTTTAATGAGTCACTAAAAAAAGTCACATCTTGTTTTCACTTCTGAAAGCTACACAGTCTGTGTATTCAACCATTAAAATCTCTGCTAATGCTATTTTACAACTGAAATAAAAAAACAAAACCACCATCAACAGCAAAAACCGAAGGGGAAAAATACAAAAACTAAGATGACCTTGAGAAGGTGTTTTACTGCTCAGTTAATCCCAGTACATAGTTCTTACCTGTATTTGATCTGCTCTGCATACAATTCACATCTAATAAAACGTTTAGCTTTAATCTGAATAATAGAAACAAGCTAACAAGCACTAGAAGTTAAGTGGTGCCTATTTCAAGAGCTGTCTTAATGACACAAAGAGAACTTACAAAGCGTGGAGAGTTCTATAGCAGTGATTTGCCATGCTGAAGAGCACCCTTAACTAACACTTTGCTTGTGTTCTCCCAATCTACTATGTCAGTAGAAATCAAGAATGATTGAATACCCTCAAAGCCAATTATCTGTCAAAATTTTTGATTTATCTGGAATAGTACTCTTGCTTTAAAGATGCAGATGTAAAATAATGTATTATTTATAGAAGTAGATGTATCAGGATGCCTAAAAATGTATTTTTTTTAAAATATTCATTACATAATATTTTTTTCTTATACGTAAATCTAGTTAAATGAATTGGAACTTCCAGATGCTTATATTGATCATAATATGAAAAAAACCTCAGAAATTGTGAACCTCTTGCAGGTTCCCTATTGTGTAAAAAGAGTATATATTTAAGAAGAATTTACTTTCTGAATTAGTGAAAGAGATCGTCAACAATGGGAATGTGAGGAGTCATCAGCAGTATGCAGCTATTTTAACTAATTTGGTGTAAAGTGTTACCACTTTTTTCTTCTTGCTTTCCTGAACCAGTTTTATTCAGCCTAAGCTTGAAAACCTATGATTCTAATAAAATCGATCTTCTACAAATTAATCTAAGTAATCCAATCCAATCTATCCTGCTCTAATCTAATATAATCTTTTACACCAGTCAGATGAAAACTGGGCTTGATCCACTACAAAACTAATTGACATAATTGGACATTTTTTCCTGTTTCAAAAGTTTTGGATAAGATTCCATAAATATAATCCTAGTGTGATGATTTTGTTAACATAACAAACAAATAATTTAAAGGGCTTTAAAATTCAGGGTTATGTTTACAGAAAACCCCAGACATATCAAATTATTGTTTCCAGATTAATATCCAGAAAAGTATGATAGTAAACTAGCAATCAGGAATATTAAAAATCTCATTAAAATTGTAAGTACTATAAATATTATTCCTGTATTGGTTTTATGTTGGGTTTTGCTTTATCCTCTTGGAGAAGCAGTTATTTGGTTGGTTGTCTACATATTGAGAAGGACTCCAAAATCCTGAGTTTTAAATGTAATTTAGCTGAAGTGATTTATAAACCATTCAACTCCACAGTACTTTCTCTTTGAGTTTTATTGTCACAACAACAAAAGGCTTAGAAAAAGAAGTCTTTTCCAAGTACAAAACTACTTTTCTTGCAGTCATAATGAATTCTGAATATGCTGCATGTGCTTCCATACTGAGGAAAGAGAATTGTACATATTTGAGAAATAAGATTAAAAATGTCTAGTTAATTCCATGCTAGCAGACCAAATTGCCTACTTCAAAGGGAACACTACTTTTCACTCGCAAAGATCAGTCCTATTTGGATACCTAGTCCATACTGTAACAAAAAATAATCGTTTTATGAGAAGGAGCCACATCTGATTTCTTTCTTAAAGCTCAATTTCTCATTAAATACCCCAAATAGTGCTGATGTTCTATTTCTCCAAAAATAATTTTTATGACGTATTCTCTGTGTGCAGGCACAAGTGATAACTGATCTCCTACTGCCTCTGCTTTCCACTTCTCAAAACAGGAGAATAACAAGAATTAGAAATAATCCCTTGCTGAGAATTAGGAATTCCCAGGATTCACCTGAGAAAATACTGTCACTGTCTGAAACCTTGTTGGAAATCAGGTCAACAATCACATACCACATTACAAGCCCTTGCCGTAGTCTGTAGTAAATGCATTAGTGCTCATAGTACAGACATGAGCAAATCAGCTACATTTCAAGTCATGTGTTTTATAAATTTATTACATGAATTATACACAATGATACATTATCCAACTAAATTCTCCAGTCCTCTGATTTTTCTTCATTTTTTTTTTCTTCTGGTAATTCAGAATTTTCAGGGATCTTGAAAAGTAACAGACATCTTTTACAAGTTATTTTCTCCCAAGAAGAGCCCAAATGAACTCTAATGCTTTTCCCACTGTGCCCTGTGCACCCTCCCTTGAAGGTGGTATTTCAAAGTCAGAGTTTTTTCACTCCTATGGTACATATTGTTCCTTAATATATGCAAAAGAACACCAAATGTATTATCACCACTGCTATTCTCCTTCATGTTCTTGTGAGGTGGGAAAGAAAGAAAAGAAGTTAAGCTTCTGTGCTTAAGCAGCTCACAGGCTTTAGTTCAATAACTTGAATTATTTAATACCTTTGAAGTTCTTCCTTTTTTATTTGTTTGTCTTTTTGTCTTTTTTTTTTTTTTTTTGTCATGGGCTTTAAACAGAAGACATGTAGTCTCCTTGCAACTTGAACAAAAATAAAGTTTTCTTTTACAAGCTTAGCTTTATGAGTTTCATCATCCTTTGAAACAGCCACATTCAGTGCGTCAGGGAAAAATAAAAGTGCTATCATTCCACAGCACAGGTAAAAGCTTTTGGATATTGTTTAGATGCCAGTGATTTTTTCTCCCAAGCACATCCTTAATTGCTTAAGGATTATTAATTGCTATTATAGACTGTTCAGCAACCCTAACAGCTTATTGATGAAATGTTATCTTCTTAAGGCTCTTGTTTTCATTTGCCAGGTTATCTCTACAGCTCATTCATTATAATATCAATGTTAGCCCAATTTAATAAAATAATTTTTCCTGTTTCAAATTACACTCTTCCCCTATACAAACAAAACACAGTAGACCCATCACCTCTTGCCTTTTAAAACACTGAAACAGGTTTGTGCATTTGTTCCTACCCTGAACTTAAAATTCACTGATATACAACAGTTCTTCTTTCAGGATTCATTTACTTTGCTTTGTTCTTTGTGCTAGGGAATGTCCAGTTTGTCCAACCCCCTCTCAAGACTGCCCACCTGCCTATGTACCTTAAAAACTACATGTGCGTCAGTATGTGAAGAATATTGCTGTGTTCAGACATACAAAGTACTACTGGCAGTAAAACTAGAATAGGTAAAAAAAGATGCTACTCAGTTAAGTGAAGGTAAAGCTGTGAAAGTAATTGCTAAGCACAGCCACAATACAAAAGTATCACACTACAAATATTTCCACTCCCTTTAGCTCTCAGCTTTTAAAATGTTTTAATTGCACCCAGGTAGTATGAAGTTCAGCCTGAGTAATGCAAAAGACCATAAAAGAATCTGACAAGAAAAGCATAGAAAATAATTAAACCCAAAATATTTTAAGCAAAGTGAAGATTTGTCATTATCTTGCAGAAAGCTGGGATGCAGATCATGATCAAATGCTGCATTACAGATCAGTAATGTGTAATTTTGTTACTGATCAGTATTCACATTTCAGTGAAAAAACATGACATGTTTGTAATTTATATAATAATATATTTTATAAGTATAAATATGAATAAATAACATGTCCAGTTAATGGAACAAATAAAACTCCAGATTTAAGACAAGATAAATTGAAGTTTGGAGACTAAAAATTTACTCCTTTTGTTTAAAGTGTATATATTAGCAATGTTATTAATCTTGTTCAGCTCCAAGATAAGCTTCCTGGAGCACTGCAATCTAGGATGGATGCCAACAAACAAAACTACTGATTTGTTAAAAGACTGGCATCAAAATTATCCTGCAAACTCTTGGGGTTTTTTTAATTAAATCTGACTCTTTAGAAGTGAAGAATTGAGATTAAAAGGTAGGATTTAAGTCATACCGATGACTTCTAAATATCTGACACTTTGCAGTGGCACCTTTGAACCTCCAAAATTACTAAAAAGATATGATAGCTAAACCAACTTAATAGGATGAACTGCTTTCCATGAAAATAATATACACTGTTACCAGTCCCTCACTACCACCTATCCATTTATTTTATGTATGTTAAATTTAAAAGAATAATGCTTAAAGTACTTTAAAATGTACTAAACATAAGCAAGAATCTCTTGGTATAGGCATGTTCAGGTAACAAAGTTCGGGGTCAAAAACATCCAAGCCAAAATAAAAACTTGAAGAATAAAGGATATGTGGAGCTATAATGTTAACAAATACATTGTGGGGCATTTTAGCCTATCCATCCTTTCGTCTTAGCCTCTTTCTGTGTTTTCAACAAAAAAAATAAAATAAAATACAATGAAGGATACATGTTCTGTGCAGAAAGTTGACAAACTGCATGGAGATTCAAAGGAAACAACATGTCCAAAAAGGATATCTGTGTTTTTTTTCTATAATGAATATTTTTGCATTCAAAAGATTTATCCCTCATGTATTAAAAAGATAAGCATTTATAATCTGGTTACAAAAAACCAAAGGCAAAAACATCAGGGGCTTTCAAAATAATTATACATTAATTTGATCAGCAGAACGTTATTAACACTGCAAGATGAAAAACAAACAGGATGGAAACTTGCAGCATTTGGAGACATAATTATATTCTATTTATGAAAAGCAGAAGCAAATAAATATTTGTTTAAGATTCTAGTCATGCTCAGCTCAGGTATTAAGTTAGAAAATTTTTAATTCTCTGCAAATACATAGGAAAAAGGATTTGTTAGAGAAATATGAAGTTATAGAGCTCACCACACTTAAATCATATATTTAATCTGGATTTGATAGAATTTTATATATGGGATTCTCTCCTAATACAGGGAGCATTGCTAACTGTCTGACACCAACAGCAAAGGATTTTGATACTTTTGCTTACATGTGTTTCAGTTGGTGCTGCTACCTCCTTTCACAAAAATACCTGCAGTAAAATTATTATGCCTTCAGGCATTCAATATTTGAAACCTTTCTAAGATTTGTCTGGTCTGAAAACTTATGTTGAGCATTTACAGTTGCTAGGTGGTATCTAAGCAGTGGTCAGTAACTCTGAAGACATATGGCTTTCACGGCAAATTTCCATTTCATGATCAGTGTTCAAGAAAAATGAAAGACAAATTTTGGTAGAAGCAGTGCAAGATTTTGTCGCCATTAAGATACGATAAAGATATAATGTGTTGCAGTCTTTGAGCCTTTAGCAAGGCCGCCGTGGAGAGAAAATGCATAGTCATGTACTAAGCTCTACTTCCTAAGACCCTCTGTTATCTCCCTGTAACACTATTGGCTACTTTCCAGAAAACCCAAGGCTATAGGTCAACTCACCAAGACCCCAGACTATTGGCTAGTTCTCCCAATCCTACCTAACACTATAAAAACCACTACCTCTGCCCAGTTCGGCAGAAGACGCAGTTCCTGGACCCCTTCACGGAACCCCCAATAAAGACTTTGTGGAATGCGCCGCTCGGCTCTTCTTGTCTCTTCACCCGTGAGCTAGCAAAGCGACTACCTGGCAGGCTTCGAGCTGAAATCACTGAGAGCTGAAATCACTAAAAGAGCTGAACCGCCTGACAGCCTCAGGCTGAGCTTGCCAGGATTAGTCCTGCGGCTAGGGCGTCTGCCGGAGATCTCCAGGACAAGAGGCGTTCCCGGGACCGGGACCTCGCTGTCCAGGCAATCTAAAGCGGTACCGGGGGTCTGACTGCCTCCCAGGCAGGCCACCCGGGCAAGGCAGCCAACCCTCGGTCACCGGTTTAATAATGAATGCTCATGTTGTCATAATTCAGTATTGATCAGCTAAATCAAGCATAAGAAAACAAGAAAGGTGTGCTACTGAAACAGGTGAGTGAAGTATTACATTTTAGTAAATATTTTCCAATAACTCCCTTGACATATTTCTGAGTTTTATACATTAATGAGGTTTGTGCTGTTTTGAAAGCAAAACCAGTGAGACTCCAAGTCAGAAATACGATTTAATAGGAAAAAGTAAAATACATGCAAGTAATACAAAAGAAACAA
This sequence comes from Bombycilla garrulus, assembly GCA_013400315.1. Lineage (NCBI taxonomy): Eukaryota > Metazoa > Chordata > Aves > Passeriformes > Bombycillidae > Bombycilla > Bombycilla garrulus. The sequence continues at coordinate 16,410 of VXBU01012225.1, forward strand.
AAACACTGACAGAGTCAGAATATAACCTGATACCCTGCTAGTTAGGGTGGTGGCAGCAGTTCAGATGAGGTGGTCTTGCTGAAATAGTGATCCTGGTGACAGGTCTGGTAGTTTTTGTCTTTTGGAAACTAGTGGGTAAGGGCTACTTGTTCTGTCCCAATTCCTACATTATATTTAGGTGGGAATGCTTGGCTCCTCCCCCTGGGTGGAGCATCTCACAATGGGATTATGTAATTCTATGAGTCATGTGGTGGATCCTCACAATGAGCTGATGTCATTGTATGAGTCATGGGGTGGGTCCTTGATGGCCTATTAAACACAAAGGGCTCCCGGAGGGAGTTATCTATGACTCATAGGGCAAGGTGTTAATGGCCCATTAACAGGAGATAGTCCAGGGGAGGAGGCAAAGAAAAACACTGCCCCTCCTTGGTTTTAACAGTTAATGAAGATGGAGATAGAATATAGACCCTTTGGTACATTTTACATTGTAACTTAGGACAGGTTCTATCCATATGACCTCATTGTTAAAAGAATAATAATATTCTAAAGCTAGTCTATACTCTGTAAATTTTGCACTCTTGTGAAAACAAATGTATTTTTTGCAATCCTCCTCCTTAAGCATGTGTACATATTTATGTTCGCAATTAGGCTACATAGTTAGTTTTAGACTGAGACTGCTATCAAAGGTAGAAAAACTTTATATGAGACTGTATATCCTTGCTGAAATTTCCTGGTACTGATTATTTTTGTGTGCAGAAAATGAAATGTGATTGATTTCCTTCAATCTCCCTCTCCTCTTTAACAAACTGTCGGTATCACCGACGTCCTACACAGTGGGCACTAGATGTGGGAGTCTTTGCTGCCCACCATGGGGATCCCCTTTACTGGGAATCCCCTGAGAAAAGTCTGTGCCAGGGTCAGGAACCAGGAACGAGACAAGCCGGAGTCCCTGGCTTTTGTCTTCAGGTTATTTATTATTTCTTTATCACACTTCAGAGCCTTAGGTGCCAACAGGCGCAGCACACTTCGAAGCCATGTGCCAGAAAGAGACAAAATGGACAATTCCAAGGATTTTCATACAGATACCTTATCCAATTGAGTTCCACAACGTACCTAGCACACCTAACACGTGCTATATTTTTATTTTTCTACCAATTCCTAATTATTCTTCAGTCATGTTACATCTGCATTATGACTTTGTCTAACCAATTACTGTGCTACCCAAAACTACAGAAAATGGAGTAGAGGAAGAAGAAGGAAGAAGCTGAGTCAACACTCAAAAGTCCTCCATCTTGTCTTTCATCTACCTTCCATACTAAAACCCAAAATTTACTTTTTCACCCTGTGATATTCTACAATATCATCTACTATATACATTAACAGAACTCAACTTCTCACCAAGTCCTGGAAGCTTTTGCCACGGCCAAAGACTAAAAGCTGTGCTCTCCTGAGAAGCAAAACCTCTCAGGACAGGCACGGGAGATATTCCTGTGTCCTGGATTCCCACACAAACCTTTTCAAGGTTTCTTTTAGCCAGAATGTGTCCATGCCAGAAAGTGTTAAGGTTGACCTGGAGTTAGGGCTACATCTAACCACATGAAACCTTTTGCAATTCTGCAGAACACTACATTACAGGAAGGAAACAGCATCAAGGTTTCAAGAAAATGAGAGATGCAAATAAATGGAAACCTTCAGTCCAGATACATTACCTGATTTGGAAGAGCATATTTCTGTATCTAATGATTGATCAGTAGATGAGAATTACTCAATTAACAACTAAAACCATTTCAGGAATGACACCCAATTACACAGAGTGCTTGAAATAGACAGAAAAAAAAAGTGTAAGTTTTCAGTGTTTTGCTGGTCAACTTTAAAAGGAGAGTAGTAGTCTGTGGTCTACCATAAAAGTGCATAGGGTATAATTAGAAAAGAGAGAAGCCGTAAATACAGAGAGACATGAACCGCACTGACAAATGATAAGGTAGGCAATAAGGAGAACCAAACCTGGCCAAGTCAAACTAATTGATGAAGGTACAGAGAAATCATTATTATTTCTCTATTACCTGATCTAGGACATTGCCAAATGGGATGCTAAGGAAAAGAAAAAAGCCATAAACAAAATATATGGTGACACAAACCTCACAGACAAACGTAAATGGGACAATGATCCGAAACAAATGTGGTCAAGTCACACTACTTGATGAGCTACCAAGGAACTGCACGAAAATCAGAAGCTTGCTGCTGACAAGCATGCAAACCTGAGGGTCCAGGATCTCGCCAGGGGTCTTGAAGCTATGCAAACTGATGATGGAATGTGCACTGGAAGGAGAACAAGAAGGAAGAACATTGGAATAGACACACGGGTGTGAAAGAGGTTACTCGCTTGTAAAACAGAGATAGTCAGTGTGCTTGTCTCACTGCACCCTGCACCTCCTCACCACAGTCTCTCCTGTGTTCATATAAAATCTCTTACTGACTATCTCTGTGCAATCCTCTATGCTCTTGTGTGTGTGTGTGTGTGTGTGTGTGTGAGTGCTGCAGGCACCAGGTGCTGCAGGACCAGTGTGAGTGGATGTAGGACTAGCAGCTGGAGTCAGGTCAGAGGTGCAGGCTGTGATCTGTTCAGGGGTGGGGTGGGCACAAGGGGCCATGTCAGTCCTCTAGGGATCCACTGATATGCACATCTGTGTAAATCAAGAGTGTGTCGAGTGTATCAGTACTGAGATTCAGCCTCTACCAGAAGGCAGGAGTTGTCTGTCTGTGCAAGTGTTCATGTAAGTCCTGCAAGCAGGTGATGCTGAAGGCAGCTCCTTGTCTGTGGCAGCCTGTGTCACCATCCTGTGTGTCTGTGCACATCTCTCAGTATCAAGCACAAAACAAATTTCTTATTATTTTCTCTGTTCACTGATTTGTTTTTATGGCTAATTTAGTGTTAACTTATCTCCACACCTCAAACATAATTCAGAAACAACAAAGAAAACATATTAATAAATTTCTCAAATTACCAGAGTTCTCTCAGTCACCTCACTGGAATAGGCCATCTCTGCCTGTATAATTGTTAAATTAAATCAGAGAAAGAACTGACAAAATCACTAAATACTTCCACCATACTGAATATCCAACTTACTGGTTTCATTTCACCCATCTTAAAAAGTCAGAAATTTAGAGCTAACTGATTGATCATTAGTAAGATGGAGAGAAAGGTTAACAATTATTCAATACACAATTTATCAATAGTTTATTTGTCTTCTCATTACCAGTCTCTGCTTCCAATCTGGATGTCAAATATCCTTTAATTTATGTTACCAATGAACAGCATCCCATTGAAATGGAATGTCATGTATATATTTGCCATTGGAAGGTATAACAGCAAGTTATAAACCTGTTTGAAAATATATGTTGGTTTATAACAGCAAGTTATAAACCTGTTCTAGTTGCAGTTTCACAGAACTGGACCTAAATTGCTCACCATACTGTCACATTATGAACGCAGGTGATCCTGTTAGGGTTGTAAATATTTTATGTCAGTGGTATTTTTCAGCTGCCTTACTTTGCAATCTGCAGAAACTAACTGAAAATGCAAGTATCAAATACAATACCTCTTCCTAATCTGAAACTTGGCAAGTTAGTCACTGGAATACAAAGATAGAATATCCTTTTTTTTTTCTTTTTTTCCTTTTTTTTTAAACATGGGACTTGAAAGGGGGAAGGGTGTAATAAAGGACTATTTTTTCACTAAGCTTAAAGGCAAGTAAAAAATGCAAGTAGTTAGGTTTGGGTTCTTTCAGTAACTAAAAGAAAAACAAAAGCATTTGAAAGCTAATGCCAAAACTGAACAAAAACTGTATTTTGACTAATAAACCCAAATTCTATCATCTAATGAGAACCTGTGTGTATGAAACAGTGAGAAAAAAGGATCTTTCCTTTGTATCAGAGAAGAAACTTGATAGGGATCAGCAAACATAATATATAGCTGTTCAAGAACAGTCTGTTCCAGTGTGGATCCTCAAGGGGTCACAAGTCCTGCCAGGAAACCTAATCCAGCATGGGCTCCTTTCTCCATGGGTCTGCAGATCCCTCCCAGGACCCTGCTCGAAGACAGGTCTCCCATGAAGTCACAGTCTCATCTCAGGCATCCACATGCTCTGGTGTGGGTCTCCTCCATGGGCTGCAGGTGGATCTCAAGCCCCTGTTTTCCTCCATGGGCTCCAGGGGTACAGCTGCCTCACCATGGTCTGCACCACAGGCTGCAGGGGAATCTCAGCTCCAGCGCCTGGAGCACCCCCACACCCCTCTGCTCCACTGACCTGGGTGTTTGCAGAGTTGTTCCTCTCACATGTTCTTGTCCCACTCTTCTCTGGCTGCAATTACATCTGCATAATAACTTCTTAAATAAGTTATCACTGAGTTGCTATGACCGTTTCTGATTGGCTCAGCCCTGGCCAGCAGCATGTCCATCTTGGAGATGTCTGGCACAGGCTCTGCTGGACATGGAAGAAGCTTCTGGCAGCTTCTCAAAGAAGCCACCCCCATAGCCCCCACTACTAAACTGTGGCCATACAAAACCATTGCATAGGGGAACAAAATTTAGGAATAACAGACAGATGGCTGGAGAAGCCAATAAAAAAATCATATCATATCATAAATCAATACCTGTTTTTCATGCATCAAAAAAGATGCAGCTAGAATCACACAAGACACATTTAATGAATGTTAGACAATATTAAGAAAGAAATTGAATATTTCCCTATTTTCACTATCCCACTGACGCACTCCATTCACCTTCACTGTTCTCTTTTATGCAGACATGCAAAGATTTCTTCAAACTCATATGAGATTCAGATACTGCAAAACCAGAATAAAGATGCACTTTGAATGCTCAAAGTACCCGATGTATAAAGTATGCTGGTAGCTTTCAAAAAAACCCCAAAAAAAAGAAAAA
>VXBU01012226.1:27351-56229 GCA_013400315.1 Bombycilla garrulus
GGCGGGGCTGGGGCGGCCGCGCCCCGCGGGGACGGGCGTGTCGCCGTCTGGCCACCCGCTCTCTGTGCCCCGCGCAGGTGCTGTCCCGCCTTGGGGTGGGTCCTGGCTGGCGCTTCGTGGACGTGCTGGGCTTCGAGGATGAGGCACTGAGCGCCGTGCCGACCCCGGCCTGCGCGTTGCTCCTGCTGTTCCCGCTCACCGAGCAGGTGGGTGTCCCTTCCCGGGCAGGGTAGCCCTGGCTGCTGTGCGGAGTGCGGCTGTCATCCACCCAAGCATCACGTGGTTGGGCGTGGATGGGGCTTGGCACTGGCACAGTGTTGTGCTTAGTCCCAGCCTCCAAATAGCCTCAACTGAGCTGAGCTGAGCAACCAGACAAGGGCTCTCATTCCACCTCTGTGAGATTTTGCTTTGTATATCAGACAGGGAAAAAAACGTGAGTGATATTGAGTGTGAGGAATAGCAATTCCATTACCATGCTGAATCATTGGATCTGGAGAGGCCTAGGTTACTTATTTAGTATATTCAGTCGACTTGGTGCTGAGGAAGTGAATGAGGAAATGAAATCAAGTTCAGTTAACAAGTTCTTAAAAGGGATTATAACCTTTCAATAACAATGGATTTTACAGGTTTTTTTTGTGCATTGTTCTGATGGGGAGGGGCTCATGAAGGCAAGTAATTCTAAAAGGCCTATTGTAGAGACATGCTGAGTAGCCTTGTTCAATGGACTGAGGTAACTGAGAGAGGATATAAAAGAACCTATCCATTATATTATTTCCCACCCCAAACTAATTCCAGTGTATGGCACAGATGGAGAAGCTAAGAACAGTGCCTTTCCATATGACTGAATCATGCAGGTAGTCTGTTAAGTTGTTGGCTGGAATCCAGCTTAAACATATGCTACTTTACTGGTGGCACAAAGATGACTTTCTAAGTAAATCTTTTTCCAGTCCTGATACTGATTCTCCTGCACAAAAGCTTACTTGTCCAGTGCACAATAAAAAAGTAGGACTGTGATGAAATGCCTAAAACAGTTACGTGTTTACAGCATGAAAACTTCAGGAAACAACAGACTGAGAAAATAAAGGACCAGGAGATCAGTTCCAAAGTGTATTTCCTGAAGCAGACTGTCAGTAACTCCTGTGGGACAATTGGTCTGATACATGCAGTTGCTAATAACAAAGACAAATTGAAACTTGGTGAGTATGAATGTTCTGAAGTGCTTGAATTTCCTTTTTTTTTGACAGCAGATTGTGTATGATATGTTGGGAGACAGGTGGGGCTTTCATGCAAGCCAAGTTAAGGTATGCTGTACTGTTTCAGTTGGTAAGTGGTCTTCCAGCTCTTGGAGAGGGGCATGTGGACTGCCTGAAACACAGAAGGGAATGTGCTTCAACTCCTGTCTGCTAGCTGCAGTGGTATTGTCCCAGTAACCAATGCAAGAGGAAAAGAACACTTAGGAAGTACTGTGCTCAGAAGTAGTTATTGATGTTAAGCTTGATGTTAACAGATGAGATGGAGTTCTTCATGCTACTTATGTCTAATGTAAATCAATGTGCTTATAGTACCCTGTAAATCAGTCTACAACATGTTTTCTTTTTGATGGAGAAGTTGTATAGATAAGGGTTTGTAAGGAGATTTTTCTTACGAAGGCAATAGTTTTGATGGTTTCTTTACTATAGAAAAAGGTTCTTTTGTTGTTCAGAGACTAGATCTGCAAAATACAACTAAGAGAACGTGGACCCTTTCTGTGGTGTGGGATTCCTTTTTTATACAAAGGAAAACATGTAGAAGCCATACTGAGCATTTAAACATAGTTTTGCTTTCTTCTTAAAAAGGATTCACTGGAATAACACGCTCTTGATGAGTGAAGCAATGATACAGCATATCTTTTATGTGCTAGACCTCAGTGTATCTTAGTACTTCACTGCTAATTTATATTCTGGAAAACCAAAGTAAGCCTGTCATGAGCAAGGGCTGCCTTCATTTGAAGGCAATGAGACAATTTCATCTACCCATATTCTGTTAATCATATGCCCTTACAGCTGGTACCTTTTTTGAATTTCTTCAAAACAGGATTGAACATTTCTGCCAAACATGCAGCGGGGAAATCAGAAAACCTAAATCCCATTTGAAAATTATTTTCAAAACAGGCATCCAGAGTACACTGAAGCGCTCTTCCCTGAAACACTACAGTTGTTTTTGCAGATTGTTACTAAATCTTCTGGATAAATAGCTTACTTTAAGTGGTAGTTATAATGTGCTTATGATGGAGATAGTTACTGGCTGAATGCAATGACTTGTAGTTAGTGCAAAAAACATTGTTTACTGTGGCCTGCATCTATACTGTGACTGATGTTTTACCTATACTGAGTAAAGTGTTTGATCATCTTGTGCAGAGGAGGGGTCTGCCCTGAAGAAGTTTCTTGATGAAACAGCTGATTTGTCTCCTGAAGAAAGAGCTAAGCATTTGGCAAATAATAAGGTATATCAACTACACAAACTTCTGACAGTTATCAGCACTTAAAGATGTAATGACCTCTACCTGCTTTCTCTTAAGGCTATACAAGAAGTCCACAATTCTGTTGCTCAAGAAGGACAATGTCGGGTAAGATGTGAATATGTAAAATCTTGAGAAAAGTGGTTAATGAAGGGGGTAAGAGCAACACTTATTTTTTGTCTGTCAGAGAGCTGTTACCGTTCATGGGGAAGGAGAAATTAGTGGTTCATGGGTAAATGTTTGTTCGGGATTTCTTCCTCAAATAGGGATTGAAAATTTGGATTGAGACCCAGTTGTAAAGTATCATTTTACATTAGCATTTTTGTGCTTGACCTTGTGGAAGTATTGCCACAGACCTCTTCAGCTGAACCTAAGTTTTCAGTCATTTGCTTTCTTGTTGAAGTTTCCTCTGTTCTGTAGTCACAAATTTGATTTGCAGTACTAGCTTCAATCTCACAAATATATCTGGTGGTGTCTCCTAAGGTTGAAGACAACAGTGTGAACTTCCATTTCATCCTTTTTGTCAATGTGGATGGACACCTATATGAGTTGGGTAAGATCCTACGAACTCTGCAGTTGCACTGGGTCTACTTCACACTGTGCAGCAGTGTTGGGGGCTCAAGCAAGATACTTTGTGCTAATTAAACTTTGCTGAGTCTCTCAGAGCCAAAACACAATTTGTATTTTTATCTGAAGATTTTAACTGATGCTGAGTTACACTGAAGGCCTAAAGCATATTCACTGGTGTAGCTGAGAGCACTGTTTCCATCTCACTCAGAGTATTGACAATTTGTTCTGACTTCCCAAGTATCATCACATGTGTACTTGTTTAGGTCCACTATGCTCAGTTCTGCTAATTTAGAAGTATTTCTTTCACAGATGGCCGTATGCCATTTCCTGTAAACCATGGCACAAGCTCAGATGACTTGCTGTTGAAGGTAAGTCTTCTCCCTTGCTTCTTTCCCTGAAAACAAAGCTTACAAAAAGCCTTATAAAGAGGTGAAAAGTCTGCATGTGGTGTAGAGTGGATGTACCTACTTGGTGTACAAGTCTGTGCTTAAATCTGCTAAGTTTATAACTACTAAAGGTATTGTTCGTAAGAGCTAGATACCTGTTTAGTGTATTTATTAGCTGGTGCTATAAGATTATGTAACTTAATTGGTGGGACGCAGAGAGGAAGTGCAAAGACTTGTTCTCTACAGAAAGTGTATTTGGTTAGTCTAAGCAGCTGTATTTTTTCATATCCAAGGATTCTGCTAAGATCTGCAGACAATTTACAGAACGTGAAAAAGGAGAAGTTCGTTTTTCTGCTGTGGCTTTCTGCAAGTCTGCCTAAGACTCTGAAGAGAGGCAAGAAAAGCAGTTTAATAGCACATCAGTAAATGCAGTTTAAACTCCAGTGCTTCAGTACTTGTTAAACACAGCTGTTCTGGTAACTTAAATTATTTCCATCTTTTGCTATACACAGAAGCAACATCAGCTGAGCTTATGCTAAAGGATGAACTCAAATTTTAATGTGAACGGTTTGGACACATCAGATATCTTTAGACTCTTTTTTCACATGTTAAGTAGAAAATGCTTAACAGGGCTTGTTTGATCTGTGTTATGTTGAGTTGGTTGATATTTCCTTGTCCTTAATGAGAATAAAATGTTCTGCTGGAAGACAAAATTGACTGAAGTGATGACTAATTTTCTCCAAAAGGAGTTGTGTGGCATCCTTTGTAAGCCTTCTTTTCAAATAAGCTCTCCTCTGAGCAAAAAGTTTAAGTTAACCTCAGGGTGTCAGGGCAATTGCTCTTTCTAGTATCTTGGAGGCTTTCAAGAATGGAGACACTGGTCTGCGTAACGTGTTGCAATATTGCTCACTGCACTACCCTTCTAGTCTGAAGCCCTTCTAGCCTTTTCCTAATGTCCAGTCTGAAACTCATAAGCTGCGATCTGCCACCCTGAGTACATTTATTTTGGAGGTGTAAGGTACGATAAATTAACATTCAAATGTCACCTTCGTGTGGTCTGTATTAGTGCTACAAGCCACAGAACACCTACTAAGTTGGTTGATGTCATGTTTCCTTGTAGGAGACAGGTATTTTCCCAACCTGTAGCTAAACTGAACCTGCTGGCTGAGGCAGAGCACAATCCTGGGCTAGGCTACATGTGCTTACTAACTTGTGATTTTGTTATGAAGACATTTAAAGAGGCTGTACTTACCTATCCCATCCAAAATGACCTAAAAAAGAAGAAACCTACACTACATTAATTTCTTATAGCAGAAGGAAATTTTGGATTCAAGGGAGATTTAATCTGTAGTACATGTTTTTTAGCATAAACCATGACCTGTGGAAACTATTTTTACCTGCATCTAGTTGCTGTGTGCTGCTCTTGCAGCTCCCTGATGATACTTCAGGTAGCTGTAGGCAGGGATAAGACACCCATTGACTTGGGTCTTTATTCTAATGCAGTCCCAGTCTGTCCCTGGCAACCATTTTATACAGTGCTGGGTAGCAGTCTTAGATGGGCACTGGTGCTCTGGGTAGGCTGCAAGCTGCTGTGGCTTCAGGTGTTTTTTGAAAGGTAATTCAAGCTTTTATTAAGGCTCTGTGTGGGCTGAAGTTATTTTGCATTGGGCCTTGTTACTTTTCATGTAATTACCTGATAGCTGAAGCTGGCAAAGGGTTGCAACACATTTTAATTTCAAGTCTAAGGATTTGCTAAACCTCAGGACACTCCAATTCTGAACATCATCAGTTTCTGTTAGCAGGGAGGTGAAAACTATGGCGAAGAAAGGCTCTGTTACATGTCATTGACCTCTACACAACAGCATCATCTCCTGTTAGTGGAAGTTGTTGTAAGGTGAGGGGAGAGGCTCCTGGGGCATCTGTGCTGAAGGTGCTGCTCCAGCACAGGCTTGGAGCTGTGCCTGTGGCTCAGGCTGCTTAGCAACACAACACTGGGAGAGGAAATGCAAGGGCCATGAGCACAGGGGCATTGAAGGCCTAGTGAAAACCAGCTACAGGAGGAGGAGCACAGGAAGGACCAAGTGAACTGTCTGCCTTATCTGGGGCAGTGAGCTTTAGAGCTGCAGAGAACCCTCTCCTTGCCTTCAGAGTAATTACTGAGGGTACATGCTGTGGCTGTGCCTGTGTAGAGTCAATGCTGAAGAAACTTGAAAATGCCTTTGAGATACTACTGTGTATTTTATAGTGAGTGCCAGCAGTCCAATATTTTGTGTTTTACTTTTTGTTTTAATTAGCAGTACAAATGGGGCTACTGAAATTATTTCAGTGTTTCATAAACTTTTTCTTCATTCTGCTCAAGCTTCTGAGTTAAGAGGCTACCAAAGGGCAACATTTTAGTAATTTAGACCTCATGAAAAGAAACAGGGAAAGGGTTGTTTGTGCCAGACTTCTCTTATTTTCTCATATTCTGGTCCCAGGTATAGTTTCAAAGGATGGAAATAAAGGGAAAAACTGAAGAACTAATATTATGTATCTACTTATGCATAACATCATTAGCAAGGCTGTCGTCCCCTGCAGAAATGACAACAACGGCTTAGCAAACAGCTGGGCTTTAAACACCTTGGGTTTCAGAAAGAGGAAGATGAGTTATTTGGGATAGCAAAAATCTTGGGAGCTGGGATAGAAATCTCAAACTTTGGATGGTGATCTGTAAGCTGAATAGATGGAAAATGTTGCAATACTACAGTGCAGCTGTTCCAAATGTGTTACTGCAATCAGTAAAAAGTCATAATGTGTAGAAGTGTGTATTTGGCAACTTAAAATTCTGTTGAATAAGCCATAAACAGAAAACCAGGAATATGTTTTAAAGCCATATCAGGCATGTATAACCTCAAAATAAATGCTTTTTGATACTTTCTAGCTAATTTTACCAAATTGCCTTTTTTTTAATTTTAATTTTTGCTCATTATGTCACACTTCGGCAGAAATGTTTGGGACAAGAGTTGCTTTTTAGAGTGCTAAGTATCAAAACATTTTTCATGAGAAGATGCTCTTCTAATTTAGTATTTTTTCTTGGTCACATATGTCTGAAGTGAGGCTCATTTCTTGTCTCTCCTTTTTTTCTCCTCTTGTATCTGTAGTTCCATTCAGAACTGCTACTTTTCCTTGATTTCCTGTGTGTCCTTCTTAAGTAAATTAGCTCTTTTGACCCTCTCTGCTTCTCATATAAAGCTCTTCATGTTTTTCCTGAATTTACCCCTTAATTTTCCCTGTGAAAATTGTTGAGGAGGGCAGGAGCTTGCAAAGCCTGCTGTGTTTTATGCCCACTCTGAAGTAACCAGTGACTCCTGCTCTTCCAGACAGAGGAGTCTATTGAGCAAATGCATTTGATTTAGCAGGTTCTTGCCATTTTTGTGCTGCCTTCAAGAGGTGGACATTAAACAGTTAATTTATAGAACTATCCTTGCAAATATTTGAGAAATATTGAAGAGTCTCAGGTAGGATTTTAGGCTTATGTATTTAGGCATGCACATTGCTAATTTACAGCTCTACCAGGGTTGATTGTGTGCAATCTACATTTTTAACTGTTTTCTTGCCTGCCTGTTGAAAGCTATGGTCAACTTACTCTGTAGATGGCAGTATTGGGAAACTTAGAGCAACAAGTCTGATTTAGGACCAATGACAGATCCAGATGCTATCTTAATTTTTAAGTGCACAGCTAGTCCTATTGCTTTCAGTTGGATCATTCACATGCTTAAGCACACTTCTGATTGCAGAGCCAAATATAAAATTATTGTCTTAATCAAAAGTTAGGCATAATGCAACATGCAAAGCCTCTTACACAAATGAATAGTCTTTGACTTACATCCCCGGTTTACTTGCAGCTGATGCACAACTTTTGTCCAACATATACTGCTAAATAGAAATTTTTTTGTTCATGTGGGACTAACTCCAACAGCATTCAGCTTTTGACACACAGACCAGTTTATCAATCTCAAATATTTAAGATAGAGAAGCAGTTAGCTGAAAAAGGAACTAGACACACTCATATCTTCTGCCATTAATGCAAAGACAGCAGGGCCCATGGTGGGCATTGGGAGCAAGCAAGACTGGCAATAAACCCTGTCGTCACAGGATCTCTGTCCTGGTGGTGCCAGCAGCCAAGAAGAGGCTGACAAGACTTCAGCTCAGTCAAACTGTGGACTAAATGAGAACAAACAAATTGAGAAAAACACAGCCAGAAGAAAAGTAACAGCATCAAAGTTCCTTTGTGACCAAAGGACATAAGATATCACTTGCATTTTGTAATTTTTTACATATTGTACAGGATGATAGTAAGTTACAGGAACTGACTGCTTTGAAGCGAAGGGATGAGAGGATGTGTTGGAAGAAACAGCATGGAATTCAGCATGGTGAGGTGCAGAGCTTGACACCTGGCTGGAGCCACCCTATGGCTGGGAGGTGCAATCTGGGCGGGGGATTATGGCAGGTGCCAAGTTGAATATATGTCCATATGTTGAGTGCTCTTCCTGTAAGGGAAATCACATACCTGTGTTGGGAAGAACAAGAGCAGCAGGTGGAGGGAAGTTATTACCGATACCTCCTTGGCACTGGTGAGGTTGCACTTGGAATAGCAGTTCAGTTCTGGATCACTCTACCCAGTCAAAAAAGGATGTGGAGGAATCTGGAGGAACCTGGAGAGGGTCTAGCAGCAGGATACAGAGGCAGGGAGCATGTGGCCTACAAGGAGAGGCTAGTAGAGCTCAGCATATATAGTTTGGCATGGAGGAGATTAAGGCAAGGTCTAGTTGTTGCTTACAACTACATCAAGGGCAATTGAAAGATGATCAAGCCATATTTTTTCCCTGGTTGTAGGAGATGGTCTATCAAAGGGCAGAAAGCCCAAATTGCAGCTCAGAAGGTTCGGTTCAGGACATTTGGAAACTAGAAGAGTATTTCTTCATGGGAAAGACATCTGGAACAAGATGTCAGAGCAATGGGAGCATCTCCCTTGCAAGCATCCTTGCAAGTGTGTAAGGGACCAGAATTTAACAACCAGGTTCTGTTGAGCTGCCTGAGGTTACCTATTACGCTAAGAAAAATTATAGCACTGATCAGTGTTGCTCCAGCATCAGGTACTTGGGAACTTTCATCCCCTTTCAGGAAAGGGAATGAAATCTTGAAATCAGAGAACAAAGTCTAACAAACTGTCTCTGGAAAGGAGATATGATCCAAAAAAATGCAACTGAAAAGAACTAGAAAATTTGGAAATGGAGTGACTACAAGCAAATGGACTGAGATTAAATGAGGTGCAGTGAAAAGGACCAAACCTTGCCAAAATTACTCCAATTCAAATCCTGAAATCAGGAAGAAAGATAAACTTAGGCAGAAAAGATTAAATTGAAGAAATGAAATGCTAAAAAATAAAAAGAGAAAAGGAAAAATTCCAAAACCAAGTGAGAGCAATAAAAGTAAATAGGATGACAAGAAGTGCAGAGAAATGGGCTGAAGCGTGCCCAATAAATGGTCATTGAAATTGCAATTTAGAAAGCAATGAGTGATGGGGGAAAATGGAAAAATGAGAGAATTCCTGGACATTTTTCAATTGTTATTTTTCCAGCAGTACCATAAGAGTATTCAATTAACTTTCCCAATACATTAAATAATTGTGCATCAGAAATTTTGTGCTAGATGAAGCTCAGTAAACAAATGAGCTATGTAGAACTGATTTGAAACTTTTGTACTTTTTGCTTAGATGAGCTTCAGACAGGGTTAGATGATATTGCAAGGCCTGCAGCAAGATACAAAAAGTGAGATCTGCATGATGCTGGAGGAACCAGACTAGGCAAAGGTAGCCTAGCATTTCCAGCAGGGTACCATAAAAAACATGATAGTCAATTCCATTGCTTAGGAACACTCTATACCATACTAAGAGGTATTATTACTTAAAGCACTGTAGCCATACTGAATTACATTTTTTTTTCAAGTCTTCATATAAATCTAAATTGCAGATGGTTACATGAAGAGTGGTTGCAGTATTCAGGCTTTCTGACATACCAAAGAGTCAGGCGGCAAGGCTGTGGCCATATTCCTGCTGGTTTGAAGAAGTATTGATGAAGGAACAAGATGGTTCATAAAAGAATATAATTGGCTAGCTTGATACTTTATCTGACTTTGCCAACCATTCTTTCTCTTTTTACTGAACAATGGCCCTGAAGGTCAAGTCACGTCAATAAACAATACATTTCTCAGGATCAATTCTTAATGAATTCTTAATGTGAGAAAAGGGGCTGAGTGGAGAATTTTTCCCAACTTCTGAAAGCAGCTGTTACAAGTTTTTGATGCAGCTCAGTGCTCTTATGAAATTGATCTTCCCTAACTACACAGTTTGGGACTTAGTTTTCAACTTTCATGACCCTCTGTGAATAAGTCACAAAGTAATCCCTGCTGCATTTTAGAAATGATCAGTACCTGCAGCAGTGACAACAAACTTTCCTGTAAAACGTCATTCCAATCTTTTACCAAAGATGGCAAAATTGTGTTTGGTTTGAATCAGTCTGATGCATGTTCACGGCCCTTGATCGGGCTATGAGTGTTTAGGAAAATTGTTACTCTTTGTGAAAATGCAGTGTTTCAGGGCAATGAGAAACTGATGGTTAAGCAGCTAGGGATCTTGTACAACATGTTTTACAAAAGTTGTTTCATTTCTATGGTCTGTCTGCCACACCTGCTGCAGGGATCCATGTCAGTCAGGTGACAGACTTTAATCTTTTGCTTAGCTGCAGTGTGGATGTGTGTAGCTCACGAGTGTCACTCCTGAGGCTTGTAGCAGGAGATGGTCCTTGGAGAGTCTGGGGCTACTGCCTGTCTTTCCTGCAGGGAATGTGCTTGCTATGTTGCAGACAAAAAAAAGCAGTAGGAAGAAATTAGCTTAAAATCTCTTCGATTTTCAGAGCTTGAGATATTTCTCCTGCCAGCCTCAAACAGTTTGCTAGTGTTTTTTCTTTTATCCTATAACAGCTGGTGTTTATGAAAGCAAAATCCACAATTGTACTCAAGTCCCTGTGAGTGCAGTCAAAGGAAAAGAAATACTACTGCTCAAAAATTTGAAACATTAGCTCCACAACAACATTGGTTTTGTTCCTTGCTCATTTGATACATGCATGTCAGGAAATGTCACTTGGTTCATTAGATTTGATGGGGCATGGAAAGGTTCCCTGCTCAAATATATTTGCTAAATTCAGCTCCTAGGCTGCAACAGCCAAATTTAAGTACTGTATAGCACATGGGGTCTGATTTTACAGAGCACTTCAACTCATGGCTAGTCCATGATCTCACCTGAAATCAAGCCTTCAGTCAGGCTCTAGCACATGGTTGAATTCATTTATTTTAAGGCTGAAGTGATTTCCTTAGTCAGACACTTAATGATATTTCCACATCTGTTTAGACTCAGAACCTGAATTCATTGCATGAGGAGGACAAAAGTACATTTGCTTTCAAGCAGAAGCCCCTCATTTGGTATTTTTTACTCTGGACTGGACAGGGAATAAACAAACAGCCCATCCTTCTTACAAAATGATACCAATTCTACTACATCAAGTGGGACAACTTTCCTTGGAATGATTATACTTTTCCAGGATTTCATGTCCTCACTCATCTGACTCCATTCAGCACAGGAATTTACAGTTAAGCTGTAAGAAGATTTACCCTGACTAAATCCAATGTTTATAAATTATAGCAAGGCAGAAAATGTGAATCTCAACAATGTAACTATAGTCTGAAGTGTAAGTTTTCAGAAGTTCAACTTCTTTCCCAAATACTTTTTACCACAGCAGTAACACAAGTTTGTATAAATACTGTGTGCATTTTTAGCATATTTGCACACTGTAATAGAATAGATAATATTTGTGTGTATTAAAAGAATGCAGACCTGTGTGGGCTGTCTCTGCCTTCATTCTCAGACAGGAGATTTTTGGACTTTTCATTAGCAGTGACCACCAACATAGCAACTTCCTTCTCTCTGGGTTTTTCTTTCATAAGAATGCTGCTGGAAAGCTTCTTAAGAAATAAAACAATAACAAGTTGGATATGCTTTATCCAGTCCCACAATATTTTTCAAGAATTGAAATCTATCAGTATTTGAGATCTCAATATTTATCCTTTCAGTATTTCAGCAGTCAGGACAAGGTACACTTATAATATTTGTGCAATAACCTTACATACAGTATGGACCAACAGATGAAAAAAGGCTATCTCCAGAGAAAAGAACAGATCTAGCAGCAGTGAGGGCCAGAACCAGCCACACAGTTTAGATTTTCTTGTACTGTCCTAGACAAACCACTGACTGGACTCAGATTCGTTATTTTCTCTTATGTACATAAGAGATTTAATGCACATTATGTAAAATATGCATCATCCAACATGGATCATCGTAGTATATATCATAAAAATATAATGGATCTTAATAATATGGAGAATTATTTTTAAAACTTTAGGGCTAAATAAGAAATTATAGAACCTAAATGCAGCTAATATATCCATATGGTAATTCCTTAAAATGCTTGAGATAGAGCTACTGCTCATAAGCTTATTCACATGTAAGAGGAAGAGGATTAGGAACAAAAATAAGAACAATTAATGCACTGAATTTAGGGGAAGTTTATCATACACTGACTTCTGAAATACACTAGATTTTAAATGCTAGGCTTTGCATTTCTAGGATTTAAATTCGGCTCCTGCTACCTAAATTTTGTGCAAAGAGATCGGCTTTAGCTGGTTTTTGTTGAACTACTTTTCTTTATGGATGATTGCAAACACTTCAGGGATCACCATACAAACACTGTCAATATCAACAATGGTGAATATGTGGGGCGGGGAGCCTAAATTAGGGAACTTCAATGCCCAGTTAGTGCTTGGCCATGGCCAGCCCCTCAGGGGAGGGACTTCACCCCTTGACTCTGCATGGAACCAAAACCAGTTAAACTAGGCAGGTTACTCAGCATTCCCATTTAGGACCAGCTTTAAAAAGGAAAATAGCTGCACTGTGCACCTACAAATTCAGCTTAATGGAAAGTGTTAGCACCCAGGAGAATTCTGGCCTATGACCTAGATGATACAGAAGCAAACCATTGTATGACTGCATCTTTTTAGCAAATGTAGTACTGCAGTCAGCAGTGTGCAAAAATACTCTTCAATGCAAGCTTTCAGAATGACTTTTGTTTCAGGAGGGAATCACAGATGCAAGCATGAGAAAGGCTTTTCAATACCTGTTTATTTATTTATATTTATTCTTATCTGGGCTAAAATAAATCATTGTGCATTTTGTTTGCAAATAAAGCATGGACAGTGAAATCTATAACAAAACAAAAGGGTGCATGGTGGTACCCTTAAAGCTCTGTCCAGCATATACAAGATAACTAGCTGGAAGAAACATCTGCAAATACTAATATGCATATACTTTGTAAGCTGTGAAAAAAAATCACCTATAGTGTAGGAAAAAGGGTCTAAAACTCATGCCACTTTTTGTAGGGAATTATAGCTGAACTTTCTGCATTTGAAAAAAGAAAGGACACAGAAAATATTGGAATGAAATACTGGAAAAAGGCTTCCTAGACTACAGCTTGTGCATGCTCATGGTATTCAGGCGTAAAACTGCAGCCCACATACAGAAGGGCAGGCATTTCATTTCATACTTAATTTAGAACTGTAGCTACTCTGAAAAAATGTTAAGGGTCTGGAGTGGTCTTTTCATGTAGAAATGTACTGTATTATAAGGTACAGATTTTGAACTTGAATTAGTAATGAGTTTCACTTACATCTTGTGGCCCAGATGTGTTTGTTTTAGTACATCTCTAAGTGTGCTAGGCTGGGAAACCTTCAGGGTGAGACACAACAGATGGACAGAAGCAGTCCAGGTCTGCATTTCTTTGAAGCAGCCACAAAAAATGATCTATACTGGTATGGGGATGTTTCCCAGAAAGGTCTCTGTCCTAAAATATCCTCTCTATTCCCACTGTATCTCAGAGAACAAAACACACCTCTGCTCAAGAGATTACATGGAACTCTCATCTCAATGATATTGTCATGCCCTTATTCTTCTTGAGTATCAACTACTTTCTACAGCTTGGTGGACATTCAGAAAAAGAAAGTATTCACTGAGATGATAGGCAAAGGAAAAATGTCAGTGTTGAAAGAACTGCAAATCTGCCTTTCTGGAACAGCAGCATATAGATTCTCATCTCAGCTATTCAGATTTTGGGTTTAACAGTGAATTTTTTTACTTCCCTGGGTCTAAGATCATAAGCATTAGTCCTGATGGAAGACAAAATTTGATTCTCCCTGCCCATTCAAAGTTTTTTCCCCAAACTTGTGTTTACAGCTTTTGAAAAGCTAACATAGCCTTTTCCATGAATACCAAATAAAGGTAAAAAGAGTAGTTTTCAGTACTGAAAGACTTAAAAGTCTTTCTTTTGAAAATGGCTGTTAATTTTTGGTTTGTGGTTTTTTGTTTTCATTTTCTCAGAGTTGTTTTTAAAGTAGGTTTTTGCAGTGTTGAAAATGGAACCACACTGATGTAAATAGGCACAAGAAATGAACTTGCAGAGGGAAGCTGTTTTTTCCAGTTTTATGTCCTCCAGAATCAGGGTTTGGATGAAGCAAATTCGGGCAAGAAGACAGTAAAAAGTAACTGAAGTTAACCATGCCTTTAATTTAGCTTAAGAACAGTTAATCCAGCTCCTTCAGGGTCATAAACCCAGCTCCTAAGCCAGCTGAAGTTAGTGGCAAAGCACCCAGGGATGGCATGTTCTACTGCTTAGATCCTGAGTCTTCTTTTATTCACCCAATGAAAATCTACAGACCTATAAGAGGCAAGAAAGCCATTATTGTCCAAAGCAATGAGGATGCTCACTGACAAGCCACAGTACTGTGGTCAAGTGGTAGAAAAAAGCAGGAAGGCTGGATCGTCAGACCAGGTCACCAGAGTCTCACATGCAACACCCTGCTCTGCCACCACTATTCTTGAGCAAACAGCACAAAGCAAAGCCCTGCTCCCACATATTTTGTCACTCAAGGAAATCTCAGCCTTCAGTTAGGCAGCATGATCCTCTACAAAACCAATGGGAAGAATAAGGGGCTTATGGCTGGGGAGCACAGAGCTGTAAACCTACAGAGGAGGGCAATGCTTAAACCAGGTGATGGGAATACTGAGTGTAGACACAGTTCTCCCCTTAAAGAAGTTAAACACATTGTGATGGCAAGGAGGAGATATTTTTCCTTGCTTAATAATCTTATAGTCAACAGTCTCCTACTGCTAAGGTGCCCTTTTGAATTGCAGAAAGAGACAAGGCAGGCTGTCCTAGGTTATGTCACTTCTCTGGCTAGGTGTTTTCTTCTGCTCTGCTGCCAAAATATACACTGAATCACTCAATGTTTAACTAACTATTAAGCCATCTGGCACATTATGGTGGATGATTCTGTCTTCCTGCAGTGGTCCCCCATCTGAAAGCAATGAATAGTCACTGGAATAGGGATTTGACTGAGTCTTTCACACTAGTTTCTAACTTCTTACCATGAAGGCAGCAACTCAACATCTCTCCTTACCCTAATGTATATCCAGTTTCCTTATGCAAAATATATTTCAGAGATCTGTACAATTTATTGTACAAGGTAATCTGCTGGTGGTGTACAGCTGCTAAAATACAGAAGCATCAGCTGCAGAAAATCCAGGAAGCTGAAGGCAGACTCCTGACCTCCCATCACAGCCTTTCCCTGCGGGTTATAACAGATGTGCACTCTGAGAATTACTTTAGTCAATTCTGTTCTGTGCAAATCTTCACCCAAGTACTTTACTAAGCCTTCCACTTGGTGAAAAGTAGGCTGAGTTTAAGAGTGCCCTGACCTTTAACTCAGATCATCAAGCAATTCTGTTTTACCTGGAGATGGAAACCCTCTAGAAAAAAAATAAATGCAAACTGTGACAACACTGTCGGAGACTTCCCTGTCCCGGGTTCTCCAGCAGTGTACAAAAAAGTCCTTTTCTCATCAGCTGTCTGAGACGAAGAAGCACTCTGGAGTCCTCTAGTTCGTGTTCTCAAGGCAGTTTATTAGTTCCTTATCAAAAGTAGATTTCTCTGCCCTGCCGAGGTCGACACAGCAAAACTTTCTGAGACACACTGTGCCTTGCACACTCTCTGCCCTGCAAGGGAGATCGAGGCACACTGTCTGCACTGTCTGTCTACTCTCTCTGTCTGCTTTCCGCTCTGCCCCCACCCCGTATCAGCTCTATTCTTTTATACTATCAACTATGTATCCAATGTTTACCATTAATTTCCAATCCATGACCCTTACATTACATTGTCCAGCTCTCTGACAAACCAATCCAAAAGTGCCAACATCACCAAGAAGATGGAGGTTAGGAAGAAGAAGAAGAGATAACATGCCGCGTGTAAGAATTCTCCATCTTGACTCCCAGACCCCCCTGTCCAGAATCTCAAACCGCCCTGGACATGGGTCCAAATCTTTCCCCTTTCATCTATAATTACTGCTATTCTACTCTTTAAACTCTGGTGACTTGCAATTCTTCTTATAAGTTAGTAATTTGTCTCATGGATAAAAATCAAAGCCACAGGCATTCCCAGTATCAATCCAGGTTCTCCGACACCTCTGGCAAGGCTGAAAAGCCTCCTGAATAGGGTTTGGATCATTCTGAGATGCCACAGGAACCCCCTGGGTTCCAACAAACACTAGAAAAATATGGCCTGAGGGCAGAAAAGCTGAACAGGTAGGAGAGTCGAATAAGTTTTCTGAGGGTTTTCATAGTGCCTAAAGACTGAGTGTAGTGCTCAGAGTTTCCTGTTGGATTTAATATTTAGTCCCACCTGAGGGCTGAAACAGTGACCTGGTTGCTGAAGGTACAAAATAAGGTTCTTTGAAGGAAGCGAGACCGCAGTTTGCAGGCTGATGCCGTGTTCTTTCTATAGATGGCGCTGTAACTTACCAAATGTTTTGTTTCACTGCCCAAAATTTTTCTGCTGCTATCAGCATTATGCCATCTCAAAAAGCACGCTGAGGGTGAAAAAAATCCCTCAAAACCATAAGTAACACTGAGATGCACCTAACACCATGGGTGTGATTTCTAGTCTCAAGAACATTATAGCATTTTGCAAGATCTGATCAAAAATCATCCTTGTCCAAGATCTGTGAATGGTCAGTAACATGAACTTGGGGTAGAATGTAAAAGGAGGCTAAACATACAGCGGTATTTGACAGATTTTTTCTTCAGTGAATTTCTTCAATTGCTTTGCACCCACATAAACTTTAAACATCCATAGCAAATGTGATGGTACTGGTTGAAAAATAACTTCTGAATTTTTCCAGAGTGAACATAAATTCAAATGCATTGTAAGACATTTGAAGCAATTAATGTGCAAATGATTGTCATTATGATCAGGAGCTAACTAAAAAAAAAAGAAACTGCTCACGCATGAGAAGTCACATGTGATTCCCTCCACTATCTTTCTCTTTGCACATAATTTTTCTGTCCCAACACTGCCTTGAATAAATAGCACTGTCAGCATCCTTAGTGCTCATTGGTAGTTTAGCAAACATCCTTGTCAATAAAACTACGTCAAATACACCAATGCAATAAACTCTGTTTGTAACCACAGAACATTTCTAAAAATATCATTGAATGAAAACAACCTGTATAGAAAGATTTCATCAAATTGTTCATCAAATTTACAGAAGTATCAACAAATTACCTTGATTCAGAGTCAAAACACTTCATGAAATCCACAGGGACAGCCCAGCAGCCTGGCTTTTCCTCAGGATGTGGAACTCATGTTACGGCAAAGTGGCCTTTTTAAGTGTTACAACTTTAGAACTACCGTAGCACCAACAACCACCACACCACTGAAAGCAAAGTAACAAGTTCATTCACACATTCACAACATTCAGTTTTAAACGCTAATGAAGGAAATATTTCTACATAACTCTTTCAGACATGTTCCCCAAAAATTTGTGTTCCTTTTTCAATAACCTCAATACATACATATATATATAATAAAAGCAATATCACATTACATTTTCAATATCAGATGCATTTTAGAGTGAATTATATAACTTCCTTTCTGACAGTTCTTCTGCTTTTATCATCCAGACTAATAACTTGTAAATAACTATGAATAAAAAATCAATACCTTTAGCTTTTGGAAATTTACAGTGGGAGTCCCAAAATTAAATAAACAGATAGTAGAATGTATACAGTAACTGAGCCACATTTGTGGTTATAATTATGAAGAAAAAGGCCATGGTTTACACTTGATAAGCACAGTGTATTTATTTGGTGGAGAGCAAATTTGTTATCAGCGCTCGCTTCTCACACAGGCATGAATTGCAGCATCGGTGCTTGGCACTGCTGGATGGTGGTCTCAAACTGACTGACATCCTCAGTTTATTTTCCTATAATAAAACCTTCATGCCTTTCCCCTGATTGACAGAGGGCTCAAATGACTTATTTCAAAGGTGATAGCAAGCATCAATTCCAAAGGTGGTGGCGGCAAACATTTTATTAGTCCCCAGTACAGCCTTTTATACCTTTTTCTAACGTGTAACACCTGTGTGCCCTTTCATTCTTTTATGATTGGTCAATACAAATCAACATTCCCTGCTTCTTCTTCCATGCTGTTCAGCTGTCTTATACAGCTGTACCCCATTAGGGATGAGGCTCGACTGCAGCCCCATTCCTTATCTCCCACAATCAATTCTCCCACAGTTTTTTATGTGTTTAAGCATTCATTTCCTTATTTTGTGCATGTTTTCTGTAAAGGATGTGTTAATTGGGTTACAATGACTGACACAGGTTTGGAAAGTCAGTCCTAAATTTCATAATCATTCACTGAGGATATCTGTTTATGTAAACATCTCCCTCCATACTTCTGTGCTCCTGCACAGTGTTTCTGTAAGAAGAGATGAGTCAGGGGATGGCTTTTTGTATTACCAGAAGTCTTAAATGCAGAGTATTTCAGTTAAGTAATTTCAATTCAGGCATGGAAAACCAGGAGTTTTAGAGGGAGATAAGAGATTGATCCCGGAAACTAGGATGCAATCTTCCCTCTGTCCAGCCTCCTCTCTGGGATGGGGTGCAGAAACCTCATCTCTTTCTTCTGTGGGTTTCACAGTCACAAGCATTGAAAAATACTAATGTGTTCGGAAAGCCTATATGCTCTTGCCAAGTTCACAAGAGGAGTGCAGCAGAATTAGTATGAAAACAACAGAAGTCCATATCTACCTACAGAAAAACAGATTCCCTTCCTCCCTCCCAGCTCTTCACCTGCCCCAGGGCTGGAGTTTCTTCACAGCATATTCCTTCCCTGCATTGCTCCTGGAGGCCCCAGCATTTTCAAGTCCTCAGAAAATAAGAGCCATCATAGTTTTTGTAACGAAGCAGTCCTAAGAAATAGCAGGTTTAATGGAGCATGTGTACAGCTCTTACTCTTCTGCACAGCACCTCCAGCATGCAATTTTGCACACTATGATGGTTTCCAACTGGATTTTCCTATTAGGCCAATTTCAGTGCTCTGTACTCAAAATTTTTCACAGCATTTCAGAAGCTGGAAAATTAACTGCTGTAGAAAGTGGAAGGGAAGACTATAGCTGCCTGATGATGCTGGGACATACACACAGATTGACATAGTATGTGCCTTGAAGAAACATTGTTCCTCTAAGATGTCACACACTACACACGAGACTCCATTTTCCTTGCAGGCGTGTGTCTCTTCTCTAGGTTTAGATCATGAAAACTTGAGTGTTTGACACCAGCCGCTTCAAACTAGAATTAATTTCATGCTACAAGAGCTTGCACAGCTGATAGCCCAGTTCCTCTGTACAGCTCTGTACATGCAGTGGAACCACTTGCATGACTTCCCTCACACACAGGGATGAAGACACCACAGGTCTTGATCGTCAACAAGATTTGTCTTTATTCCTGGCAGGCTCATGATTTCCCAGTTTCACTGAGGTTTGTAAGATGCTGACCAGTCTCACAAGGTGCTCCAGAGGTTGATCATCTCTTCCTGCACAACAATCTTTGCTGCACTGTGGTTGCAAAATGGTCTATAAAGAGAAACATTTGCAATGAAGCTTGATTGAAAAGTCTGGAAGTAGTTCACAGACACAAATTTGGCATATTCTAATTCAGCATAGAAACCTGATTAAAGTACTAATTCTCAGAGAAACATTACCCTGCATAGTGTCTAAAGTTAACTGAAAGCCCCTTGTCTTTTAGAAAAGCTTGATTGCGAAGTCTGCCAGATGATTAATTACTCTAGTGTAATCAGCACTGACCTGAACTTTCAGAGATGACTTCTAAAATGTTTCCTTAATGGTAACACTCCAGTCACTTAGAGATACACCCTCATTTTGACCTTCTGCTCACCTACGAGCGTGCTGTACAAACACGGGCTCATCAGTGTCTTAGGATTGGAATTCTTTAATTGGATGGTATTTAGGGGCTTGACCCCATTAATGTTTGAGATTTGAGCACCTAACTCCTTTAACGTCTTATCAAAAATCCCTATCCAGTTTCCTGGACATGGTTAATCAACACAGTCACAGATCACAGAATATCCTGAGTTGAAAGGGACACACAAAGAGCATCGAGTCCAACCGTGAAGTGAATGGACCGATGAGGATACATACAATGAGTACTGTATTTCAAGAAGAAAAAACGCTCAGTAAATATGGCCTTTTTAAAAAACAAAGATTAATGAAAAAATGTAGCTTGGGTGAGTCACAGCTATGACAGTTCCGCAACCTGTGAATTGTCTTTCCTTTCTTCTGGCTGGATCAGTAGCTCCTCTGATAGATAGCCCCACCAGAAGCCAAAAAGTGCCTGAGAATAAGACCCAACAGGTATCACAAGCATTTCAGTAATGTGAATTACCAGAAAGTACTTTCTGTTCCCTTGAGTGATTATTTGAGATTTTCCTGACCTTTCGGCTTCTTCTGGCAGCCCACAGAAGAGCAATGGGGCCTCCAAACTGGGAAAAAACTTCAGTCCCTTTTCCTAGGCAGACAGAAAGACATAGTTACAGAAGTAAATATGAAAATTTCTTTAAAGGGACCCCCTCCCTCCATTTTCCTATTTTAAGGGCCATGCTCATAATCCACTCAACAGTAGTGATTTCTTGGCAATCTTGTTAGCTCTGCTTTCATATGGGTGGGCAGCCCTCATATAATAAATCATTTAACAGCTCAGACAGTGATTCAACAGTGTAATAAATTTCTCTTCCCTGACAATTTGTCAGCATGGACTGTGGCCCAACAGGCAGACCTACATCATCACATCCAGTCCTAAAGCAGGCTGGAAAAGCGCAAAACTCTCCTCCAAAATGGTACTTGGGCTTGAGCCCAGTTTGTCAAGCCAGAGTCAGTGGTACTGACTGGAGCTACTGAATGATGTTACTGGTTTGAAGGTGGCTCACATCTGGCCAGCTGGGAGCAGAATCATCTTATGGCTGGGTTCAAAAGAGCAAAGTGGAAGGCACTGAGAGGTGTGGAAGGCTGTGATGGATCCATACTCTTGCAGCATAGGGTCTCTGAATTCAGAAAAGTTTCTGTGGATTTCAGTGAAGTCCAGTATGATCCCCAAGAGGTCCAGAAGACAGCAGAGGAAGTTATTCCCTTAGAGCACTGAAAGGTATTAGAGAGGTCCAACAGATATTAACAGTACTCCTTTTTTCTTTAATAGTAAGTATTAGACATTTTTATCAAGAAGCATTCTGTATCTGCAGTCAGACTTAGATTTACATTTTTTCCATCAGTATCTCTGGTGAATGAGTTTTTAGCTGGTGTGTGTGTGTGCAAGTGGTGAAATTATTTCACAGCTTGCAGTAGTAATTTAGGCAGGTTTACAAATCATACTCCATCCTTTGAAATGATGGGTAGAACAAACCAAAGAAAACATAATAAAGAAGACATAATAGAGTTTAGACTGATGGCTGATTTTGACACCCTGACCCTTATTAATATGTGACCATCCATGTCTGTGACGGCATAGCAGATGCCATCTGTCCCAGAAATGGTACCTGTGGTACAGAAGCACCTTCACAGGCTTTCATGACTGTCTTGTTCTACAAGGATCATCATGACAGACGAGATCACTGAGCAAGAGAGCCTGCTTACAGAGAAAAACACACCTATATGTCCTACACTGCACTGCTTTTTCTTGCTCCTAGTTGAACATGATCCTCGCTAAATTCTGTCCTTTAACTGTTCAATCAAAGGAGAAAAAACCCACCCATAATATTCTTGCATTGTGGAACGAAATCATACTATTTCTAAATAAGATGTAGTGTTGTCCTAGTGCATGGAGGTAAGTCTGCTTTTCTTATTTGCTGACCCTGCTTCTCTCCTTTCCATTTCACACCTTTGTTTGCCTATTTCTTTATCTTGAGTAAATGAATATTCCAATTTGCTGTGAACCAGCTAAACTCCAAACAAATTTGGATAAAGCCCAGTGTTAATTTCAGGTGCAGTTTTTCCCTTTTGAACTACTCTGTTGGAACCCAGGGGGTTCCTATGATGCCTTTGGCCGACCCAAAACCTGGTCAGGAGGCTTTTCAGCCTTGCCAGAGGTGTCAGGGACACTGGAATGATACTAAAAATACCTGTAGCTCTGATTCTAATCCATGGAACAGGTTGTTAACTTTGTATGAGGAATTTCAGGTCACAAAAACTTAGATAGTAAAATAGTAGTAGTTATAAGTAAAAAGAAGAAAATTTGAGTGTATGTACAGGGGGGTTTAAGGCCCTGTACAGGGGGGTTGGAGATCTGTACAGGGGGGTCTGAGGCACAAGATGGAGAATTTTTACACGTGGCATGTTATCTTATGTTCTTCTTCGTAACCTACATCTTCTTGGTGATGCTGGCACTTTTGGATTGGTTTGACACAGATCTGGACATGGTGGTGTGAGGGGCACAGATTGGTACTTAATTGTAAACATTTAATACGTAGTTTTTAGTATAAAAGATTACAGCTCACCTCTGGACGCGTTCTGTGTTGACCCTGGCAGGGCAGAGAAATCTCTCTTTGATAAGGAATTAATAAACTGCCTTGAAACACGAACAAGCGACTCCAGACTACTCCTTCAACAGTACGGGCCGGAAACCTGGACTTTTCTACATATTGTGGGGTCTCCTGGGGCAAAGGAGATCCCCGCATCCTCCACAGGAATATTTACTAAGAAAAGGAGAGGGAAGATATTATTCACCAGTTCTTTCTGGATGATGCAAGTCATTGCTAAAATTAAAGGCTGAATGTGATGCCGATTTTCCCACATTTCTCAAACTTTCACAAGCAGCTACCTAGCAAATAGCTGTTCTAACATCAGTGAGAGGGGGTTTTGTTATTCTTTTTGCTGATTTGATAACAAATAATATAGTTTGGTGAACTACATGTTTATGCCATCACTGCATAAAATTTATTATACACCAACAAAATGAATATAAGAACCCAGGAATTTACTTTGAAAGCTAGGACTTGGTTTTCAAATCACCTTTTTTTTCCCACATACAGTTTTTTATTTTCATCCCATTTTTCACCAGTTTGGCAAAAGTTTCTGACTGCATTCTTTGCATGCTGTTCCATACATGACACCACTTCTCTTCTTGCAAATACCACACCTCTGTAGTACTTGTTTGAAGCCATAGCTTGCTGCAGAGGTTTGTAGACCCCTGAACCACCTGCTCTGGCTCCTTGTCTTTCCTTGTCTGACTGAGCCTAGTCAGACTCAGCTGCACTCATGGAACTCAAAGCTGGCATGTGCTCTCTCTGAGCGTGTTAGCTAATTTAAAAGACCCCCTTCCTTGGTGGTGACACTATGAAAGATGTGCTGAGGAACATCTCAGGGTATTAAAACCCCTCTAACCACGTTCCTCACTGAGAAAATTTTGAGTAGCTCCATGTGCTTGCCAATTTACTCTGGATGGTAAAAGGGAGTAGGTAATATGTATACTGGGTGTGGGGCAGCAGGGGAAGATGGTTCATTCAAATGAGCAGAGTGCAAAATCAGTTGGAAGGTAATTGCAGATATATCCTAGAAGTGGAGAGTCCTGCTCTGGACCAGACTGTCTTTGGAAGAACACTCCACTTCCATTTCCAGTCTTGAATGAGGTAGATTTTAAGAAAGTAGTGGAAAAGCAGTCAAAATGGAAAGAATACTGGAGGAGAAATATTGTTTTGAGCTTCTGGGCCACTTGCAGTTCAGCAAAGTGAAGGTTTGTCATCTTTACACTAAAGAAACAGAATGTCATATTGGCAGGTACACAAACCTAGGAGCATCCGCTCCCCATCAATGCACTTTTGCTTTAATGGGCTAAAAAGATCCCTGATAATAGCTGGTGTAAGATCCATTGTCCTGCCACATCCTTTTCCAGGCTTGACCTGTCAAGAGGGTAGAGCTATACAGCTCTGGGAGCAGAGAGCAGGGTGGAAGAGCCACACATTTCTTCAGAGTACCCTTTCACTTGCTGGTCTAGGCATAAGGATATTTTCCTCTTGTAATCTAGCATATATTTTATGAGACAATCTGTAAAGAACATAGATGGACCTGGACCTTGCAATGCTTGGTAGATATGAATGCAGAATGAAAGGATACTCTGACAAGTTCACTAGTTCTGTGCTCAGATTTATTCTTCCCTTTACCTTGGTACCTATTTATTTTGGATTTCTTCACTTCCCTTTCACCACTCCTCCACTTCTTTTTTATATTACTGCTCACTTGTCAACCCAATTTATGTCTTTTGAACCTTGTGTAACTTGATATAATTTATTTGTGATCTTTCTTCTTTCACAGACCTTCTCTCTGCTTTCCTCTCCCAGTGAATTTTATGGTTTTTATGTGTTGGGTTTTTTTCCATCCACACACTACATATAAACAAGAGGAAGTGGGAAGTACCTGAGGTAAAAGATACAAGATTATGGCAAGCTGGGACAAAAGAAAGCAGGCTCATGGAGAAAAAAAAAAAAAAAAAAAAAAAAAAAAAAAAAAAAACCAAACAAACCAAACCAAACCAAAACAAAAAAAACCCCAAAAACTGAACCAAAAAGATGCTTTTTAAAGAGGAGGCTGGATATAGGAATTTCCTATACCAGAGGAAAGGCAGGTCTTGATGAGAACAATAAAAAGAAGGAAGGAAATAGTTGTTTGGGTGAGTAGGAGAATTAACCATGGCTGTGGATGAAAGAAGCTAAGCCAGGCTCTGTGCCATTAGCAGAACTATTAGCCTGGGATCTGGAGGCCTCCAGGAGAGGCAGAAGCAAGTCTCAAAGCCAGAAAGTAAGGCCAGGCAAGGAAACCTCACAACTAAAGGCACAACAGCATTTAAAACAAAGAGATATTGATCGGGGATTTCTTAGGCAGGGAACAGAGAGGATGGTGAACCCCCTCAAAATTACAGCTTGTAAGTGACGTTGAATATTTACATGCATTTATGCATGCAAACTCTCATTTTGAATCACCCACACATCCCAAAGTATCACCATTATGGTCTGGAGAATAAAGAAGCACTGCTCAGATAATTTCAGCCTGGAGTGGCAGATTGTGAAGGAGAGAAGAAGGTGGAAAAACCCTGATGCCAGCAGGATAACTTCCTTTCTTAAACAGAGTAAGGGGCTTGCTGGTTTAAGGCACATTAGTAAAAGCTCACAAAGAAAAGATTAATGAGTAAGGTAAAACAGAATAAAAATATATGATCCTTGGGTGTTTCACTCATTTGTTCTTTGTGCCATGCCTTTTGATACAAGAAATGTTTTTCTAATGGAGGTTACACATGTTGCTGGAAGCATTTGTGACAGATTAGCTTTGAAAAAAAAGGTTTGTTGTCAGGCTAATGCAACCACAAAGAGTAGTGAGAGCACAAAGATGTAATCTAGGAGTAGTTTTGGTGAGAACTTGGTCTTGAGCACCAAACCTGTTCATTCAGGGAGACAGATCATAGTGGAAGAAGCTGCTCAGCACACAGCTTCCTTGAAGCAACCTGTTCATTAGTGCCGTGGGATAAGATCAGGCTTGCCATAACAGCAGCCAGGCCTTATTAGACCTCTGCTCCTGCTACTCAAGAGGCTTAAAAATTTTAGATGCTAGTTTAAGACAAAAAGAAACAGGAGAGTTGCTCTTCCCAGCAGAATAAACTAAACAAGGTAGAAGACCAAACCAGTTAATATAAGCTGAATACCTAAAATGATATCTTCCTCAAAACCTCTATTTTTCCATTTGTGTGCAGCAGCAGAAAGATCCCTGCAAAGAGACCTTCTTTCTCTGTTTTTGCGTTCTCCTATAGGCACTACATTATGCATTTTTTTTTCTACAGTTACTTTACTTATGCATAGGCGCAGTCTGCTTTTGAGAAAGGCAACTGAACCTGGAGAAAGATATGCAGTTTAACACTGATAGTTGCATCCCCACAGGTTTTCCCCTGTCTAATAAATTCAGATACAAGTGTGTTGATAAGGATTGTTGAAGTGCTGGCTTGAGTTTTTTCTGGAAAGAAAAAAAGAAGTTAAACTGAAGCACTTGCTTTAAAGAAGAGAATTTTGAAAATAACTTCAAGAAAAAGATCTAATATTTTTGCTGCTACATATTTTACCACTAAGTTTCTAGCGATGTTTCTGGTTAGGAGCAACTGAGTGACCTTGGGAAAACCTTGCTGGAGCTTCTAGTTTTCATATTTTGTCTTCTGCAGTTGCCAGGATCGTTGTAATACAGAAAAGAGAATAATAGAAAAACCTGTGACTGGTGTTTAAGGGGCTTAGAGCAAGCCCCACAACTCCCCAGGCAGATGGAGATTTGAAAAAAAAACAACACCAAAAACAAGCTGAGCTGATGCTAGAAGTGTGTTTCCATGGGAACAGGGAGGTAGGGATGCTGCCTCGTACTTGACCGAATGAGAAAGTGGCTCAGGATTAGGATTGGAAAAGAAGTGGCCATATTCCTACTGCCAGACAGAGTGTCTTTTACACTTCTAAATGCATAACAAGGCCTTTTAAAGACTGTTCTAACTTTATGTCCATGTGCCACTATGAGGATTTAACAAATTTTAAAAGCTATGTGTGCTTGACTGTAAGCGTATAACTAGAAGTGTATATCAGAGCATATTTTCTTTAATGAGCCATGAAAATTGACTGCATAAATGGGAAATGAGTGTCTACCCCTCACTTCTAGACAAGGTCTAGGGTGGTGGTCTTTGTCTTGAATGCTGCTCTGTGTAGTATGATACTTATCCCAGGCCAATCCAGCTCTTCTAGTTCTCCAAGAGGTGATGTTGAGATCACCAGACAGGTAAATCATGCATTTGATATTGCACAGTAATAAAAAAAAAGAGGTAGGATAATTATTTTAAATTGTTAGTCTTTCACTGCCTCAGGAGAATGAATCTAATTGTTGTCTGATAAACATCAGTGTTATTTAAATATTACAAGAATCAGAAAATAGATTGTTAGCCTAAGTATTTCAAAATAAACTTATTATTTATCTTTAAATATCTGAGATTAGATTACCCATTCATCTAGTTTGTGTCTAATTGAAGTTCTCATAAAAATCCCTATAAACCTTATATTCTGTTTTAGGCCCTTTGTTATTGCAGCATATTTGAAGCAATAAACAAAGACCAAAAAAAGGTAGCTGTTGGAAATCACTATAGAATATACTGTGAGTTTAAATTAGCATTTCCAGTCTGATAACCACGATGCCCTGGCAGACGCAAACAGAAACTTAAAAAATTACAATGTGAGTGGATTACTACTCAGGTGCCAGGAAGGAGATTGGATCAACCCTCTGCAAGCAAGGAATGTTTTTAATATGCATGAGTTTTGTCTTCTTGTAATGTTTAACATGATAATTGTAATAAGATATTATTAACCCTATGGAATAGTATATAAACTTTGGAAACCCCAGTAAAAGGAATCCTGATCAACGAACTGGGGTTCATTGCATCTCTCTCTCAATCACCGATAGGTAGCGAACAAATTCCTAGAATGGAAACAGAGTTAAATATATGCACTTCTGTGGTATATTTATATTTTGGGAGTTGGTAATTTTTGTTGACTATCAAAATAAACAAGATTCAAAATGCCAGTTATTGAACTGAGGGGAAATAAAGCCCAAACTAAGAGCACATTGAAAAGTAGATCCTATGGTTTGCTTTTTTTGTCAAAACTTGTTGACACCTGTTACAAGCTGAAGAAGTAGCCAGTTATGGCCCCTTCCAAAAAAACCTTGGTAGTAGGGGTTAAGGTTCACACACCTGCATTTCCAGCACACAGATACTTTCTGGCATAAATATAAGCAAGTAACTTTGGCTCATCTTTTGAACACTGGTGAGAGGAGATTGTTAGGACTTGTCTTTTAAAAGGCCTAGTGGAAAAAAAAATCCTTTTGTTTCTAGAAATTTCTATGCTTAACCTTAGGCTAAAAAGCATCTGCTTGATCTAGGACTACTACCATATAAGTTAGACATGCAAGTCTTTGCAGGACGGAGTAGGATTTCTTCCTCTGCATAAAGAGAAAATGGGAAGTATTCACCCACGGTATATATTTTTAAGCACACCTTGATGCCTGCTCTGCTTTTCAAGGAAGACTAAGGCAGTCCGGCGCGTCCTCGCAAGACCAGTGTCGCCCCTCAGCAGCCCGAGGAGAGGTTCTGCAGTGCCGCCAGAGGCACCTGCCGTGCTCCGCTCCTGCTGCAGAAGCCCCCGGCCCTCAGGCAGGTGGGTGAGGGACGGGTGAGGAGCAGCGCCCTTTCCCGCCGCGGGCATGGAGATTCTCGGACGCCCCGCGTAGCAACATCGATTAATGAGGAGTGTAAGGCAGCAGCCGCAGACAGCAATTCACCGTGCGCGGCTCGGTGCCCTCCGAGAGCTAAGGGTGGGAGACTGGCTGTCCCCCAAAGCAGGGGGTGCCTTGCCATCGAGTTCCCCCGGTCCCCGGGAGCAGCGGGGTGAGGGGA
The DNA here is from genome assembly GCA_013400315.1 of Bombycilla garrulus. Taxonomy (NCBI): domain Eukaryota; kingdom Metazoa; phylum Chordata; class Aves; order Passeriformes; family Bombycillidae; genus Bombycilla; species Bombycilla garrulus. The sequence continues at coordinate 55,811 of VXBU01012226.1, forward strand.
GCGGCTCTTCCCCAAGCAGGGACTGCCTTGCCATCCATCATCGAGGTGCCCGAGTCCCCAGCCCGCCCTCCCCTTCGTCGCAGCGCCGCCCGCGGTGCGATGCTTGCGGCGGTGAGGCGGCGGCGCGGGCATTTGCATGGGCTGAAGGCAAAGCAGCTTCGCCCGTATGTTTTATTTTTAGAGGGCAGTCAGGACAACGCAGCGCAGCTCCGCCGCCGGGGCGGGCGGGGCGGCAGCTGAGGGAGGACCGAGCCGGCAGGGTGGGCGGACGGACGGACGGACGGACGGACGGGGCACCGGCGGAACGAGGTTACCGCCGGCGAGTTGCAGCCAGCCGGGCTGTGGAACGCCGTCACCCACGGCTCCCGCCCCGGCGGTTGCGAGCAGGGAGAGGCAGGCAGCGGCCTCCGGCGTTCCCT
>VXBU01012228.1:0-11111 GCA_013400315.1 Bombycilla garrulus
TGCAAAAATCAGCATTGTGAGAACTTCATGGAAGACTAAATTGCAGAGTGGTTTTGGGTATCATGGGTATAATAGTCTATAGAGTTCTGTTGTTTTTACCCTGTTGAGAGATGCAAGCTGAGGAGCACATGATGTTTACCCCATCACAATGTTCTCAGTTTTCTAAAATCATTAAAACATTTTTAACTAAACTTACTGCCATTATAGTATTTTACTATGTTTTTGCTTAATTGTTCGTTATCACATACCTGAGTCTAAACAGTGATAGGCTATAAAGTATTATTTTGTGAATTTTATTATTCTTAATAATGTTTTATTGAAGTCAGCTAGAGTTTGAAATGGAAAAGGTGACAAAACCGTTGGGAAACCTCTTTAGGTTTTCCCTATGTAATACTGAAATGACGGGTGTCCTTTCAATTTCTTAATAGTATCTCAACTTAATTCACAGGTATTATTGAGAGTATTGCTGTTAGTTCAGAGGGGGCATTATTCTGTTCAGTTGGAGATGACAAAGCACTGAAGGTGTTTGATGTAGTCAACTTTGACATGATCAACATGCTGAAACTTGGGTAAGTTACTTAGTTCTTGTAAGTGTTCATTTGAGATTGAGTGGGCTTTGTTCTGCTAAGAGATAAGTCAGTAATTTGGGGTTCTTGAGTTCTTTCCTTTCCCCTATGTCCCATTCAGATGAAATTGAGTAAATTGCATTGTCTGAAATTAATCCAATGTCTGGAGACTGCCTGACTGAATAGAAAAAAATACTAGTGCAGCAGGAGAAGAGGAGAGGAGAGAAGAGAGAAGAGAAGGAAACCTCCCTTGTTGTTAAATATTATGCACAATGACATGGGGTTTCTTCAGCTATTTAGCTAGGCTTAATTTCTTTCTGTTTGGCGCTGAATTTAAAAATTACAGTATTTTAGTAGTTCCATTAGAGAAGGGATTTTGCCTGTATGTATTGTCTCATTGTCATAGAGATACAATTTTCTTTTTCTGCTAGAAGCAATATATATTGTTGTTTTCTTTGGTCTTATAGCATTTCTGTAGTTACATAGTATGTAACTAAAGGATCTGCGAGAAACAGGAACACATGTTACTGGAAATATAACAATACCAGAGGAAAACAAGTCCCATACTATTAAAAGGGTGGAATTTGAAGGCCTGGAGGATCAATGAATGCTGCATCAAGAACAGCAGAAATGCTGATTTCTCCACTAGCCTTTTAGAATTGGAAAACATATTCTTCATAGTCTGTGGTGTATTGGTTAATTTTGAAACTAAATAGAGATATAAAGTCAGGGAGAAAAACTTTTACATAGGAACATGTAATAAAAGCACATGCTATCTGCTTTGTTTGTTATAGTTTTGATATCATTCTCCAGATAATGTACTTCACCTATAGTAATTGATTCCATCTTGTTCTGGAAAAGTCCCAGTTAGGCTTAATCTTTTTATTTTGCTGTTATTTTTGATATAGCAGCTCTGTACTGTTACTACATAATTGATAAAATTATAGAAAAAAAAATAATATTCAGAAATGCACCCCAGATCTTCAGAGCTTTCCAGTTCTAACTAATGTATACACAGTGGCTCTACGCAAGTCCTTGTGCTTTATGCTGCCATCCATGATCTTGATAAGATTGGCTCCTTCTGCAGATACTTCATATTTATTTATTTAATCCTGTTATTTCTAACCCGAGACAAAGTGTTTGTTTCTGTTTACTTACAGACATTGAAAATCCGAATTATTGGTGTCTGTCATAATGTCAGAATATCATCAGTCCATGAGTATCTGTTAGTTTGATTTGTGAAAGGACACTAAATATGAGTTTCCTATAGAGACAATTTTTTTTACATTTGCCATTTCATTTGGGTTCTAGCTTTCAGATTCTTTTCTAACGGACTTTAAAACAGACATAACTTAAATTATTGACTATATCTCTGACTCTTCTTATTTGTAGATTACACTTTTGCAAGTAGCAAATGAGTTCCTTCTTAAATACATTCACAATCCTTATTGAATACAGGGGGATTGTCTTAATTTTGTTTGTATCACTTCTTGGAGATTTTGTGGTTTTGTGGGTTTTTTTCTGGCAAGAGCTGGTTGAACTTTTCCGTAAGTGTATGGCAAAGGTGCAGTAGTCCTCATTTCTACTGAGTCATTACTCACTTAACAGATGGAGGAGAAATTGTGTTGACTCATATAAGCTGAGTAGTATTTATTAATGCCATTGAGCTTTTTATCTGTATTTCTGTCCAAATTCCTTCTTTTTACCCACTTTCTACTTTGATTATCACAGCACCTTTACAAAATAATATGGAAGGAACAGAAATTGGTAGTCTTCAACTGAATGGTATTTTTTGTGAAGCTTGTCTATAATATGCTGAATATTAGCAAGATATGGATTAGCAAAACTAGTACATAAAGTTAAAATTTGCTTTTGATATTTGATTTCAAGTTTACAACATAACTTGACTCTTACCTAATTAAAACCACTCTTTATTTATTTTCTAATTTTTTCCTTTCTATTCTTTGCAGCTACCACCCTGGCCAATGTGAATGGGTATATTGCCCTGGAGATGCCATATCTTCTGTTGCAACATCTGAGAAAAGCACAGGAAAAATATTCATATATGATGGACGAGGAAATAACCAGCCGCTTCATGTTTTTGATAAACTCCATATGTCCCCTCTTACTCAGATACGCCTGAACCCTGGCTACAAAGTAGTTGTGTCTTCTGACAAGTCTGGAATGATCGAGTACTGGACTGGTACTCCTCATGAATATAAATTTCCCAAGAACGTGAGCTGGGAGTATAAAACGGATACTGATCTATATGAATTTGCTAAATGCAAGGCTTACCCATCCAGTATAAGTTTTTCACCTGATGGCAAGAAAATGGCCACTCTTGGGTCTGACAGAAAAGTTAGAATTTTTCGTTTTCTGACAGGAAAGCTCATGAGAGTCTTTGATGAATCTCTGAGTGTGAGTTTTGTCTTGTTTCTCCTTCTTTAAAATGTTTTCTCTGCTTATTTGGATTTGTTTGCCAGCACATTCACCTAAGCTGTCATTTATTTCTAAAGGCAAGCTTCCTTCCTATATTTGTCTTGCAAAAAAGGCCTCCTGTGTTCTCTTGCTTGTCTCTTAGATTGCTTTGCCCCAAATGAATTCTTACTGGTTTACATTATCTACACAGTGAGACAGAGTTGTTGATTTTCGTTTGTGTTTTCATGATGCTAGATTACATTTAACTAGAAAGCAATTGTGGAAGATGGTGGAAAATGCCCATTGCAAGCAACATCATAATGATGAATTCAATTTGTTATCTTCTAAGGGATTTGATAGACAACTGCCCACTTTCATGTGCTTAAGCCTAGTCTTACAACATGCCTGTTGTATCATTAAAATAGAGTATTACTTGTATTTACTTAAGTCCTACAGTTAAGTCTGGACTAATCTCACTTGAATTCAGTATTTTCTAATCTTGTGAATCAGTATTTTACTGGATAAAAAGTTTAAAATATGTTAATATAGTAGTGCTGGGGGTTTTTTTTGTAGATGTTCACTGAACTTCAGCAGATGAGACAACAACTGCCTGACATGGAGTTTGGCCGACGTATGGCAGTTGAGCGTGAGCTGGAGAAAGTGGATGCAGTAAGATTAATTAATATAATTTTTGATGAAACTGGACACTTCGTTCTCTATGGAACAATGTTGGGCATTAAGGTCATAAATGTAGAGACCAATAGGTAAGTTCCAGTGGCAGACATTGAGATTAATTTCTGCTTTAAAGTCTTTATTCAGTCAAATATTGAGCATGTTTAAAACTTGGCATGACTGTTGAGGTGTCTAATCTTTTTGTGTTATTTTTTGAAAACTTAACATTACACTTAGAGAAGAAACTCCCATTCTTTGTAAGGAGTCATTGCAGATTAGAGCTTAGACAAATGAGAGAAAACATGGCAAGCACATATGTATTAAAAATGTGTAATTAATCAAATAATCTCTGGCTAACTGTGTGGGAAAATGTACAGTAAAGGTGGATCTTTTAGCTGGTGTTTTATTGCATAAAGAGGCTTACTGGTAAATTAAGGCAGCAAGTTTAAATAGATAAATACAATAATAATGATTAGTAAATAATGATTTTGAGAGGATTTTGAAATTTTGCTCTGAATCTAACAATCAGAAAGGAAGCATTCTCTGACTGTGGGCAGCTGAATGTTACACCTCTTTACCTCTTGTACTTCAGGTGTATTCGTATCTTGGGAAAACAAGAGAACATCAGAATGATGCAACTGGCTTTGTTCCAAGGAGTAGCAAAGAAACATCATGCAGCGATCACTATAGAGATGAAGGCATCTGAAAATCCTGTTCTCCAGAATATTCAGGCAGATCCAACAGTAATCTGCACAGCTTTTAAAAAAAACAGGTTTTACATGGTGTGTGTGGTTTCTTTTTAAATAGCTCAGTTCTTGTATTGATTCCTCTGCATTATTTTTTGGTTTTCTCTTTGCAACTTTCTAGTGCTTTTTGTAGCTGCAAATGCAGCTTTTATGAACGAGTCCCTTTATATTGCAAGTGTATTTAGAATTTTTATCTTGAACTATCTGTACATTAACTAGAAACAGCTGTAATTTTTTCATAAATTTTTATTCCCCCAAGAAGATCTTATCCTTTTGTTCTTGTTAATGAAAAACCTAAGTAAGAATATGTAAAATCTAACCAGATTTTATAAAGAAGCAATAAGTAACTGTGTGCATAAAAAATACAATAGAAAAAAATTTCAGACCAGAATCAGGACTTGGTAACAGTAAGGACATTGTAGGCAACCAAGAAAGAAGGAGTCATCTTCCTGTTCACAGTTAGGTTGTTAGGTGAGATGGAACCAAACAGGCAAGCAATTTCAGAGTGGTTAGTAGCTGATTTGAGAGATCATAGCCATAGAGGTTAGAGATTTGTCTGTCTGTTATGCCTTAAATTTGCTGAGTTTCTGTAGTTTTATACTGATGCAGTATTGGAATAAGAGGATTTGATTTAACTTTGTAGCACAACTACAAAGCACATAATATCCTTTTGGCATAAAACCTGCCAATTTTGTCTGAGTATAACAGAGTAGCCTTGTATTCTCCACTTCATTTTAAAGAAAAGATGCTGAACTAGTGCAGACTCCTGTTGTACAGGGGACAGTTTAAAGATAACGGATTTTTAAAGGTTCCTTGGATTTGCATGTAGTTTTACTTGGAATTTGTGACTGTGGAAATGCTGGTAACACAACACAGCAGTGCAATGATAGACTGTCTATGAATTGGCTTTGTACATTTCAAATTGAATTGGGTGTTCCGCAGGTTGAGTAATTTGCATTGATGTTTTGAGTGCAGAGCAGGGTGTATTTTAAGAGAAAAAAAAGGAAGAAACAGTTAAACTTCTGTTCTTTTGTGCTTCAGTTTACTAAACGTGAACCAGAAGACACGAAGAGTGCAGATTCTGACAGAGATGTATTTAATGAGAAACCTTCTAAAGAAGAGGTCATGGCAGCCACTCAGGCAGAAGGTCCCAAAAGAGTGTCAGACAGTGCCATTGTCCACACAAGCATGGGAGATATTCACATCAAGCTTTTTCCTGTTGAGTATGTACTTGCTGTTTCTTCTGTTGTTTTGGTTTTGTTGCTTTCTTCTGTCCTTTATGGTTGCAGTATCCAAGACTTATCTCATGGGAAAGAAAACAATTATTTCTAGCATTTTTGATTGTCTTTGTTTCCTGACAGTTTCTTAATACACCAAGGCAGGAATGTGACTCCTAAACAAAAATAAAAAAGGGCAAAAATAGGTTTAAATAACAGTCTGGGGTGCAGGAGTTTTTGAAGTTGTATTTGGATTTATTTAGTTATTGGTTCAGAGAGAATATTCCTTCATTAACTTTTGTTCTTGGACAGGTCATGATACTCTTCTGTGTAAACTCTGTATTGTAAGGCAATGCTCTTTGTATAGATCTAGAAAAAGAATGATGATATTGGCAGCAGCAGTAGATTTGGCAGCAGGTCTGTGCAAGCCAGAAGAATAGTAGCTGCAACTTCCAAATGTGGCCAGTGTGCTACACTTTGTTATTGCAGCTCCTTTAAAAACAATGTAACATTTATACTAGTATATAATACTAGTGTTGTGTATATTGAAAACCGGGCATAGAATTGGAAACTTTTATGCTTGTGTCATCCTCTCTCCATTGTGATGCAAAAATTGCAAATATTCTGTTTATAAGGAAATTTATATAATGTATTGCTGTACATAGAAACCTAAATTATGTAGATGTGCTCCATGCTTCTCCAAAAACACATTCATGTTTGGTCATAAGGACAGGTAAGGCAACCTCAGTTCTGCCCTTTAGGGCCATCAGACTTCTACTGCAGTCTTCACCAGGGTTTCCTTTCATCAGGCTCTAGTTTCTAGAATTCATAATTATAGCATATAATAGGTTGCAGTGATGGTACAGCTCTGGCCAGTGAGTGACAGACCAAGCTACATTAATTCTTTTTTTTTTTTTTAATTGTTTTGCTGATGTATCATATCTGCATGCACAGTATTGCAAGGTGCTTACTGCAGTGTTCTGCATGCAGTTTTAAATACAGCTTTACTATGGTTGGTTATTGTTAGGTTTTTCTTATTGTAGTATTTTCTCCCAGCTGAGCTTTCATTTAAAATCTTTTCAGTGTGATTAAAACTTTACAGAAGAGCATATAGGATATGGCCCTTGAATTCTTCAGTTATTTTGTTGTGAAATACAGTTGTGAGTGACTGCGTCCTGCTCAGCAAGAACTGGGACTATAATCTAGTCTATTCCATTGGTTATGCCACTGGTGCTGTTTTTCACAATATAGCTTAGAGTGTTACTAAACCCAAGCTAAGGTTCCTTTTCAGAGTTTGAGTAGAGTAACTCTACAACTGTGGACTCAACTTGACCATTTTTTCCTTATTGGGAAAATATATGACTGTGTAAACCTGTCAGTGTAGATTTTCTCTGGCTGCTGATCATCTTTATAATAGCTGAAGAGCTGTCGTAAAAACATTTCACTTTGATAGTAACTCTCAGAAGTAAAAAATCAAATCACAAAGGTGAAGTCGTTGGCCCTTTTTATTCCATCAACAGTAAGATTCCATCTCTTCACCAAACAATATTGGTGAGTAATTTCAAAGAATAACTGAATCTACTGAATGCAAGTTCTATGTAATAAAACATTTTAATTTTACATTTTTACTTCTTGTATGCCACACTTGACACCTTTGCATGTGTATCTTAAAAGAAACGTAGACCAAAAGAGCGAACAACTTTCTGCTTATGGAGCAAACATAGTTTATCTACAAAATGAGTAGTGGAGATAGAAAGCTGGGGAACCCATAGTCAGTAGTCCCTTAAACTGGGCCTTAAGGAGGCAGATTTGGTTTCTGGCTCTCATGGTTTAACCCAGCCAGCAACTAAGGCCCACAGAACTACTCACTCACATCCCCCTTGGTGTAGTGGGAGAGCACTGAAAGATTAAGAGTGAGAACACTTGTGAGTTGAGATACAGACAGTTTAACAGGAAAAGCAAAAGGCATGCACCCAAGCAAAGCAAAACAAGGATCATGGACAAGCAGATGTTCCGCTTGGATTTCTCCAAGAAAACAGGGCTCCATCACATGGAAGAGGTGGATTTGCAAATCACCATTACTCTGCATGTCCCCTGCTTTTTTCTCTCAGCTTTTATGTGCTGAACATGATGCCATATGTGGAGTGGAGCATCCCTGTGGTCAGCTGGGCTCAGCTGTCTCAGCTAGGTCTTCTCTCAACTCCTTCTACAGTCCCCTGAGCTATCAACATCCCTGTGATATCAGCATAGCTGCTGTCTTTCTGTGTAATCGTGCAGCTTTGTACTTCTCAAGCTCTTTGTTTTCAGCTCTGGGTTTGAGGAGGTGGAGATCTGTTTTTTCCTTATTAGGTGGAATGCATCCTACAAAGTCCTGAAACACTGCGCAGCACAACAGGGTGTTAGTCCCAGCTGAAATCTTTATTGCTTTGTCACCAGACAAATATTATTGTTGCCTGTGTTTTCTGTTACATAATTTTAGGTGCCCCAAAACAGTGGAAAATTTCTGTGTACACAGCAGGAATGGTTACTACAATGGACACATAATTCACCGTATCATCAAGGTAACTTGCAACATTTTAATTGTTTGTTAATTTACTTGATGCACTCTGGTGGTCAGTCCTCTCTTAACACTTCCATTTCCCTTTTGCACATAGGATTTTTGGAGTGGGTTTAGAGTTCCTTGTAAATTCTGAACAACTCTGAGCTTTAGTGCTTACTAAGGTTGTAGTAGTTGTTCTGCAACTGATGAGGTAGCAGAAAACTGAAAATTGAAAGATGAGGTCAGCTATCCTGCTTGAATTAAAATTTTGCTTCATGTCAGAAGGCCTTTCTTGTAGGGCTTCATATTTCTGTCACACCAGAATCAAGTGATAGAGCTTAAGAATTTGCAAAAGGTAGAGATAGTCAGGTTTCTGTCCTTCACTGGCAGGAATAGTGACTAACCTTGCTTTTTCACAAATACTTGATAGACACTTAAAAAAGCCTTAAATGCTTTCTCCTTTACACACAGCATTGTAACACATTTTGTTGAAAGGTTTGAAGTAAGTTTGAAAAAATGTCACCTAGCAATAACACTTCAGGTTATGTATTCTGCTCAGTAATATGATAATTTCTGTGTAGGGTTTCATGATTCAAACTGGTGACCCAACTGGTACAGGAATGGGAGGTGAAAGTATTTGGGGAGGAGAATTTGAAGACGAGTTTCATTCGACTTTACGACATGACAGACCATACACACTCAGCATGGCTAATGCAGGACCAAACACCAATGGATCCCAGTTTTTTATAACAGTAGTACCAACTGTAAGTAATACTAAAAGCTCAATTTAACGCATGAGAGGCTACCTAGATAATAAAAGATCAACTTTTTTCTCATGGAGAAAGGAACACAGTGGTACTTACTTTACAAATAAATAATGGACACAAAGTGTAGTGTGTTGGCTTCACTGAAACTGTCCCTTATGACACAGAAATACTTTTCATCAGAAAAAGGCCACTTGTGATCACAAGGCCTTTTTGCCATTGAATGGAGTGAGGGTCATATAAAATTCCTAGGCATGTTTGCAATTATGCATTACTGGAGTATCCTATGTTAATAATAGTGGTTTAAACTTGATAGAAACCTTGGTATTGCTTAGATTGTTTAGGGTTTAGATATGATGCCAGGATGTCTGTGTAATATTGCCTAATTGTAGCTACACAAAGAAGTCAGTGTTAACATTTGGAAATTCCATTTGAGCTGTGTATAAGTTCAAAGCCAGAAACAGAAATTTTGGTATGTGAATCTAAGACATAAAAACCAAATCCTTAAAAGTAACACTTAAAAAAACTGCATTCTTATAGCACTTAAAAGTAATTTTCAAAAAACATCCATCTACCATAGTTCTGAGGTTTATTAAGTTGTATGAAGGCCTATATTTAAATTGGGCATCCTCTATGAGTATTGAATTGGGTAGTATTCTGTACTGGCATTTAAAATTCCTTTGTGAAAATATAATGAAACAGAGAGACTGGGATAATATTCCTGTGAACTGAGAACACACTTTAAAATAAACTCTGCAATGATACTGCACTGGTAGAACATCACAGTACTTCAAGAAAGCAATTGAAAAGGTGAGTTCAAATGCATATGAATATGTGTTAGCTGCATTCTAGTATTTACTTGCATGCTGATATTTTCAGGGTATTAAATTCCATAGTATGAACATACAAAATGCATCCATGTACACTTAATCTTTTTTTTTTTGTTTATACCTAACCTATATGCTGCTTTCTATTTTAATATGCTTTTCTTTTTCTCCTGTGCTCTCAAACAGCCGTGGCTTGACAACAAGCATAGTGTGTTTGGACGGGTGACTAAAGGAATGGAAGTTGTTCAGAGAATCTCAAATGTCAAAGTCAATCCCAAAACTGACAAACCCTATGAAGATATCAGCATCATTAATATAACAGTGAAGTAAGGCAGGTGTTGAAGGTTCCAGCTTAAGCAGAAAAAATACTAAGCATGTGGGACCCAGAAGGGGACCTAGGAAGAACAAACATTTTTGATAGTTCCTAGATATAGAAATACCAGGACAGAGCAATCATCAGTCCTGCGATTTTTAATGTACCTAGTGGCCTAATTCTGTATTTCTAGTAACTTTGTATTTTAAAGTAAAAACATCTGCATGTTTCTTAGAAAGTCTGCTGTCTTTCTTGCATCTCTTCTATGCAAAATTAAAGATAAATACCCGTACCATAGCCCATGATAGTGTTTGTAATTTTTCACATTTATTTGCATCTTTCATATTTAATTAATCTGTTTCACCATACTGAAATCTTTAACAAAGGAAAAGGTCAGAAATACTAAGTTAAGTGAACTCAATCCTTTGTACTTGTATAAAAAACTAGATTATGGTACTGTTTACTATGGAAGGCAAACAGTGTACTCTACCTCTATTCTTTAAAAATAGTTGTGTACATGTTTTCTCTGTCCAAGAGTAATGATCACTCTTTAAAATGTCAGTGTATAAAGTCCTTTGCAATTTGTTTGGTTTTTCCAGTGATTTTTTTTTTTTCTTTCAGTGTTTGTTTTCTCTTTATTTTAGCCTAGTGAGTTTTTTTTTTTCTGGCTTCATTNNATTTTTAGCCAAGGTCCTGCAAACATTACTGCTTCTACTGAAATACTTAATTTATTTTAAACTATGATAATCATCTGCACTAAGCTTTGCATCAGTTGTTTCGGATGGAGTTACAGAACAGAATCAAAGTATCATTAAGACTGAAAAAAGCCTGGTAATGTCAGTAAGTTGAATATTAACCCAGCAACACCACCATTTTTACCATTAAACCATGTCCCCAGATTTATCCATATGTTTTCTGAACACTTCCAGGGATGATGAATCCACCACTTCTCTGGGCACTCTATTCCAATACCTGGCCCCATTTCATTAGGATTAAATTTTTCCTAATGTCCAATGGTAATCTGAGGCCATTTCCTCTTGTCCCGTCAC
>VXBU01012228.1:12807-28320 GCA_013400315.1 Bombycilla garrulus
ATTTTTAGCCAAGGTCCTGCAAACATTACTGCTTCTACTGAAATACTTAATTTATTTTAAACTATGATAATCATCTGCACTAAGCTTTGCATCAGTTGTTTCGGATGGAGTTACAGAACAGAATCAAAGTATCATTAAGACTGAAAAAAGCCTGGTAATGTCAGTAAGTTGAATATTAACCCAGCAACACCACCATTTTTACCATTAAACCATGTCCCCAGATNCAGCCCAGGGGAAAGGGCACTGCCTTGATCCCGGTGGCCACACCATTGCTGATGGAGGCCAGAATACCACTGGCCTTCTTAGCCACCTGGGCACACCTTGGCTTTTGTTCAGCTGCTGCCACCAGCACCCCCAGATCTTTTCCTCTGGGCAGCTTTCCAGCCACTCTGGAAAGTGCGTGTGGCACTGCCTGGGGTTGTTGTGATTAAAGGGCAGGCCCCAGCAATGGGCCTTGTAGAACTTCACACCACTGGCCTCAGCCCATGATCCACCTTGTCCAGATCCCTCTGCAGAGTCTTTCTGCCCTTCAGCAGATCAACACTCCCATACAGCTTAGTGTCATGCATAAACTTAACTAAGGGTGCAACTGATCATTAGTAAAGGTATTAGATGGCCCCAGGACTGAGCTCTGGGTAATAGCACCTGTGACCAGCCACCAGCTGGAGGTAACTCCCTCACCATCACTCTTGTGGCCCAGGCATGCAGACAGTTTTTAATGCATGAGCTGTGCATCTGTCCAAGCCCTGAGCAGCTGGTTTCTCCAGGGGAATGCAGTGGGAGACAGTGACAAAGGTTTTAGTATAAGTCCAAGCAGATAACATCCACAGGCTTTTCTCATCCAGTATGTGTGTCACACTGCCATAGAAAGAGAAATCAGGTTTGTCCAGCAGGACCTGCATTTCACAAAACCATGTTGGCTGTTTTGCACGTGATGGACTGCAGGATGACCTGCTCCATGATCTCTGGCACCAAGGTTGGGCTGACCCATAGCTCCCTAGATCCATCTTCTGATGTTTCTTGTTACAGTTGCCAACTTGTAGCCATCTCCCCTATCAGCCAGCACTATTGGTATAAATTATTTGAAGTGTCTTTGTGTCTTAAAGCTCTTCCAACCAGTTTCATCAGTAACCTCTGTGGATCCCATCTGGTCCCACAGACTTGCAGCTAAGTAGTCTAGCAAGTACTAACCCTTTTTTCCTGAATTATGAGGGCTTCATTTTACTCCTGATCCCTGTCTTCCACTTCAGGGAACTGGATACTCTGACAATAACTGGTCTTACTGCTAAAAACTGAGACAAAGGCACCATTAAATACTTCAGCTTTTTCTTTATCCTTTGGCGGTGTTTCTCTTTGTGTGCAATAAGGGATGGAGATTCTCATTGCTCCTCATTCTGTTGCTGATGTATTTGCAAAAAAAATTTTTGTTGTCTTTTTCAACCATATTCAGATCAAGTTCTAGCTGAGCCCTTCTCATTTTCTCCCTGCATAACCTAGTAGCATCCTTGTATTCCTGCTGAGTTGCCTGCCCTTTCTACCAGAGGTTATAAAATCTCTCCCCATGTTCCAACCAGAGCTCTCTCTTGAGCCAGGCTGACCACCTTTCCCACCAACTCATCTTTCAGCACTTGGGGAGACGCTGCTCCTCCATCTCTAGCTAGGATTCCCTTCTGCCTTTCTGGATACTGTTGCCCTTAAGGACCATCTCCTACAGGACTCTCTCAATTAGTTTCCTAACAGGCCCTAGTGTGCCCTCTGGAAATAAAAGGTGGCAGAGCTCACGCTCTTCTCCAAGAAGAAAACATCCTTTTGTGATCACTTTACCCAAGACAGCCTCCAAACATCACATCATCACATCACATCACATCATTCACCTGTTTCTCTGTTCACAAAGACCGGGTTCACACGAAAAGCTCAGACAAATTCTCAAGCTGTTGTGAATCTGGTTCAATAGGGTCCTGTTGCTATGCTGATTAGTTAATCTTTTACACTATAAACAGTAAAATTGATAAAACATGACTGTTTATGTTCACATATCACCATTACACTCATAAAAGACTTGGGACTTTACAGTTTGGTAACTTCATTTATGAACTGAGAGATGATGCATGATAACCAAATTCATTCCCTCAAAGACTGCTGCTACCACCAGGAAGTTTATCTTTAGTGAGATATAGGATCAGTGAGAAAAATTCTACAGGGAATTGAATATAGCACATCTCTATTCTGAGATGACCTTTAAAAAAAACCAAAACAAAAAGACAAGTTTATTCAAATTAGTTCTAAAGGTTGTACATACTTTTATTGGAAAGAAATTCTTTTCTGAGCAAAGCAAATCGCAGCACCTCATTAATTTTTTTCTACTAAAAGAGCCCTTTCTTCAAAGGAATCTTTACATAACATCCACATCTACTCAGCTCTCAGACCTGGAACCTCATAGTTCACAATAATTTTGAAGATAGAATACAGAAACAGTGATAAAACATGAGTGTTCAGTTAGCCTAGACATACTGTTTTTGAGATGAAGTTCTTGAAAGAAAGCCACAACACAGTCACTGGATGTTGCATTTACAATTTCAAAATTACATCAAAATCCTTTGAAAAGTTAGTCTTTCTAAATAGTTAGTAATGCTTTAGTGAGTTCTAGTTGAATAAATATTCCAATTATATTTTCTATAAGTCAGTACTAAAAACTAAAGTTCAGTAAAACTGATGAGCAAGCTTAAATTTATAACTGAAGCGGTTTATATGTTTTATTAATGTATAGTAACAAATAAACCTCTTAGTGGACTCTACACTGAAGAGTTCCCAGACAAATGCAACACTTCCACATTTACTTCAAGTCATCTTAAATTCAATTTAAAAGTATTTTCATGGTAGCATTCCATGTGTCACAAGTAATCACTTGTACTTGAAAATATGCAGGTGTGAGAATTTTTCCTCTGCCCTTAAATTTTTATGTTACACAAAATAAAAACCAGTCACCTTGAACATTTTGAAGTAGAACTATACTGAGCAGCATGTGTAACTGAACCCTAAGCTAGCTAAAATAAAACTAAATCAGGATTCTACTAAAGAATGCATGTCTTCTGTTAAAAATACTACAAGAAAATGTATCTAACATACTTAGCAGAACTTGTTCATATTTCAAAAAGAGCTGTGAAGGGACAGTCATCCCTAACTAGGTCAGGGGTTGCTCTGCAGTACAGGCTAAACAGATCAAGCAGATGCTCAGGTCACAGCCACCAACTGTGTACTGAGCTAGAAGTTACAGGGTGGGAAGGATTATAAATTTTAGAGTTTGGTATGTGTAAAATCCCCACCTTTTACTCCCATTATAAATTATTTCCAAATTTATCAGGCTGTCTAAAGAAAGAGTAAATATTCTGTCTCAGTGCCTGTACATGTGTAGGCATTGAAGACCACAAACATCAAACTACTTTAAAGCTTAGTATTCCTTCAGGTATCCAAGTCATTATACTTGCTGAATCTGAGGCTGCATTTAACCTAATTTACCTGAAATTTAAGTAACAGGAATACTACAAGTGTCATTATAAAGAAGTAGTTACATTAACTACTTCCTCTAGAAGAAAAGTGCAAATGTACTAAATTATTTGTTTATACATTTTTGGCTTTACCTAAGGTACATAGCAGGAAAACAACATAAAATTCCTAATAATACAATGAAAGCAAAACCACAGATAATGGGATATACTTGCATTGCTAGGTGAGGTTCAGAGGTGAGGTTAACAGGTAAACAAACACTTTTCAGCGTGGCAAAAATATCTCCACGTCAGTGCAAGTGAACACTGTTGTTTCACAATCGAGTTCTCCTGATTCACCTCTACTCCAGTAAGAAAAGTGATGATACAGAGTTTTGATCTATTGCTCATAGTCAGTGTAGCTCCTCTACCAACATGAAGAGGGTCTACAACATAGCTTCTTCAGTTGGCAGTGGCCATGGACTTAAGAGAGAAGGGAGAAGATTCTGGTGTGCACACCACACAGATAAAACTGTTCAGAGTTGCATGTCCAGCAGAATAAGATATATTACTAAGTCATTCGCAATCTTCTCTAAATTTAAACAGCACTACACACATATTTAGTGGGTTTGTGAATGAGTAATCTTCAAAAATAGAGGCATTGGTGACAGTTCCATGTAGAAGATACAGTAAAAACTGAAAATCTAATTATGGAAGATTTATATCACATTTTACCATCTATTCTTCTAAAGACTTATAATTAGTGTACACTGGTTTTACACTGTATTATTGAATATTTTAAGATCACTACCTTAATCTGGAACCATGACTTCTACATAAAAGCACATAGTTGGACTGACATTACACCACACTACCTCTTTAAGAAGCTGGGGTTTTTTTTCAATTTAATTTGACTCCTTAAAGAATAAACTTAATTTAAACTTAAAGGCGGATTATGTCCCCAAGTATGCACAAAACACTTTCACCTCAGTATCACTATAGTATGTCCACAAATAATTCAGCATGAAAAACCCAACTAACCCCTGCTCCCAAGATATAAAACAAGCTGCTCTGCAACACTTTTCTCCATTCCGAGTTTTCTTTGTGCAGTTATGCTGCCTTCCTGTAACAAACAAGGAGGTTAATAAATAACAAGGGAAGCATTTTTTTACATAAAGTAGCTGCATGTAAGTTTCAATTCCACCTTTAAATTTATGGATTCTTTCAATATTAAAGAGTAGCACCATTTATTTCTAACTAATAGAGCTGGCTGTTATAATAAGATGGATTTTGGAATAGTTTCATGGTAAAGTATTTTTAAACTACTCAAAATGTTTATAACACCAATTAACTACTATAACCTCATTATAATTATTACATGAAATCCAATGCATATTTTATCAGGGAAAAAAAACTAAATTTTAACAATATCACAAAAAGGATTTTCAAGGCATCCTTGTAAGACTCGTCAATTCCCACTAAATGTATCAACTTTCAAAATCACTAAAATGACACAAGTTTACTGAATCAGTTATTCAATCTAGAATGAAGGTTTATATTTTATTTAAACACCAACCTAAATAAAGTCCCCTCCTCAGAGAGCAGACCTGGTGACAACATCCTAAATCATGCAATCAAAACAAAATCATAAACTACAACATTAAATTGCAGCTGATGTTAAGCCAAGCCACATCCAGGACACCAGCAGCGCCCAGCTGCCTTGATAGCCAGTCCAATCATTCATAAAGTTAAGCCACATCCACAACACCAGCAGCCACTAACTGCCTTGAAAGCCAGTCCAATCCTTCATAAAGTTAAGCCACATCCAGGACACCAGCAGCCACCAGCTGCCTTGAAAGCCAGTCCAATCCTTCATAAAGTCCTGTACCACTTCGGGCATCACAACCCTGAATATACCAGCTACGGCCACAGCAGAGTTTGTGGAGACTCAGCAATTCTGTGATTTCTTCCACTGGCAGAGCACCTGCTACATCCTGCAAGAGAATCAGATACAGGACTCAATTATTCTTCTATATTATGTTCAAAGCCATTTTATTGGCTTAGACTGAAGCTACAGATCACATAACAGCTCTTCAAACACAAAAGACAAATCAAACAGTTAAGCATTTACTACTTGTTACCATAAAAATCCCTGGTTGTTCAACCTCCTAAGCTTGCTTAACACCAACATTTACTTGACCAGTGTTACACATAAGGAAAATATCTACATTTTATGCTTTCCACATTAGGACTCCCTACCCACAGCATAGAGTTCAGAAGGTTGCAATTCGATAGACAAGTTCAGGCAAAGAGCATAAAACCAAACCACAAGTACCTGTTTATTAGCAAAGATCAAGAGCAAGGCATCCCGCAATTCCTTCTCTGTTAATAATTTTGCAAGTTCACTGTATGCTTCACTGACTCTGTCTCTGTGACTGCTATCAACAACAAACACCACCGCTGTGAAAGAAGAGAAATGTTTTACACACATGAAAATATGAACTACAAAATTAGCTTTCAACTTACACAATTCCTTTTTTCTCAAATATCTCTAAGTGAAGTTCCTCAGCAGTACACAACTTTTAAAATCAAGGGGGTTGTGATGAAAAAAACCCCAACACCAAAACTAAAAATAACATACTGCAGTTATGCACCAGGTTAACTGCTTACTTTCTCCCCAGCATGCAGTTTCAAGGCAGGCATGATTCCACACTACTTCANATGGAGGATTTACAAAAGGACAGCATGAATTTTTAAGTTGGCACTATATACACGAATGCTTTCAGACTCAATAATCTATTGTATAATCAGATACTACACTGCAATAGCAAGTCAGAAGTTACTGAACTTGGTAGAATTTTTTAAATTGCTATCTAAAAGGCTCCTAAAAGCTGAGTATTTCCAAGTGCTATTTATATTTCATACCTGGCAAGTACTGCTTCTCACTATGCAGACTTTGGGATGCTGTACCTTGTCTGTTGTCAGCTAGAACCAATTTAATAGTGGTTCTAATTTTGTTTGGCTCCATGAACTATCTGATGGATTTATGGAGCATGCACCTTTATCATGCAGTAGACACTTTGACCAACTGGATTAAAATTTATTAGCTCATTAATCTAACAGCTGTACTTTGCATTAAATGAACAACTTTCTACTGTTTTAAATTATTTCTATTAATAATCTTTATGGCTTTGAAACACAAGCTAAAAGACAAAATGCATTTTAAGAGCTGTATCAGTATTACCTTGCGTATTGAGATAATAATGTTTCCACAAAGGCCTCAATTTGTGCTTTCCTCCTACATCCCAAATAGTAAACTTTAAATTCTTGTATTCTACTGTTTCAACATTAAAACCTGGAATAAAAATATTTATTTTTATTTTTAAAAAATACTCTGCATGAACGTAAAATAACCAAAATCAGCGGATAAATCAAACATTCAGAAAAGTCATTACATATAAATTGTAGCCACTAACCTATTGTTGGAATTGGCTGCATGAATTCATCTTGCTTTAACTTAAACAAAATAGTTGTTTTGCCAGCTCCATCTAATCCTAAAGTAACAACCCGAATTTCCATTTTTGGTCCAATGTGTACCCTGTTGTCCTAGAAGAAACAGCAAACATAAAACAACAGCAAATTTAGGAAACTCAGTCTGGAAAACCCTTATGTTTAAAACATGTATTTTGTTACTATTTCTAAAATGATTAATGGATGGTCTCCAAAAGTAAAAAAGTACAATCAATCAATCAATCATTTCCAGCAATAACAGAAATAAAAATATCCAGCAATCCCTGTAGTGAGCCTGTAACTTCTACCTGACTGTAGTTACTACGTCTTTTAGAAAATCAGCCACTTTCATGACAGTATCTCTGTATTTGAAAAAAATTCAAATTCTTTCATCATTCTTGGCTGAGACCATGTGAGGAATTGTTTGTAGCAATTAATTAGAGTTATCTGATCAGAAAACTAGCTTTTTTATAGCATAACTACTTGATTAATGTCTCCACTTAGAGAACTACTTCCTTGCTGGAGGTTACATAGCTTAACCTCTTTACCCTAAGCCTCTTCCAATCCTTTGCAACAGCAACATTATTAGCACTAAGCAGTAATCTGAAATAGTAAAGAAAAGCAGACAAAACCCTCCAAGTCTTGCTTGGAGACAAGAAATGAGAATCAACTTCCCTATCTGGGAGTTTACATCAAGCTATTGTTAAATATTGAAGGAGATGACACTGACAATGTGATCAAATGGCAAAGCATAATTTCCAAAATAAACACATAGGCTGAGATTAGTATGTATTCCCAAAACACATTTTGAAGTACTTAGAACTGCTATATTGATGAAACACGAGGGTTTCAATCACCAGAACTATGTGGCAGTATATTTGTTTTCTTGCAAAATCCAGACAGCACTGTGCCTACTCCACACAGCCTCTTATTTCTTCTTACAGAAGAAACACTAGAGTGCAAAAACACCATGCCTCCTGGTAAAATACCAATATGTAGCCAGTGCAACAGGACATATAAATATCTTTACACATGATGTAAGCTATCTACTTGTCTTTCTATATACACACAGGTACACATACAGGATCCATTATATCTGTGGATATATTGTCATCATGGCAAAGAACTGGATTCTCCCTTCTGTCACAGGAGAAGTAGCATGATTTCAGAATAATCAATACAATTCAATGACCTTATGCTATTACAATCCTGAAAGGGAGTAAAAATACTTTGAGAAACAGCTTCCTAAAATATATATATATAATTATGCAACTACCACAATGCGAAAGTCAGCAACATCATGACTATAAGTGTAAAAGCCAGATCAAAGGTTCGTATCATTGAATATGCTGTCTGAAACTAGGCAAAGATGAACACAAAAGTAAGAAACAGGGAAAAACTCATAGTGATAACTCTCCTAAATAACTTCATGTGGTTAATAGCTTGCAGCTCATGGATTTTCTGAGCCAACAGTGAAGTTTCTTCAATTAGCAGACCCCGATGCAATATTCACCTATGAGATTGTCTGCTTTCTACCTGAAACCTAAATGGGCCCAGGTCATCCTTATCATAGAAACTCCACAGACCACCTATTCATACGATAAATTACTTTATTTAAATCTGTGAAATGAACTTGTATAAGCTCAGCAGGTTCAGTACCACTATTACACAAGGCAAATGCTTTAAAACCAAAAGACTATTTGAGACTTGGAAAATAAACCATTGAGACTTTAATGCTTTTTAATAAATTTCATCTAAGTTCTAGATATTTGGAGTCAGAGCTGAAATTCAGTGACAACTCTGCAACACAACATAAATATCAGAATGGGTCATTTCATTTGGGAAAAGAAGAGCTTGTGGTCAGATTTTTGACAAGCACATCAAACAGCAAAGGCTCAGAGAAAAAGAACTATGCAGAAGGCTCTGAAGAGTCTAAAAAATGCCACGTCTCCAGCACTCCTTTCACACTCAAACTTCAGCTCTGATTTTATCCAAAATTTGTGCCAGTGAATCTCCTCAATTATTTTCTGCACCTGAGAGGAAGAAGGAAAAGCAGCAGCTCTGGATAGTGCTACTCAATTTACAGGTTTCTTGCAGTAGGCAGCATCCTGGCTATGGGCAGAGCTTGCTGACAGTGAGCCAGTCTGACAATTCTCTCAGAGCTCCACGAGAAGCACTGGTCACCTCAACAGCTCCCATGGCTGGAAGGCAGAGGCAGTACAACTTAAGATGAGTGATGCTGTCAAATTTAGCCATCCTGTTGCAATTTACTTTCTCTAAGGTTCAGAATGAAAACAGGCTGTTCTCAGTATGTTTGTATTCTCTCAGAAGGAATCAAAATATGTGATGGATACCAAATTTCCACTTTTTGCACAAGTAGTTCTGTCACCTAAAAAAAAACATGGCAAGAAAAGTTGCTATTCAGAAAACAATGTGCAGCATCTGCAGTATGAGTCACTAATAATGGACTATTCATGATCACACATAAAAACACAAAAACAAAGTCTCTCCTTGTCAATTGTATCAGTACCCTTAACTAAAAGTCAATTGTATCAGTACCCTTAACTAAAATGTTGCTTAAAAAATTATTAATAAACCCCCTTTGTGTTTGTATTTCTGGCAGCTGCATAACTTGATGGCAAACTTAAAAACAAGTAACCTTAGACTTCTGTTTAAGAAAAACTTGTTTTCTTAAATCTCAGGACAAAAAGTGCAGAAGAAAAATCCACAACTATGATCTCAACATTTTTATCCTTGACCTCTTTCAAGAAATTTGATGAGACAAAAGCTCTCTGTACAAGTACTTAATGGTACCTTAAGTGCTTTTCCCTTTGATAGAATACTGTCTTCTCAGACAGTCTTGGTGCTGGTAAGGGTTAACAGTTGCCCATAGTTAGTTTAACATCATAATGAGAATTGATCTGTCAATCTCAGGCACTGTTTCCTTAATAGTTTTCTCTCTCCACAGCATGCACATACACATATTTATGATGACCAAATGCTTTTCTTGTATATAATGTTCTACACCCACTGCAGTAATTTGACAGAACACTATCTTCAAAAAAGGACCATGCTCCTGGGTGAGGAACAATTTCCTTGCCACCAAGCTAAGTACATGAAGACATCTCAGCCAGAATTCTCCAAATCCTCCCTTCAGAGCTTTTTATGTGGCTTTTCCCTAGCTGGTTTAGGAAGAGGAAATGGCACTATGCCTGCTTTTTTGTGTCATCGGTGAAATAAGAAAAATACACCTAAGATTTACTCACTTTCAAGAATGAAAAGGACTTCTCCCTCCCCTCCTTTAATCTCCAAACCTTTCATTGGATATTAAATGTTCCTCTGATCTAGTACTGTCTGAAATGCATTTTTACATTTTATAAGAGAAGCAGCATTCAGTATAAGCCAGCTCCTGAGAGAGACCTTTTCAGTAATATAATAACAGTTTACAGTTTTTTATCTGAAGATTTTATTTCTGCCTGATATTTGTTACCAGGTCCAGACCTTTCATGTGCAACAAGCCTCACTGCAAGTCACAGTAGAGGCCATCAGCATAACAGCAATCTAAGAACACATAGCTGAGAAAGAGAACATTAAGCTTTATCAGATGTGAGGAAACAAAAAGTAGTAGACTGAAGGAATTATTTCACCTTATTTTTTCATAGCTGCTGCTGTTAATACACTTGATTTAGGACATTTGAAATTCAGAAATTAACCTTCAGAAGACTTCATAAAAAAACCAAATTGTTACAAGAGAAAACCAAGTCTTCTGGGTCCCCCAAGCCTATTTTAGGCCTCCTGTAACACCTTAGCTGGCTCCTATCATTCTCCTTCCAAATACTCAGAAACTCACAATCAGACTTTTTAAGTCAGATAAACATCTCTGAAAGCCCAAACCAGATATTCAAAATGCCCCTCTGACTCAGCAATTCTTCATCTGTGAAATGTGATTACTGCTTCATTCATGGAATAATGAGGATTTGCAGAAGAGGTTTCCTTGGCCCTACCAGCTCTGGTCTCTGCTGAACAGGAAAAGGACAGGCAGAAGTGAAAGTGTTGCACTAACATGGAAATTCAGATATACTGAGGTTACAAAATCATTATCAAAATACAATTATTTTGAAGAAATTTAATTTCTCAAGTTAGAAAGAACTGACAAAGTTACATTCTCATTTTTGTGTCAGCAACAATAGATCCTCTNACTTCTTGTTCCTTGAGTTTCAAATTTATTTACTTTCTTATGAGAAAGGTACCATAACTAGTGAATACCATATACATACACCAAATAGAAGTACCATTACCAAACTTTGAATAATTTCATCCCTTTCAAAGAAAGTGGTACTGAAATTGTATTGAAGCAATAAAACCCAAACCTATTTAGAAGATGAACCCGTGTCTAAGCTAAGCTAGCAGTGAATACAAAGCAACTGTAAAACAAACTACTGTTTAATGAACTGAAAGAAATAAATTTTTAACATTATAAACTGGAAGTTATAACAGTAGTATTGCATTTAAAGTAAGTGAGCCAATTTTCAGAAAATAATCAGATATATTTCCAAAGAAAGCTGTTTCTAAGTGTTTCTTATTTAAAAGAAAACAGCTCATGTTCAAACATGATATGGTCCATGTCAAAAGAACATTTCTCGCTCTAATGCCAGCAGCACGGTGGTTTGTTGCTCAAATACCAAACTGCACTCATCAGGTGATAAGACACTGTGGCTCCAACTGATACTGAATTGCCTCTACATGTTGCAAAAAATACAGCATCATAATATACATATATTATTCTCGCTTTATTTTACATTAGATTTGGGACTTCATAAAGTGGATAGCTGTACTTCCATGAGATAAAGCATACCTTTGTAAAAGTGACAGGTATGCTAGCATCCAGCTGTACATGATCGGCAACTTCTGTAAACTGCTGCTGCTGTTTCTGTAATGTCTCTAGCAATCTTGTAATTTCCTGTTTGGCTAACACTACTCTGCAGTCATCCTAAACAGACAAAGAAAACAAAAGCATGCCTTTCCTTTAGTAATTTACTTATATATGCAATATATACCTATACATACTTTATTTATACAATATAAATATGGTTGCTAGAAAGATGACATTTTAAATATAAATACTCTACTTCAGGAAATTAACATTTCCAAAATAGATTTATTTAAAATTGCAATACAAATATGAATATCTTAACAGTTTTCCTTAACACTAATAGATACTAAATAGTTCTGCAGGTCGAAAATAAAAAAAACCCCAAACTTCCTTTATGAGCCAACCACCTAGGAGTAATATAAATTATAAGAAACAACAATAACAGTATAACATATAAAGAATATTTTTTATTTTTCATATATAATTCAAACAGATGGAATAGAGCAATTATTTTGCAGCATACACCAACACACTTAAGAGGAAGATACTAGCATCCACCCATTCATGATCAGAACATTTGTACAGTTAAACCTGACTACGTAACCAAACAAAAGCTCTGAACAAATCTGGAAAAAAAGAAGTACTAATACACATTCACGAACTAGCTTCTCACACTCAGTTTACTATTTATTACACATACTTTTTACTTTTTCCTATCATTAAACTGAATGAATAAGGGACCAATCAGAAACTCTCACACAGCCACTTTCTTCATATATTTAGGATGTTGAATTACCCATGTTACAAGTGCTGAAAGTGTTTTAATCCTGAAACATATTTTCCTACCAGCCATCTAACACAACTAGTATCAAACATCTATACTTGTCAGTGCAACTGTAAAATCCTTCCAATAAATTCTGTAGGTTTTTTTTCTTGTCTCAGTCTTGTCCTGTCTTCCCACTAACCTCACAAATATCAGAAAGAACTCCAGAAAAGTCAAGCCACAGGGTTTTCAGCAACTGGAGGACTCTATGCTTTTGTACTGATTCTCTTTGCCTAACACTCCTTGTAATGAAGACTTAAATCTCATGTTATATCATGATTGTTTTAATCTTATAAGAAAATAATGCAGAGTACCATCTAATTTCTTTTTTTTTTAGTTTAAACTTAATTTGTAGTTCCATGTATTTTGCCATATGCTACAGCTCACTTGTCAGCGTACCTGTTGCAAAGTCTTTTCACAGTGAAGGCAAGCCGTTGAAACCTGTGACAGGAGAATGGTCATGTCTTCTTGCTGTTGCCTGAGCCAAATCAACTTCTCTCTCACATGAGCATCTACAACACTAAGAGCCATCTCCTCCTGACGACAAAGGGTTTCATGAAGATCAGAAAAATAGGCTCGGACACATGAGCGAGCATTCTCTGCAGTTCCTGGTACCTAGAGTATTGCAGCAAGATATCCAAGAGATTAAGTACACCAGTTGATTCCAGAAGCAAATTTTAGATTTTACTCCAGCAGCAAATTTATTTTCACATCTGCTTGGCTACATCACAGTTCAAATCCCAGTTCAGGCTGATAAGACTTTCTGTACAATACCTAAACACTTCTAGCAGTTATTCCAATAATCAAGTAGCTCATTTGCATGTATAGACACCTTACTAAAAATGACCAGGGAAAAAAGCCTCAATAGTATTATACCACCTGAGAACATATACAGTCTGTAGACTAGCAGTAATACAACTTTGCCCACTGCCTCCATATTTTCATGTAAAAACATGAAACACACCAAGTTAAAACATAGCGGCACACAAGTTCCCATCTATCTGCTGACCTAAGCCTCAATACTGACTTGCTAGATAAAAGACCTTAAAGTCTTGTCCTATAAAACCTATGCACAATTTTCAAAGAATGTCCTTATCCTGGTTATTACAGAAAAGCCAATAATCTATGCATGTGAGGGAAATAAAAATTTTCAAAAAGCATACATGTTCAGTATGAGCCATTCCAACTCCATCTTCAACTATTTGTTCTCCTCCTTCTATATGCTGAACAATTCCAACTAATTTTCTGGAATAATCCGAGATTTCTTCTGTGAAAGTTCTTATACAGTGAGCCATGTCTAAAATGGATGCACGAATTTGGTTCGCTTCTGGTTCCAAAACAGAATGCTATTAAAAGCAAAATATTAAACATCAATCATAATGATCTTCCTTAATAATCTTTTCTATTTTACTACATATTTAATATACACATACATACAGTAAAGCCAAATAAGAACTTAAAACCATTTTGCAATTTAAAAATACAGCCAGGACTTACAGATTATGCTGAAACTAATTCAGACATCTAGCAATTACACAAGTAAATAAAAACTTGCTTGTTTATCACAATTCATTAGAAAAAAAGGACAGTTAGATTGCACAGCCACAGTGATGTAATATGTATATATTGTCTGCATTATGAAAACAGCTTTTAAAACTGGTGTCCCAATGTTATGAAAAGTTCAGAAAAGCAGCAGATAAAGGCACTGTCCTTCATATATATACACACATTAGTAACCCATTGAGTTCTTAGAATTTTTTTCTTTATTTTACCATGGCAACTATCTGCCATGAAGGAAAAAAATTAAAGAATGGGATGAGCACATCAAGAATCTATCCTTCTTTCTCAAAAACCTTTGTATTTTAATTGGATAAATAATTATGTAAGCCACCCTATGGCATGTCTAGAAATTAATTACTAGCAGTACCTTATGACCTTGATGCTTCCCATATTCTTTGCAGACACAACACATGAGAGGGCTTGCCTGACAGCCCTCTTCTAAACAAACAAATTCAATGGCATGCACTTGGTGTTGGGAGCACATCGTCTTCTCATGAGGCTTATCAGCAAGAGGTACACGCCTGTGCTTCGCTAGAGTCTTAGTGGAATGAGTAAGCTGAGAACAGTCTGCACACAGGTGTGTGGCACAAACAGTGCAATACACAGATGCAACATGGGCTTCATCTTCATCGCAACGAATGATACTCTAACAACAAGAAACAGGTAAAACTGAAGTGGTTAACACTTAATCCCAATAACGGAAGAAAAAAAACAGAAGACTTGTCAACAAAGCTTTCTTTAAAAGTTATACACTAAAATATTTGGACTACTTTGAAATTTGATTATAAGTTTATAAACTTTTTGAAAACAAAAGGTTAAAACATTCAGTGATTTTATAAATACAAGCTTCAGTGCAAGTTGTAAAGGTTTAGAGAAAATAAATTTGGCCCTAGGAACTTCCTCTAAAGCAGATGTTACAGAACAGAGAATTAGTTACAGAAAAACAAAACACCAACAGTCAAATAAGCACTTAGGAAAGTTATCTACATCTAGAATAGTACTGCAAGGTATGTTGCACACCAGATGTTAATACAAAAATGATAAAAGGAGCTAGTTTTGGTAATTAAGTACTACACAATGTAATAAAATGACTAAAAGGCAACTATTGACAAGATAGTGAAGTCTTCAGGAAGAATTCCTAAGGAGTTTTAGAAAACTGTGACTAAAACTAAAATATCAAAATGAGTGACCTTTTCTAAAAATCCTAAAGGCTTTAAAAAAGAGGGGAAGCTGGTATGCTTGTTTATTAATACCAGTTTATTTTC
>VXBU01012238.1:3027-18000 GCA_013400315.1 Bombycilla garrulus
TATGACATAAATAAATTATTTACAACGATAAGCACTGTTAAAAGATTACTCTGACTCTTAAATTTGTCTTTGAGTTTATGGAACCTTAATGTTTTGGGCTTTAAAAATACTGAACCTGTTTCTACCTGTTTTTAGATCAAAATATCACCTATAGTTAAATATACAATCAAATCCACCAGATTTTCACCTATATCTAGCAAAATATCCTCATATTTCTGAAAATGACATGTTCTACTATCAGCATGACTGCTGGAGGAATGTCAACTGAATAGCATGTTGCTACCTGATAATGACTTCTTGCAGCTATTGACAGAAAATAAATTAAAATAAACATATAAAACCATAGACATCTATTTTAAAAATAGTTAATGTCAAAATTATCTTCGGAGGAGACTCAATTACAATGACTAATACATGCAACAATTGATGCCAATCATCATTACATTATATGAATACTGGGGAATTCAAATGACAATTGTTTATCCTGCTACTGTGAAATAGATGACTTCTGACTAAATCAAAACATGAGATGTGCTTTCCCACGGCTGTACTTGGAGTGTTGTCTCAGACAGAGAAAATCAGATATGATGGGTTATATTCAAATACCAGGCAATTTAGTGTACTTAGCATCATTATTTGCCTTATCTACAAATTCCATAAGATGTCACAGCATAAATAGATTCAGAATCCGGTTGCATATGTTTCAATGGATTTTTAATTCCTTCTTCTGGACAAGGCTGAATCTGAAGAAACATATGTTTAAACTCTGAATAACTCAAAAGATTATATACCGAGCTCTGTTTCTTTAGATGTCCAAGCTGATCTCCAAGCAAACCTACTCAACACACCTGGCTGTCACTGAAATTCTGTTCCTTTTACAGACAAAGAGAATATTTTTAAGAAGAGCTTTCTTAGAAATCATATATGATACTTGAGAAGTCAAAACATTAACACTACTAATAGGAAGGTATGGGAAAAAAGATTTTGAAAGATGACAAAACATCTCAGTGTTAACCCAAGAGTGTCTGTGTGAGAAGCTAGAGGATGTATATTGTCTTGATTACACTTCCTCAAAAAATACTTCAGAACAGGACCAGACACAGAATAAAGCAAAATACCCTGTTAGAAGAATAAAGTAATTTTGCTATGAGGAGAGAATAAATAGAGTAGCTTGAAAAAGAGACAACTAGGTGGGGAGATGGCAAAACACTCTAAAATTATGAAGTGGAGAAGGTGGCAAATAGGAATTTAATTCTACCTTATCATAAGCCCTATAACATGCTATGGATTCAGTGAATTCATTTATTAGTAGTTTATTTCATCTGAAATAAACAGATAGAAGTACTTTTTACACAATAAACACTGAACTGGGAATTCATGGCAATAGGATGTTTCGGATGCCATGGGCCAACTGACTAAAAAACCCACAATTTGTGAATGTTCACAAACTCAGTGGTGCTGACAAAGCTCCTTCCCAAAGGTTTGCTAAGCTGCTGGAGATGGAAGCATATATCACAGGGTAATCTTTCCCCTGTTTCTAACTTTTCTTCTGTTTCTGGGTTGGCACCTGGCACTGGTAATACTACAGGCTAGAAAGAGATCTATTAAACAGCCACTTTTATGTTCTTGGACCCTTTTAGAAAACATCTGTTTTCTATAGAAGGTGTTAGGGCAAATATCTTCCTCAAATTCTAAGAACAAACCCTTTTCTTGTGCTTTCTGGTTTTCAGTGGGATTAATCACACCAATGACAGGAACAACATCAATTTACCCTCTCAATTTATTGAGAATGTTTTAATTAAAAATGCACTATTTGTCCTTTTCTTACTGAGATATGTTTTGTGCAGAATGATGCACAAGGAACCTAAAGTGTGAAAGAATTAAAGTGTAAACAACTGAGAAAATGTGAAAGCCAGCACAAAAGCACTGCTGAGTATTTGCACAAGATCTACTTCAAAGTTTTCAGTGTGTAATATTTTTGAAGATCATACACAAAAAAAATCTTCTATTAAAAGGAATAATGAACTTTACGAAGAGCTGAATCTCCACTAGAGCTGTGCCCAAAAAGTCAGGATTCTGCCCTGATCTGATCTGCATCTTTAGTAGTTAGAAATGTTCTCTGTGATGCATCACACTACAGGACAACAAGGGAAAGTAAAGGCTACTTACTTATGTTTCTAGTGAAACTGGCAAAGAATATCCATCAATATATTTTTTAAATTATTTAAGCTCTCAAGAAACCATTTGCACAAAAAAGAGACGTGAACCTTTGCCAGTAAATATGGTTAGTCTTCCACTGCATAGAGACTGAAACATCTACCTTTGCTTCAGAGTCATGAAAGTCATCAACTGACATGCTAGCACAGTACATGCCTCTGCTAAAAAGCATTGCTCGCTCAACTCACACACAAAACCATTTTCAAGAGTGAAACATAGCTTAATTTTAGAAGAAACAATCTATAAATTATTTGAGATTACAGTTGCACTAGATGTGCACACAGACACATAACAAAGGCGCAGCAGAACAGACCTAGAGTACATTTTACAGGCTTAGAAAGTCAAGAGAGAAACTTCTGGAGAGAAAAGGTTTTCTCTTCTGACAGATCAGCTCCTTAACTGAAATATGATGGAAAGAGATCTTCCAGTGAGATGTTCCATGCCTATCTTATTTCTGTGACATACTTGGACAATAACATATGCCTAGTTTACAGGTAATGGAGCAAATTATAGAATTCTATAAATTACAGAATCACAGAACTGATTCAGTTGGGAGGGACCTCTAAAGATCAATTAGTTCTCTCCCCCTGTTCTGGCCATGGACATATTTCACTAGACTAGGTTGCTCAAAGCTCCATCCAACCTGGCATTGAGCAGTTCCAGTGATCAGACGGACATCCACACCCTCTCCAAACAACTTGTTCCAGTGTCTCAACACCCTCATCATAAAACATTTCTGCGTTCTGTCTAATCCAAACCTACCTTCTTTCAGCTCAAAATCACTGTCCTTTGTCCCGTCTTGGAGAGATAGGCAAAAAGTCTCTCCCTCTCCAGCTGTCTTGTAGGCTCCCTTCAGGTACTGGTGGGCCACAATAAGGCCTCCCTGGAACATTCTCTTCTCCAGGCTCAGCAAAGCCAGCTCCTCTGCCCTTTTCAGAGGGGGGATGCTCCAGCCCTCTGATCATCTCTGTGTCCCTGCTCTGTACCCACTGCAGCAGGTCCCTGTCTTCTTTCTGCTAAAGACTTCAGAGCAATACTCCAGATGGGTCTTGCTGAGCAGAATTGAGCAGAATGAACCCCCTTCTCAGCTTGCTGGCCACACTCCTTTTGACGTAGCCCAGGATAAAACTGGCTTTCTGGGCTGGGAGCACTTATTTCCAGCTCATATACACATGAAGAATTATCAATGTTTCCTTCAAGTTAAGAAATCCTACTTGCTCAAAAGATATTATCTAATTTTTTTTTATCAATTGGTAGCCACAAATTAGAATCCACCAGTGATAAACAATAAGATTGCAACAATTTGTCTTTTACTCCCCCACACAGACATTACAAATTAATGAACTACCTTCATAATTATAAAATTAAACTCAATGTGACAGTGTGTAATTTCAAATCAATCTGTTTTCGATTAATACAGACTGAACCTGCATCAAGTAAACTATTTTTTGTGATACATTTATGGTCTTTTTTCAGCATTTCTGGGCTTTTTTTTTTCCTTTGTAATTCCAACAGATAAGACAACTATTTATTACTATATTTTCATCTTGTTCCATGGAATCATTTAAAAATACGGAAATATTAAGGACAAAAATAAAACCTTAAAAATGTTGGAAAACATTTGAACAGTGTGACTGGTAGATGTAAAAATGGTGATCAAGAAGCATGCATATGACTTTATGAGGATTTGAAATATCAAATATATGTTTTTAGACGGTACATAAACAGCCAAATTGAAGTGAAAGACGTCTGTAGCAACATAAAGTAGCAATGATAAAACACAAAAGAGAAAGTATCTGATAAATTATGAAAAAATAGAACCACCAAGACAAATACTGAATCTAAGCAACTATTTGTCATAATTTTATAGTCCTCCTTTCTCCTTTGTTTCATTCTTTCTGCATGAAATCTCAGAAGATAAACTATTTACCTAGGTCTATAACTATAAAGCATAGCTACAAAAGAAAAAACACCTTGGCCAGAAAGGTTGTGTGGGATTGCCATTCTGGAAAGTACACTGGGCTCAATTCTAACACCAATAAAAGTAAGTAAAAATAATGCAATTTATATGTATATATTTATAAATATAAAGTTTATATTTTAGATAAATAGGGCTACAAATGGTTTCAGAGGGAGTCAGTGGCTTTTTTTCTTCTCGTATATGTTGCAAATTATTACTTATTTTCTCCTCTAGAAAGGATACTGGTATCAGTTTGGATTAAACAGAAGCAATGAAGCAAAGGAATGATTCATAATCAGACTGAAGATGGCACAACAATATTTTATTCATTTTAAGAATTGAATCTTCTTCTCCATAAAATAAGATTACCTACCACTATTCCATGCACAGAAACTTATGTAAAGGTGGGAGAAACAAGTTTGGAAGTAGGAAAAAGTATCAGGCAAAAAAAACCTCACAAATATGTACAGAAAAGCTCCTGCATTTCCTAACAGGAACATGAGAAGGCAGTCACAAGAAAGAGATATTTTCAGGTCTTAGGACATTTATAGTGTAGGTTTATATTTTAACTCATGTTCATGTTGGGTCTGTTTTAGAAGTAGACTCCCCCACTGAAGAAAAAGGTTGGCTGTGAGTGGTAACAACTGCAAGAAAGAACTCCTTTGCTCTCCACTCACCTGCTAGGGCTCCTTTTCCGCCCAGGGGTGGCACAAGAGACAGGGCTGCTGTTCCTTACTACTGGAACATTCTATGCACCTAGAGGTTGATCCAGACCAGCTGTGACAGCTGGTTGGCTTTCTTGGCAGGGATTTGTCTGTGGCATCAGGAAGGTTGATATCAGTAGCCATCTCAAGCTGTATGACAGTGCCACAAGCCCACTCTGTGACCTCGTCCATTTCTGGAGCTAAACTGAGTAGTCTGAACCCAAGAGTATACCCCACCTGGCCCACAGGAGCAACTCTAACAGGCATAGATCAGGTAAGATGATAAATAAACAGCCTGGTTTCTATCAGCCATATTCCCTTCCTGAATGTGCCCCTGTTAAACTTCTCAGAGCAGTTATTCAAGCCTCAAAAATACTTTTGAAGCAGTCCCTTGACAGGAAACCTTGATAATGGCTTAGGTCAGCAAAGGTACTACAGCCAAGAAATGAATTTGACCCATGTTCTGCACAGTAACTTGGTTATACAGAACCAATGCCCCTGGGTATGTAAAACCAAATGTTCATATTAATCTTGAACTTCTGTGCTTTGTCAAACTGTGTCCTGGGCTTCTGATGACTTCTGGGAATTGGTGAGGGCATAACAAAAGTTACATTGTATTTAATTAAAAATTATAAAAAGTCTATCTCCCATGCTAAAGATAGGCAAATGGAGTGAAAGAGGAAATTGGTTTGTAAAGAAAATTGCAACTGGTTGGATAAAACTCTAACTGCATTAGTGAAAGCTTGTCTTCAACTGCATTAGGGAAAGCCATAAATTACAAACATGGAAAAACCTTCTGTTGGAATAAAGATATAACAAACTCAGTTAAAGGATAGTAGAATAAAAAATAACTATGCAACCTTAGTACAAAGTTTTAACAGTAATATGTATCAGAGTGACTGGGGACACTGCTAAGTGCTTTGAAACACACAGGTAACTTTGGATTAAATTCATAAAATATGGATTTCAAAAACTTACATTAATCCTTACTATTTTATGAAATAAAATTAATATAAAATATTAATTATTTGTATTTTATGAAGGCATTACAAGAGCTTATAATTGGTTAGCAATTTTTTCCTATGAAAATTTGAAATATGAGAATATTACTGGAGGGGTGTAATTAATAACCTGCACTCATTCTAGCTTTCACCATTAGATCCAGTCTTTCCTACTGAGTGTTCTCATGATAATGGGCAATGAATACATTTCTGTAGTAGAAAAAAGTCCTATCTAACTTATTTTCTCTCTTTTCAAAACAATGCAAATACAATCATGTTCACAAGAAAAATCTAATATATGAAAAATAAGAATAAAATGCAGAGTCCACTATGCATAGTAGGGAATTAGGAAGACTATAATGGAAGGGCCCAATCAAATTCTGCCTTTGCCTCTTCGGAATAATTTATCTGTTGCCTAGAACATCCATTCCACAGGTCTGCATTCTTGAAAGATCATTTTCTAAAAACTTACATCACCTGTTAAATCTACCCTAAAAAAGAAAAAACTTGGTAGGAAAAGTTGTGTTGGATTTCCATTCTGAGCCCAAGCCTAACAAAACAGTTATAAATGTAGGCAAAAGAAAACAACTCCATCTTAAGTAGGACTACAAATGGAAGTATGTTTTGGAGTCAATTGCTTTTAAAGAGAGTCAACTGGTGTTTTTTTGGTCTCTGCTATGGAATATTATATTACATGTCCCTGAAACAGAGCAAAATTTAGAAAGATGATCCCAGGATGAGTACTCAGCTCTTATCGGAAAGCACTTCATTAATGGCACTGATACTGAAACTAATGTTGAGAAGTGTAGCCTGTAAAATCCAAGAATATGTTCAGGGTACACTTTGCTCATTCGACTATAAAAACAGTCTTAAACTGCTTTCAGCTTATGCCCAATCGCCCTTTACAGCTGAAGTAAATAATGGCTAACATCAGGTCTCGATACAGTAAAACAACATGTTCAGTGCTATGCTACTTGTTACATGTCTTGAAGTTATGTATCTATATAAAGTGTATTGAAGTTGTATATAACTTCAGTTATACAGAAGAAAATCTGGTCTCTTTTGATTTAATGATACAAACTGAAGTCTCCTATTTAGACATTACAGAAAATATGCATTACTTAATCAGTGCAATGAACCAGAGCAGATTAATCAGATATAAAAGCCACTAATTTTACAATCTTGGAGTGATTTATGATGATAGTCTTACTCCACAATCCTCTGCTTTATGCCCGAAAATGGCTGTTGTATCTTTAAGGCCCAGGCCAGAGTGTGCATGGGGCTGGAAGGGGAGAACTTTGGATTCCTGGCGGGCATTTTCAAAGACTCCCTGCCCAGGTGTTCCACGGCGCTGTGTGGTTCAGTTCTGCTTGGCTAGCTGGGTTTTGTTGGCCCAGGCTAGAAGCTTTTCCCTTTCCTGCCCTGCAGCAGAAATCCTCCCTCTGCCTGGAGGTGAACTCAACAGCTGCAGGCCTAAGAACAGAGAGGGACTGGCAGGAGCAGGGCTGCCCTGTTCTGGCCCCCAGCCTCAGCAAGCCACAGGAGACAGCACACCAAGAGGCTCCAGATCAGGATTTTTGCCTGCCATCACTGCTGTGGAGGGGAGGTCAATGCCAGAGAGCCACCAGGTTTTTGCCTCCTGCTGGAACTCCTCCTCCCCCACTGAAGCTACACTTCCCTCAGAGTGAAAGCTGGTGCTATCATGAACTGTATGTTGGGAAGGGGTGTTTCTCCNCCCTTGACAGGAAACCTTGATAATGGCTTAGGTCAGCAAAGGTACTACAGCCAAGAAATGAATTTGACCCATGTTCTGCACAGTAACTTGGTTATACAGAACCAATGCCCCTGGGTATGTAAAACCAAATGTTCATATTAATCTTGAACTTCTGTGCTTTGTCAAACTGTGTCCTGGGCTTCTGATGACTTCTGGGAATTGGTGAGGGCATAACAAAAGTTACATTGTATTTAATTAAAAATTATAAAAAGTCTATCTCCCATGCTAAAGATAGGCAAATGGAGTGAAAGAGGAAATTGGTTTGTAAAGAAAATTGCAACTGGTTGGATAAAACTCTAACTGCATTAGTGAAAGCTTGTCTTCAACTGCATTAGGGAAAGCCATAAATTACAAACATGGAAAAACCTTCTGTTGGAATAAAGATATAACAAACTCAGTTAAAGGATAGTAGAATAAAAAATAACTATGCAACCTTAGTACAAAGTTTTAACAGTAATATGTATCAGAGTGACTGGGGACACTGCTAAGTGCTTTGAAACACACAGGTAACTTTGGATTAAATTCATAAAATATGGATTTCAAAAACTTACATTAATCCTTACTATTTTATGAAATAAAATTAATATAAAATATTAATTATTTGTATTTTATGAAGGCATTACAAGAGCTTATAATTGGTTAGCAATTTTTTCCTATGAAAATTTGAAATATGAGAATATTACTGGAGGGGTGTAATTAATAACCTGCACTCATTCTAGCTTTCACCATTAGATCCAGTCTTTCCTACTGAGTGTTCTCATGATAATGGGCAATGAATACATTTCTGTAGTAGAAAAAAGTCCTATCTAACTTATTTTCTCTCTTTTC
The DNA here is from genome assembly GCA_013400315.1 of Bombycilla garrulus. NCBI lineage: Eukaryota > Metazoa > Chordata > Aves > Passeriformes > Bombycillidae > Bombycilla > Bombycilla garrulus. Next base: position 11,512 of record VXBU01012238.1, read on the forward strand.
AAAACAATGCAAATACAATCATGTTCACAAGAAAAATCTAATATATGAAAAATAAGAATAAAATGCAGAGTCCACTATGCATAGTAGGGAATTAGGAAGACTATAATGGAAGGGCCCAATCAAATTCTGCCTTTGCCTCTTCGGAATAATTTATCTGTTGCCTAGAACATCCATTCCACAGGTCTGCATTCTTGAAAGATCATTTTCTAAAAACTTACATCACCTGTTAAATCTACCCTAAAAAAGAAAAAACTTGGTAGGAAAAGTTGTGTTGGATTTCCATTCTGAGCCCAAGCCTAACAAAACAGTTATAAATGTAGGCAAAAGAAAACAACTCCATCTTAAGTAGGACTACAAATGGAAGTATGTTTTGGAGTCAATTGCTTTTAAAGAGAGTCAACTGGTGTTTTTTTGGTCTCTGCTATGGAATATTATATTACATGTCCCTGAAACAGAGCAAAATTTAGAAAGATGATCCCAGGATGAGTACTCAGCTCTTATCGGAAAGCACTTCATTAATGGCACTGATACTGAAACTAATGTTGAGAAGTGTAGCCTGTAAAATCCAAGAATATGTTCAGGGTACACTTTGCTCATTCGACTATAAAAACAGTCTTAAACTGCTTTCAGCTTATGCCCAATCGCCCTTTACAGCTGAAGTAAATAATGGCTAACATCAGGTCTCGATACAGTAAAACAACATGTTCAGTGCTATGCTACTTGTTACATGTCTTGAAGTTATGTATCTATATAAAGTGTATTGAAGTTGTATATAACTTCAGTTATACAGAAGAAAATCTGGTCTCTTTTGATTTAATGATACAAACTGAAGTCTCCTATTTAGACATTACAGAAAATATGCATTACTTAATCAGTGCAATGAACCAGAGCAGATTAATCAGATATAAAAGCCACTAATTTTACAATCTTGGAGTGATTTATGATGATAGTCTTACTCCACAATCCTCTGCTTTATGCCCGAAAATGGCTGTTGTATCTTTAAGGCCCAGGCCAGAGTGTGCATGGGGCTGGAAGGGGAGAACTTTGGATTCCTGGCGGGCATTTTCAAAGACTCCCTGCCCAGGTGTTCCACGGCGCTGTGTGGTTCAGTTCTGCTTGGCTAGCTGGGTTTTGTTGGCCCAGGCTAGAAGCTTTTCCCTTTCCTGCCCTGCAGCAGAAATCCTCCCTCTGCCTGGAGGTGAACTCAACAGCTGCAGGCCTAAGAACAGAGAGGGACTGGCAGGAGCAGGGCTGCCCTGTTCTGGCCCCCAGCCTCAGGAAGCCACAGGAGACAAAGAGGCTCCACATCAGGATTTTTGCCTGCCATCACTGCTGTGGAGGGGAGGTCAATGCCAGAGAGCCACCAGGTTTTTGCCTCCTGCTGGAACTCCTCCTCCCCCACTGAAGCTACACTTCCCTCAGAGTGAAAGCTGGTGCTATCATGAACTGTATGTTGGGAAGGGGTGTTTCTCCAACATATCCACCATTCTCTGGGCAATTTTGCGTTTTCATTCCTCTGTGAGTGTGGGGCAGAACATGAGTTCAGACGGTTTGGTATTGTTTTTCTTCCTTGCCTTGTACACACTTTGTTGTTAATAAAACTGTTGGGTTTTTTTTTTTTTTTTCACTTTCCTCTATTAGTATTAATTTTCTACTGTTGTATGGGGGCTGTTGAAACTTTTTAGAGGAGACTACTCATTACAGTGTGTCCTCTCTTAAATTTGGTGCAAAAGTGTGGCATCATCATAAATCCCATGGTTCTCATTAAACTAACCAACCGACAGAGACAGGCTTCATACAAATAAAAGTACTACTTTGTACTACTTCAGTAAATGAAGGAGGCAGAAATTACTCCTTAGGATCAAGAATACACAAAACCTTTGACCAGTCAAAAGCATTCCCTGCAGCATGTGCAAGCATGTGTTGAAGAATATGTTTGAACAGAAACAATTTGCTGCATCATAACTTAATGGGGAACTCAAAGTGGCAGACTGCCTTACAAAATCCATTAAATATGAAAAGCACACTTAAACAATAGAGAGGAATCCACACGCCAAAGAACCAGAGTCTTTAAAGAATGAACGAATGCTCACTGCTCACATCCTATTAAATTCTAGCATTGCAAACAATGCCAAGCAAAATGCCCATTAAATAGCAGTGGGATGTGACTGGAGTTCTGCCAAACACATCAACTGGTTTCACAAGGATATGCAATACACCAAGGAAAAAAACTGTTTCAGTCACTTCTACAATCCATCAGAAACAAATATATGACACCTGTGTGTAAGGCTGCAGATCCCACTACTGATTTTGCAAGCAATAACTTCCCAAGAGAAATTTCTGTGATTTTCAGGTAAGAAGATTAATGGATGTTTTTACTCCACAAAGATTTTCTGTCTTTAGCTTGCCTTCTGATGTGACAGCCTTCTGCATCATCTCTTCTTTCAACTATATATGAAAGGAGCATAGAGAAAATGACAAAAGACTTTGCCATTATTGGCTAGTATTAAAAAAAAAACCAGAAATGTGTCCTCTGCACTGTACAACTTGCTTTATTTTCTTTATGTGGGTTTCATGCACTTTAAATCTGCACTGCATCAACAGAGGCATACAGTGGGTAGGTATCTACTATTTTTCACTTTATTACAGCTGTTATACATCAAATAAAGAAAAAAAGGAATCCCAAAACCATATACCCACTTCACTAGACTGAGTAAAAAAAAGCAAAATTTACAAAAAAGAAAAAAAAAAAAGGTTGCGTAAATGCACTTAAATTTTTAAAGGAAACAGTTCTCACTTTATGGATTAAAGCCCTTAAACAAAATCTGAGCTGTCTTACTGCTACTTGCAATGCTATCTTTGTATATTGTCAGTGGCTTTACTGAATTATCATCAACCATGTAACTAACTCATTTGAAGTGACATCTTCAGACTGAATTCAAGCTACTCAACTTCAAGTCACCAATGCTATAGAAGTGTGTTTACACATTGGCACATGTTCCAGATATTCTGTGCCCAGAACTTGCTTTATTTATTATGAACTAGTTTATAGAATTTGAAAACAAAACCAGAAAGACAGATTTCCTCTTCTCTTTCACCTTTGCTTCAGAGAATGATCATCATACCAAAGTAGAAATGATGGCTGAGCAGAGTTAAGGAGATCTGAGGTATGACTTTGTGCTCTTGACCAGTCTTTATGTATTATGCTCCCTGGTGAGAAGCCTACTGTTCTTTTAACAGATTCATTTGGAAAAGATGTTTGCTACTAACAACATCAGAGAGCCTGACATTAACAATGAACCAAATCTTCTTCTACCCACATCCTCCCAAACCTGTTCTCTCTCTCTCTCTCCTGAATTCAGTCCCTTTTTTTTTTCTAATAGACTCCAGAGCCAGCAAGCATCATCCCTCTGGATCATCCCACAGTCTCCCACTGTGAAACATGACTGGGAGAAGCCCACAAACTACATCAAATCAACTCCTCTTCAGAAACCCATGACAAACCCCTTGCAGACAGCAGAAATCCCAATTGCCACCAGTGATCTAGGAGCCAAGCCTGCATTTTGTTTCCAGCGCCAGCATGTAGCAATACACCTGCAGCAGGCTGAGCTGTTCTATGCTTGGCACACAGTTTTCCACAGCACAGCTCACAGTTCTGCTCCCAGGGTTTCACACACCCAACACAGCTTCCAGTGGATACCTTTTAGAGAGGAGAAATATTGCGGCATGGAGGGAGGGCTTAACTCCTTGACACTGTCTTTATCAGACCTCAGGATTTCTCTTCGGTGATTTTTAAATGACTGCTGGTTCTGCAAAGGAAGATATACCTTAACACTGACATTATTTTCTGAAACCTCCTTGCCATTGAGAGCTAAGTTCTGTAAACCACCTGTTTCCTATTGCATTTCAATGCTCTGTTCATTATAGTCTGAAAGGTGAAAGAGGCAAGGTCTCACCTGTAATGTTTGTGCCATACATGAATCTTTCTACTGCCTCATTACTTCATTTGTATGTTGCATTTCATGTAAGGCTAAATAATTTGATACAAGCATAAGCTGTGCCACCTGTTGGTTTCAGTATGACTGTGAAACACCCACTTACTTCCCCTCTGCAAATTCTGCCAGTGAGTGTGCCCACACTCATACCAAAATGAAAAAGAAAAAAGGAAATAAAACCCCCCACCTTCTGAGTCTCCAAAATGTTCTGAAACCAGGGACTGCACTTATTTTCAGGAAGGCCCTATCTCAGATTCTTTTGTAGGTCACCTTTTCTTGCAAAAGAAAACGATTACTCATTTTCTTTGGAAAGTCCCCTGTATCCCAGAGGTAGACAAAGTACAAATAAATGTGAAATGAAAAAGCAAGTTGTAGCAATAACTTTTACTAAGTGTATTTTCTTTGACTACTTTACTAAAAGCATGATGCAAAAATGAAAATTATGACACTTGCTTCTGCTAAATACAGACTAGAAAACATCAATAAGCTGCTTCCGCAGTGCTCATGAGGTATAGGAACTATAACATTCCTATACAGAAATATTGCTTTAAAAAAATTAGAAATGGCAGTAATTATTTTTTACACATTATAAAAGCAAATACTATTTTCCTAATTTTTCCTATGCCCTATTAATTTACCTGTTGAAGACAGAAAAGACAGAAGAACAGAGCTCAGAAAAGGACTTCAACACTTCATTGCAATAGTATTGAATTCATAACGTGAATCCAAACAGCATTAACCTCTCATATGTGTATAGATATATCCTCATGGCTAAAAATGATAAGGATAAGCATAACACCTAAAAACAGGATTCACAGAAGTAACCTCTGCTTGAAGGAGATACACAAGATAGAATGGAGAAGGGCACAGAGTTTCAGTCTAGAATGGGAAAGAAATGAGTACTGGTGAGAGACTTCAAATCTCATTCCACCCAAAACACACGGATTAGTAGCATCTACCTCAACTATGGTGTGCCTTCCAACAGCAAAGGAGCAGAAGCCAGATTTATCACCTGATGAATCAATAACTTCCTTTGAAAACATGTTCTGTTCTTAAAACACCACACCAGACATGTCAGCACCGACCAAACTCTCCCAAGGGTCTTAAATAGAGCAATGCTCACCCTTTTTCTCAGTTTCTAGTTCTTTGATGTAAACTGAAAGAGCTAACAGGCTTCCTGCAGCCTCTGAAAAGCCTATACACAGCTTATGTAGCAAATAAAATTCCTTCCCTCACATGGGAGCCTGACACTGCCCAGATGCTCTCACTCCCCTGCCGACTCCTCAGTGGAGTGGTGAGAGAACAGGAGGAGCAAAACCAAGTAAAGTCAGGGATCAAAATAAAGACAATGTACTAGGAGAATGAAAGAGCTGCCTCCCACCTTCCTCTTCTGCTACCACAGCTGTATTGCTTGCTGACCATGATGCTGGATGGCACGGCATTTCCTCTGCTAAAAGGGAAGTTTTGAGCCTGTGCAAATGCCATTCAGGCGCAGCCAAAACACTGGTGTGTCATTAACAACTTTTTACCCACAAATAGAAGACACAGTACCTACATTTTGGCACAAATATTCAGGAAGAAGGTGTAGCCATTAGTCTTAGCACTTGTATCAAAATATCCCCAGATGCTTCTCAGTGCTTCTGATCTGAAACAGTTAAATCTCTTTCTGTATACCAACAAGAACTTTGAGACTTCAAATAAATCCATCAGAACATTCTTGAAGGAATTCATATGCTTTAAAAAGCAAGGCGACAGAAGACACTAAGCCAAACTGCTCCTTCCCATACTGACACCACTGTTTACGTTTGTGCCAGCACTATTCATGTTAACAACAAAAGGCTAAACCCTATAGTGCACACAGACATAAATCTGTTTAGTTATTTCCACATTTCCTCAGCAGTTAACTAAGCATTTGAAGAAATCTGTTACTGGCTGGATGCTTGAGACAATCTCCTCATCACAGAAGCTCAGTAAGATCAAAAATAAATGTGTACATCTTTAAAAACTCTTAGAAGGCATTACAATCAAAATAAAAATTAGCAGAACTTTTATTATTGTCTCATCTTGGAAACATCACTTAAAAAAAAAAGAAAAGAAAGGAAACCTAACAATTTTCTCATGCACACATGCTCCAGCCAGAATCAACAGATAATTCATCTCATGTGTCAAAAAAAATCCCAAGAGAAACTATTCTCAATTCTATTAATATTATATGGCAAACATCACTCTCTGTGGATTCCAGTCCTGTTACTGGTTCATCAAAAACAGACTACAAAATATGTTTCTAGTTTGCTTCTCAATTGCACAGCTAGTTGTTGTTTTTTTTTAACAGGAGTATGAAATTAACAAATGGGAGTAGTAATAACACATTTTTATGGCTTTCAGAAACATTTTTTTTGTTAAGGGTAAAGAAAACAAAACAAAAAACCCCAACCAAACAAAAACAAAAATAACACCCAACCAACCAACCTAAAAAAAAAAAAAAAAAAAAAAA
>VXBU01012246.1:9000-43614 GCA_013400315.1 Bombycilla garrulus
TCCTCCCCCTTCCCCCTGGGCCCGGGAAGCCCCTTTTGTCTTGCAAAATACTCTCAAGCATCGGCCATCAGGTTCCCCCCCTCCGCAACAAATGGGACAAAATTCTATAGGTAAAGAGAACAAAAGGGACAACACCCCAACCCCCCACAACAGATAAACAACACATTTTGGTCTATCTGGTCATGACTTTTCATGTACATAGTGGTGATGCCTTTTTTTTGCTATTTCCTAAAGAAAGGTATAGAAAATGAGTTTCAAATGTCAAACTTCTGTAGAGTATGCAAGGATTTGGTTATGGGACTGTCCATATGGAGGCTGTGTTGATTCATAGAAGGAAAATACGGAATCACAGACTCTGCTCCTTTAAGCAGAGGTTATGGTTTACACATGTGGAGTTTCATTGGGTTTTGTATTTACTCAGGAGAAAGCTGGCAAGGAAGTTTGGTGTTGTGTGAGAACAGATAGGATAGAATTGAGCTACATACTGTGGGATGGGCCTGCAGAATGCCATGTGAACACAGAGGGGCACAGGGCAGCACAGAGTTTTTCTCTATCTGACCTTGTGGGGAGGAGGTGCCATGCAGCAGACTCCTATGGAGAGAAGCCTGTGGCAGCTGACAGGTCCCTGGATAGGGGGTGATCACCCCATACAGGGACATCAGGAAAGTGTGTTGTGGACATGGCAGTGTGTGATAGGTCACTTAGTGAGTGAGAATTGCCATACAGGGAAATTCTGTGTCTTGAACTGTATAAAACCAGCTTGTTTCTTTGAGTAAACAATTCAGATTCCCTGCGGTCTGAGCCCGTCTCTGTTACAGTGTTGTTACTCTGTTGAGTGAGTCAGACTTTTCTGACGACACTCTTGAAGAGAAAAGAGTGTAAATTCCCTTTCAGGCCTTTTTGATCTCCCTTATGCTTTAAACTCAGGTTGTGTGGGAGCTATGCTAATTACAAAAGAGTAGAAGCAGTTTTACCCTTAACAAGGCACAGCTGTGTCCAATAAGGGTGAGAGGCATCAAAGAGGGAGTTGCTGCCCCAGAGTCAGTTGGAGTCTGCTGGCCGTGCTGAGGGGAGGAAGGGTCAGAGGGCCAGAGAAGGTGAGCTGCTGTGCAGGGAACACACAGGGTCAGAGGGCTGGGTGAGGGACAGACAGGAGTTAGCTGGTTGGGCAGAAGGATGCCCAGTGCAGAAGACTGCTGGTGCTGCTTGGCAAGTTCTAGCCCTTTAAGGAAGAGGGGGTCAGGAGGCCATGTGATGTTGCATGTGGAAGGTTTAGTAGTCTGAACAGTGCTGTGTCTGTCTCAACTGTGACAAGGTTGTGTATGGGGAAGAGAGAAAACTGTCCAAAATGATTCCAGGTGATAGGTGGTAGTATCCCAGTAATACTCCTGTTGATGTCATCTCAAGGAAATCTTAGTGGAAGCTGGATGAAGACTTGGGGTGATTCAGTGCAGTTATTTAACCTAAGGGAGTGACAGGTATTTCTTTGGATGTTTATTTGTCTGTGTAATAGAAAGCCAATTTTTCCTTCTGGTGTTGCTGGATTCCTGAACATGCTAGACTGAGCACAGACATCCTCAATGCGATGTGGTGGGCTTGGGTTTGCAGCCTCCTGGGTTTGGGGCATGAGCAGCAGTTGCTCATACTTGTGTGCGTATCTCTGTTGGCTTTTATACCCTGTGGGTAGGGATTTCTGGCTGGCTGTGGTTTGCCTGGTCACTTGTGTGGGGTCACCACTGTCTTCCTCAGCTGTCTGTCCTTTAAAGGTGACAATCCTGTTGCATAGGTGTTACTCCTTCTAAACAAGGAGGAGAAAGGCTTGCTGGAGTGCAGTCTAGGAAGCTGGAAAACAAAGATTGCATGTCACTGGAGAAGGGTTGGTGTAAACTGTTCACTTATGTTAAAATCAGCAATGATGCTCAGAATAAGAGCATATAAATGGGATTTGCCTACCTCTGGTATGGGTGATACCACCTTCATAACTGTAAGAGGAAGAAGTTGTGTTCTTGGTTTTATTTAATTCTTTAATTTAATTTATTTAATTCTTCAGTGTAAAGAAGTTTAAAATAGATACTGTTTCTTGGAATAATTTTACTTATTTTGAAACTGGGGCTGGAGTCATCATTTTTGAATTATTATTCATGTCAGTGAAATTTTGCCAGCATTTCAAGAGCAAGATCAGTGGATCACAAGTTATTATGAACTCTTTCCTTAAATTCATTATTCCCCACTCTTGCAAGTAGTCCTGCTAAAATAATTTTCAGTATTGATGGGAACAACTTCATGTCAGGTAGTTGGAAACCTGACTTTGAAAGAGCTCCATGGTTTTTGTGAGTGGATCATATCCACAACACAGCTGAGGAATACACAAGCTGTCGGTTTTTTAAATGAGAGAATACAGGCATATTAGAAGTGACTACAGAGTGACTCTTTTTTTAATCTAAGATTTTTTTTTTTATGAGGGAGCTCAATTTAGTTAACCAAGGACTTAGGAGTAGGTTGTAATTCAAGCCACCTTACTTAGTTTAGTTTCTTTAACAAAAGGCGTAAAACTCAATTAGAGTTGATGATTGAGGAAGGAAATTAGGTGAACTGGGAATTCTAAACAGATCTACAAAAGCATGTGGAAGATTAAGCCCGGATTATTCTGTTCATGTACAAAGTAATTTAGATGGTGAATGGAAACCACACACTGTGAAAACCGGCAAATGTTCCATGTTCATAAATTGAGACTCCTCAGGGTAAAATATTCAGGTGCAGTAGACATCTAATAAAACCAGAAGAAATAAAAAGGACGTAAGACCGCTGAAGAACATCCAGTACATAGTAAAGGACTCCACTGCACCTGTATCAAATGCCCCAGGTTAACAAAAGGTGTCAAAGAGAAACTGATGATCAGACAAAGTGAAATAATAGAGCAGGCCAATTATCTACTGATAGTATCTAGAAGTGCCTTTTACCAATATGCGTAGTCATAAAGAACAGTAAGCTTAAAGCTTCTGTCTTAAAAACCAAGAAATAGATACATGGCAGTTGAGGTTCAATTATTTATTCTGGAGATTGATGTTTTAAAAAATATCTTTTAAGTATATTAAAATATATGAAGAAGAAAATGACCCAGAAATGTTTTGCTACTGTTCTGTGACATGTCTATCCATAAAGTGACGATTTGTAATTCCAAAGATGCTTGTAGTTATTACCAGTGCTTGTTCAAACAGTGAGTAAAAGCCTGCTGTCTGAGGAGGATGTGAACACAGGAAAAAAAATCCCTCTAATCTCTTATCAAAAACTACATGCACTCACATTGGAGGTATAGGCTTTTTAAATGAGGTCTGACCTCAGATATGTTGCTGCTGCTGCTGTTGTCAGAAAAAGGTTAATTATGGGAGTTGATTTTTTTCCATTGCAGACTCCTGGATTATTGCCACTATAAAACACAGAAACTGTTTACAAAACACAGAATCACTATAAAGCACAATGCTGCAGAAACTGGCCCCAGGGTCTCCTGCAGTTGCCCAGCTGGGGCACACAGCCTCTGACAAGGGGAGTGAGCACTCAGACCTGTGCTTTGCATCTTTACTAAGTAGTGGTATTTGCACAAAGGGGTGAGAATAACTCTGATGAAGCTGAAGATTAAACTGATGCAATGAAGACATCTTGGTGCTGTCCTTTGTGTAGCTCTAAGCAATGACTTGTACCACAGAACTGGCTTCCACTCTGTTATTGTCCAGGTTACCATATTTCTGTTCTTTCCTTAAACAACCTCACCCAAACAAATAGCACCTGAGCTTGAGAGCTTTTCTTTTAGAAAACAACTTTCAAGTTTTCTTAGGTCATTTCCATGGCAAGTTTCTTCACAAAATGTGATGCTTCATAATAACACAAAACCATTTGATATGAACTCACAACCAAACTATATCAGACACTGTTGATATTCTTTGGCATTTTTTGCTCCTGTGGCCTACCTGCTGAATTGTTTCATGGTTCTCAGCTTTTCTGAGTATTTCAGAACCACAGCAAAGTTTTGCAAGAGCCAACTGTGGTACTGCTAAGTTTATTTCATAAGAAGCTTTTTTGTTGCTTTGTATTCAACTTCATCAAATTGGCTTCTAAAGCAGTCTGAGATCTTTATGAGCTTTACAGATCTGTTGTGACTCACAGAGCCTGGTCTGATATTCCAGTCTTTATACAACTTCTAAAAATACAGAGCTAGAGCCACAGTAGGCCCCATGTTGTCAGCAGCTGCTGATGATTATCCTGCTGTGGATCAGGCAGCAGTGCAGGACATGCATCCCTCCTCCTCAGCATTTTCTACTCAGACAAGGCACAAACAGGATTCAGCAGAGAGCTAAGCATCAGTGTATCTGAGATGCAGGGAGAAGGGATTGCAGCCTCACTAGGAAAGGGGAAGAAAACAGTTGTGTTGCATGAAGACACTGTGAAATGCTGTGTCTAAGCCTTGGTAAGAGGAAGGAGAGCTGAAGTTGGCAGCTCATTGAAGCAACAGCACACAGCAGTGCTGGGTTGTGTTCCACCTGCTGCAACAGAGCCAGGGCTGAGAAGGGGAGAGGGGAAAGGCAGCCATGCTGGGATGCCTGAGGGGAGGGCTGGGGTTTGTTAACTCCAGCTGGAAGAGCTTGGGCCTGATCCCTGCACCTCTTATAGTCCTCTCACTTTCAGGACTCTTGTAGGCAAAAGAGGCAGCAGGATTGAAATGTCTTGCTGTTTCAAGCACACTCTCCTCCCAGGCATGTACTTGATTTGTCTTGAGCCAGACCTGTCTTGGCTTCCACCGTGGCAGAAAGAGAATTGAGAGAAATCATATCTTCCAGAAAATTGCAAGGAGGTATTACAACCCAGAAACCCATTTTTGTTTGATGCAGCAATAAGCATATCTCCTTGATTTGCCCTGAAAACAACACCAACCATGGTCCCTTTCCCCCCACTATATTTTTGTGTTTAGTATCACATGTCTGCGAACAGGAAAGAATATGGACAGTTTGAATTTTCCCTCTTCTGTGTTGTTCTGCATTTTGTGTCCTATTGTGCAAGAATTCTGGTCTCAGTTAATCCAGTTTCTGGTAGACTTCATATGGCTGGGAGAGTCCAACTGTGTCCTGGGCCTCCTCTTGTGGTCAGCATCAGAACAGGGTGCTGAGGCAGGTGAGCTTTTGCTCTGCCTCACTGATTTCTGATACCCAGTTGTAGACAGTGATTCTGAGTGTCACTCCTTTATGGCTTGAGCATATTATAACTGCAAATGGGAAGGGATGGAGATTAATGTTCAACAGTTGTTTTCATCTGAGGAGTAGAAAGCCTGAAGTGTATAATTATTTTGAATAGTCTGTAGTTAAGTATTGCACTGGATTAGAAATAAGCTAAAGACGTGCAAAATTGCATCTTGCAAACTAGCTTGCAGTTTTTTACAGGTTTAAAAGTCTCTTGGGAAAGATCTTACACTTTCTATCACACAGTGCTGATGTTTGTTTGCTTTGGAGGCAGGTTTCTTATATTGCATCTCTCTGGTGAATCTTTACTGTTCTGTCAATCAATTGTTCACTACTTATTAATTGACATTATTATTTCCCTTGCTAATTTTTTATTACCCATTTTTTGTTGTTGCTTTCTTTCACAGTGCAGTTCCTCACCTCCCAAGTGGAAGCACATGTTTTCTAGTTCAAGGGGATTTTTTGGGTTTGATGTTTGCTTTGCTTTTCCCCATCTCCTACATTTGCTTATCATTTTTACTTAATTAGAAAATGAATGTTATCAAGAGGGCCTTACTTTGCCAGCTCAGTCTGAAATGCAAACTGTAGCTGCAGTTAAGTGTGGATATTGACCAGGAGAATTCAGATTACCATGGTGAGGTTTGATAACTGTGAGGAAACAATGACCAAAAGCTTCTGAAAACAAAAATCTTTTAAAAATAATTATTTTTTATTACACCAGTGTGTTACAGACGCGCTGGTTAGGTGGGGAAAGAGAGGTATGTACACAAATATAACTATATATATTTTTCATGTTTTCTTGCAAACTAGGTGATATTGAACTGTCTCTGCCACCTTCTCTGCTCCTTTTTTTCTGAAACTTACAGGTTTTAACCTATTTACAAGATGTCTTTGCAAATGAAATGTGCGTATGACTCCAGAATCAAAATGCAGTCTGCAGAGCGTTAAAAGCCAGTCTAGCCTTTTTCTTGAGGTCACATGTTTAATGACAGTGGACCTGAGTTTCTGTTCATGGCACTGCCTTCTGATTTCTGCTTCTGTTCCACCTTCTTTGTAGCTGCACCCTTTTCTATTTTGACAATTAGTAAAGTGTGGGTGAGAATTACTGTTCTTTAAATGAAGTGAGAATGCTGCTGCTGGGAGAAATGAAAATTATATTGCTGTTGAGTGAGATAAATTGGTGAGGATTGTGAAATATGCTGAGATCTCTTCCTTCCCTGCACTGTGCTGTGTTCAAAAGCTCATCCTTTTTAAGGATATATGAGCTACCTGTAAAACCTTGTGAGATCACCAGCCCGGTGGGGCTGGGATGGCTTCAGGATAGTGACAGTACCCTCACTGATGATACTTATGTAGTCATTAGAAAAGGTAAGTACGTGTTTGTTAGAAAAAGAAATTTTAATGAGAAAATTCCCGGTGCTAGGCACACATTACTCTTGGCAATTAATTTTTTTTGGGTTTCTTCTGTGAAGCAGAGGGGCTGTAATGTGAAAATGAGAAATCATTCAGAGCACTGGGGCAGCTGTGGTGGGGTGTTCCTGGCTGGATGCCCAGTGCCCACCAAAGCCACTCTCAGCTGTTCTCAGCTGGGCAGGGGAGAGGAAATACAGCAAAATGTTCGTGGGTGGGAATAAAGCAGGGAGAGGTCCCTCACCAGTTACTGTCAGGGCAGAACAAATTTCCCTTGGGGAAATCAATTTATTACCAATCAAATCAGAGTGGAATAATGAGAAATGAAAACATATCCGAAGACACCTTTCCCCCTATTCTCCCCTGTTCCCAGGCTCATCATCACTCCCAATTTCTCTGCTTGCTCCTGGCAGCAGTGCAGGAGCACAGGGAATGGGGGCTGAGCTCAGTCCATCGTGTGTTATCTCCGCCGCCTCTTCTGTCAGAGAACTCCTCCCACTCTGCCCCTGCTCCAGCATAGGGTCCCTCCCACGGGAGCCAGTTCTCCATATATTTCTGCAACGTCAGTCCTTCCCAGGAGCTGCGGTGAACTGCTCCAGAGTGGAACATTCCCTTGGGATGTAGTCCTGCAGGACCAGGCTTCACAAGGGGTCACACCTTCCTTTGGGCATCCCCTGCTCCAGTGGGGTTTCCCCCATGGGCTGCAGGTGGATCTCTGCTCTCCTATGGGCTGCAGGGGCAGGGCTGCCTCACTGTGGGCTGCACCCCAGGCTGCAGGGAAACCTCAGCTCTGGTGCCTGGAGCATCATCTTCTGCCCTGCCTGGGGTGTCTGCAGATCTGCGCTCTCGCACATCCTCACTTCTCCCTTCACTGACTGCTATTGCTTCTCCCTTCACTGACTGCTATTGCTCCTGTACAGGAACATTTCCCTTCTTAATTGTGTTATCCCAGAGGTGGCACTGCCATCTCTGCTGAGCTCAGCTTTGGCCAGTCTGCCAGCTGGTGTAGGCTTCATCAGACACTGGGGTGGCTTCTGGTAGCTGGAGCCCCAAAATCTGCCCATATGCAGAGGTCCACAGAAACATCTTGTTACTCATGTCTTTATTTGTTTTCATCTTACTCCTTTACTGTGATCCTCAGCATCTGAGAAATAACACAGCATGTTAAAGTACCATTGTCATTGCTTCAGCTGGGCTCACCATCAAGCTGTGGTGTGCTGCAGAATTTTGAGATATGCTTTCTTTTAGATTTGGTGCTTTTTCCCCACTTTGTGGTCTTCTTGTTGCTTTTTTGGTGTTTAGCATTGCTGAGGGGGGAACATAGACCTGAAGGGAGTTGAGTGTAATCTCAGGCAGCGTTTCTGTCTCTCTGGCTGACCCCTGTGACTCCTGACTGCAGCATTTCTCTTGAGGTATTGGATAGCTCTCCAGTCATCAGGACTGGAATGTTTTCCAGCTTCTCTCCTCTGCTTGGGCAAGGATGTTTGACAGACTATGAATAAAGCATCCTGGAAAAAAGGCAAATACCTCTAACTGTATGCCTAGGAATGCAGCATACCTCTGGACATAGGCAATCACAAAAATTGCATCTGACAACTAGCAGGAGCATGGCTGCAGGAGGGCTGTGGTGAACCGTGGGTTGCTGCTGCTGACGGGCTGATGAAAACAAGGGAACTGTAATTAAGCTGATCCATGCAGGAAGCCATGAACATTTCATTTCTCTTGTCCCTTGTAAACTCTAATCATTGTATTGAGACTAAGAGAGGAAAAAAATATGTTTTGGAGCAGAATTATGGTTTGTGAGCATTATAGCATGAGTACTGCAGAGTAACTTAGGAGTAGGTAATGAAGTAGAATTTTGGATCCTTGCTGTTACAGGGGTAGGCATCCCAGCTGGGGGATTTTTGTGCAGCAGCGTGTCATACGCAGGGCTGTGTCATTCAGCTGCTTGGTGTTTCCCTAGTAAAATGTAAATTTTTATCTGAGTTTTAGAGAGAGCAGGCTTCCCAACTGAGAAGAGCAAAAACTGGATGACTACTCAGAGTAGGTTCTGCCTCTTTTGAGGTGGTGTTGCCCCCTGGTGAGATCTGGAAGGTGGCTGAACTCAGAAGAATGTAGAAGTAATTTGATTTTTTTTTTCTTTTGGGCAAACATCCTGTACAGAGCTCTACATGAAGTAAAAAATAGCTTTTACCTTTGGCATTCTACAGTAAGAACTGTAAAGCATCTTACTGGGAAAGAGTTTGTTGTATAAAGTGAACGTATAGTGGTCCTATATTGATTGTCCTTTATAAGAATAGCCTTAACTCTGAACCTGTAGTACAATATGCAAATCCTGTACCACTTTCCAAAATGAGATATCAAGATATTGAAATATTCACTATTACCCAAATCCATCCTGTTTCATCTGTCCTGCACAATACACCTTGGTGGAGGAGAGGAGGGAGCCTGTGTGCTGTGTGAGCACGGCCAGCCTCTGGTTGAGGCTGCTGGACAGAAATGTAGTGTGAGCATTCCCTGCTGCTCTCTCAGCACACACAGGTCTGGTTCCTGCTGCTCACTCCTTGGGTTGTATCTGATCCCTTGGTCAAACTGAGCGATCCCCTCAGCAGTTCCCTCTGCCTCCTTGTTCTGTGCCACCAAGCCCTTCCTTGGCAGGAGTCTGAAGGGAGGTGTGCAGGCTGGTTTGGGTCACTGTTCCTGGTTAGCTCTGCAGCTCCTCAAAGATGAAGTCATTTTGTTGCCATCCAACTTCATGACATATGCAGGGGTGTTGAGAACAGACTGGGGATGTCCTTAGGGCAGTGCCCAGGATTCTTCCAGAGAACAGCACTTCACCCTCTGCCAATCAGGTATGTACATTTTAGTGACCGAAATGTGGGTTTGGTGGGCCTGTGCTGAACTGCACTGATAACCTCATCTCAGGACCCTTTTTTTGTCTTGATGGTTTGCAGGGAGAAATGACGCCTTAAGTTTTAGCTTTTACATTTTTCAGATGCCATGCTGTTTTAATGTATAGTTCTGGGCTTCATATTAAGAGTTAATAAACTCTCTTTGCAGAATAAGTAGACAAAACAATTCCTTTCTAGCTTGAGACCAAGGAGACATTTTAGACCCAAGAGTGTAAACAACAGTGAAGGAAGAGAAGGAACAAAGATGGAGCTTCATAAGCTGAAGCTGTAATTGGACAATTAACTCCAATATGCTAATGAACCAAAACCTATAAAAGTGTGAGGCCTTGTGACCGGGCGGCCATTTTGTGACCATTTGTGGGTTTGACTTGGGTGTAGGCCTGGCGGGGTTCCTGCACTGCCCAAGCTAGATCCTTTCAATAAATACCTTTTTATTCTTTTATTCTACCTAGTCTCTGTTTCCAGATCAGCCTTTCCAGGCCTCAGCAAGAGGAAAGGAATTCATTTAACCAGCTCAGTTTTTGTGTTCATGTCACCTGTGGGTAGTCTGGATGGGTAGTAGAGATAGTGTCACTGTTGTTTTCTTTGGTGCATGAATCTCTGTGATTCAAGGTCTCCTTGTATGGTATTAAAGAAACTCTGGGAACTTTAGTCCTGCTGTTATGTCAGAAAGATTTTTTAAAATTTTACCAAGGTAAATAATGCCAGTGTGATAATTATTTTATTATGATGAGTGAGAAAATTTAGCTTTTTATCTTTCAAAATTTAATCTAAAAGCGGTATTTCATTCTCTTTTTATCCAGTAAAATAACTGAAAGTGGTTTTCCTTTGAACACAGATAAGAAAACACTAACGATTAAAGATAATATTGTGGAATGTCTGGTGGGGTTCAGTGCATCAATAACCCTGACACGTAATTAAAGTAATTGAAAATGCCCTGCTTGTGTTCTCTGATAGTAGGCAGTAAAAAGATCACTGAGGTACCAAAGCTCTTGCACAATACTGGGTATATAGTCAAAATCAATCTCTTTTTTTTAATCTTTAATTCCTTTAAATATCCACAAAGCCAGAACCTGAGCCTGCATCATTGCCTTTAGCTTTCCTGTTGAGAGAGGGCAGCTCATATTTCATTGAGCTTGTTGCTCAGGTCAGCAGAAAGAACTTTATTTTGGCTAAGAAGCAGGGCTACAGGGGCTCCTAAGGATGCTGACATCCAACAGAGCTGGGCTGGATCTCTCTCCTTTTCCCTGGCAGTTCTGTTCTTCACAATCCAGTCTTGAACACCCATCTTTCTCTGTTTTCCCTTTTTTTTTTTTTTAACTAGGTATGCTTGTACTTTGCTTTCTTACTTATGCAACAGTGGTCTGAAGATAACCCTTGGGTAACAGGAAAACTTGTTATTTAGAAATTTTGTAGAAGGAGGGCATCATCCTGATGTAGGTTACTTATTTCCAGATGTGTCCTGGACTTCATTAACCCAGAACTCTACACTGGTAAGAATTGGGAATCTTTTGGGACCACTCTAATTTTAGCAGAAGGGCCAAAACTGTATGAGACTTTTAAATGACTTCAAGGAATACGTGAGTGGAAGTATTTTCCATGAAAAAGCAGCTGCAAGTGTGAGTTTCTTTTGCCCTAAGTTCAGACTCAGCCAAGGGTTAAAGTCCTTTCTGAATTTTCTTCATCAGAAAGTGGTTAGGGCATCTGGCCTTTAAAGAAGCTGGAAGTAAAATGTCATCTTTCCAGGTGAAATGTTGTTTCCCTCACTATGATTTGAGAGTCAGAGCTAGAATAAGAATAGAACAGGCTGTGGCAGCTGCTGGAAGGGGCCCACAGTAACCCTCTAGTGCAACTGCCTGGGAGCAGGCAAGAAATGAGAAGCTTCCTTCTCCTGTCCCTCAAACCTTCACAAGGTTTTTCCTCTAATACTTGACTGAATCCCCCTTTTTCTCTGAAGGAAACATTGGAATCATAGGCTTTGGAATCAGGAGTTCAAAGTAATTAAACATATGTCCATACTGAACCATGATTTTATGCACTTAATAAGCTCCAGATTTTTTCAGATTGGAAACACAACTTTGACAATGACATGCTGAGGCAAAAATGCAGGTAGCCAGGTTGATTTATCTCCCTGTGTCCCCAGTGGACAGTGCTGCATAATCAAAATATTCTGACTGGTTTTCTTCTATGAAAAATAAAATAAGTTCTCAAACCTAAGGAATGTAAAATGAAAGGTGTATGTTGCTGTCATGTTTCTGAAGGAAGATTGATGTTGTTAATGATTTCTGTTTTATTTTATTGAAAACTCCTTACATCAGAAGTACTAAAGTGTTCTTAGTTCCTGCAGTACCAAACGATGTCCTGGTGTTGACAGGCTCCATCTGTGCAAGTCTTTACAAGTCAGAAAGCCTTTGGAGCAAGTGCAGGGGCTCTAGGAATGCTGGGGTGGTAGAACTTGGCACATGGGGCCCTTTGGAACTGGCTCTTGGGAGACTTTCTTGCTGGCAGCAGCACTGAGTGCTGGCTCCAAGGGCACAGGTTTGGGATGTTCCAGTACCCATCATACTTTCATGAAACTGAGCAGGAGCAATCAATGTTTTATTCTTGCCTCAGGAGGAAGTAATTGAGATTAGCATGACTGACAGTTAAATCTAGGGATGAGGAAACTGTGCTTTATACATAAAATTCAGTGTGTTTTCCCTTAATCAGTAATGAAGGCAAGCACAGGGAATAATCCATGTTTCAGTTAGTTTGGAATTGCATTTGTGAAAGTCACTTGAGTTAAATTAACACACAATGCTGAAATACATTAATGCAACCCTTGTGATCTGAGCGTGGTTGTATTCCAAGGTGCTAGCCTTGAATGCTCACCAGAAGAGACTAGTCCTCAACTTCCTTAAATCCTCAGTGCAGAGGTCAGAGGAAACTAAGTCAATGGAATTAAAGTATAAAATGTGCTTAAATAGAGGTATTTGGGTAGAATTAAAATTAAACATGTAGGATAAAATTTCAAAAAGGTATTTAAGCTTCAGAGATTCAGAAAAGGATGCGATTTGGATATATAGTCTGCTGTAGATACCTCAGAAAAGTATCTAGTTCTTGCAGTAGTGAGCTTGTGAGCAACCTGGTCTTCTGCCCATTTTGTTTTATCTTACTGTGAGCCTGCTATGAACTCCTCAGCTCACAAGTGAACAGTAAGTGCAGAACAAAGCAGAGCCTTGTCTGAGTCAAGTGTACCAGGGGCAGAATGTCAACTGCCAAGCAGACTGAGAGATGATATCATGAAAAGGGTGGGTAAGACAATACAGTTGTGTTTATAGTTGGATTTTTCTTTTATCAGTAGTTTCATTTTTAAATTTCCAACATTAACTCCCTACACAGCTTAACCAGAAGGCAAAGATAATACAGCTGATAACATGCTCCCAGAGGAGGCATAGAGGAACTGTACTCATGCATATAATACCAAACTGTCATTTCCGTCCAAATTCCAGTACAGGAAAGTTAAGAGTTAAAACACTTCTGAGCATGTTTGCATCGGTACAGTAACCCTCCTATAGTTTTGGTGTCAGATGGCATTGTATGTGCTCTGATGACCTTTTTATTTACCTCTTCTCATCTGTCTCTCCTTTCATAAGAGAAGTATGGATAGAAGCTGAGCTGGCCAGGCAGACAGGCAGCTTCTCCCACCCATGGGTGGTGCTTGTCTTGGCTGCTGTCTCAAATAACAATCTCTGACTAGTCTTTGCCAGTGTTTCACTATGCATCTTGTTAATTTTATTTTCCTAACACCTGACTAAAATTTCCCTTGTCCCACTTCAAACCTATTCCTTCTTGTCCTACCTACAGTAAACTTTATTCTTTCCTGTTCTTTTTACAGCTGTATTTTCTACAAGATCTTGCCTTGGTGTTCTTTAGTCTAGGCAACCCTAGTTCCTTCATCTCTTTTCAGATTGTGATTTTCCGGATCTCAGACTTTGCTGTTCTCAGTATCTCTCCTTAATTTAAAAACATGGACATTGTAGCCTGCTTAGAGCAACACAAAGCATCCAGAGCCTTAAGAAAAAAGCAGGGTTCAAAATCCCTCTCAGGGGGCACATGCGTCACCTCACATGCACAGTATGGATTGTAATTCATCCTTGGCAGATACCGGGGCTGCATGGACGTTGTGTGGATGCCCTGTCAGGGCAGCATGGTGGGATAGCTCTTACTGCACAGCTGGAGCTGGGAAAGAGACTGCCTTCCTTGGTGTCACTTCTCTGTAGCATGGGAGTGCTGCTGGAATTTACAGTTTATGGCCATCATAGACCAACGCAGAAAAAGACACAGTTTGGACCTGGAGGGCCGAAGCTTCTTTGCCAGGAGATAAAAGTGATTCAGATGCAAAAAGCTCTTGCTTTTGTTTGTGTGTGCTCTGATTGCTGAATGGGTGGAGAAGGGGAGGTGCTACGCTGCTTAAAGCTTGATTTGAAGCCTAATGAAAGAAGCCAAACCCCCTAATTTAATCTCATGTAGGAAAGGATCATTTTCTGTCAGAGAACAAGTCCAAGTGGCAGCTTGGACAGGTCAGGTCCAGGACATCAGCACTAAGCATTGCAGTGTCTGAGCTCTGTGAGAGACATTCCTAACAATGGTCATTGAGTGTGTTGGGAGATGGATGTGACTGAGGGAAACCTTAGGATGTGAGGCATTGGCCTAACTTTGTCAGACATATTGGAACAGAGTTGGAGCAAGAGGAGTTATAGCTTTGCCTGGTTTAAATAGCCAGAGTATCCTTTAGGTGTACATCCAGTGATCAGTGCTGTAATTGCATCTGGAATGTGTCAGAAAGCCCAGCTGGAAGGATCAAGTCCTGTTCCTGATGATGGCTCCATCAGACCGCTATAAAATCTGCTTCTCACCCTGCAGAAAATGTGGACGCACAAGAGTAAGAGTAGCAAGCACTATTTGGTTTTATAGAAGTTCTCTGATGTCTGACTGCTGTGAAATCTTTAATTTCATGTTGGAATAGGTTCCAAGGACAGGTTGATGAGCACTGGCTCAGCACTGCAGAGCTCTGGTGTTGCGCTGTAATCAGCAGGACGTGCTATGCTGTGATGGCGCTTTTGCTCGTTTTGTATGTTCAAGACGAAGGTGTTAAGCCATGCTGGCACCCAGAAGGTAGGATCAGCTTGACTCTGAGAACACCTGGGGGCACATCAGTGGAACAGGAAGTTTTCCTGCATGCAGCCTCTTGAACACTTGAGAACAGGACACTTCTAAGATGCCTGTGGCCTCAAGGGTTGCACATTTCTTTAGTGACGTCCCCCTGCTCAAACAAGGACTTGGGAACCCCATCCATATCTGTGAGCTGGTGCAGACCCATAAACATCAGTGGCTCCTGAGCAATTGTTTCCTGGCAGCTCCACTGAACATCAAAATAAACCTTTGTGGACTGTTATGCAGGAAAGGTAAATGAATATTTTGAAAAGCTCTGAACAACTGAGGTAACTGCATGTCATTTGGTTCTGGTGTCAGTCCTTGCCTTGTGAATTTGATTTGAAAGCTGTCAGCCTAAGGTGAAATGCTGGTTATAAGGGTAGAGAATCTCTCTGACTGCATGAAAGAAAATGGGGGGAAAAGATGGAAATTCCTGCAAGGTGAAATGTTTGAAAGAATTGCATACTGAGAGACTAATTGGGTCTAATTTTTCATCCCCTAAAAGCGTTATTATGGATACCAGAGAAAGCTGTAAGAAATCTGTTGTCCAGATGCATTTGTTTCCTATGGCTAAATGCAGAACTCCCATTGACAGCTGGTGCCTGCAAATGAGTCCAGGAAACAGATGATAGCGATGAATTATCCGTGAGGAAATCAGCATGACAGCCAGACAGTGTGGCTATTTTGTGACTATTTCACATGCACCCTCAGCCCCTGCCCACAGCTTCCAGACTCACTGTCACAGCACAGACCAGTGAGTTCCAGAAATGTGATTGCTTCCCGGAGTTATCAATCAGCACTTGGGCAAAAATCTGGCTTAATTTGGGAAAGTTCCTGTTGGCTTCAAAAGCTGGGAGTGGGGCCCAGTTAGGAACTGCAGGATTTAGCAAGTTGCTCCTTGTGGGTTTGCACTGTGGATTTATAGTTCATTTGCCGAACAGAGGCTGGACATTTTCATTGCAGACCAACCTGTGTGTGGGTGTGAGAGAAGAAGACAAGCCTCAAGGAAAGAAAATGTCATTTTCTCAACAAGATGTAGAAGGGAATTAGCCACACTCTACCGTCTAGCTGCTCCATTATCATGAGTCAGTGATAATAATTAGTTGCACTGGGAAAATTAGACCATGGAGAAAAAGAGTGACTGGAAAATTAGACTTGGACTCTATAATCAGTGCACTGGATAAAATGTCATGTGCCTAAATGAGAGTGTGTTTTCTATCCTGTATTTTTGTCTTATTGAGTAGAGATTAAAAATTTCTAAATTATGGTAAGGCAAGAAAATGTAAATATGAATCAGCCAAAAAAGGCCAGTGTGCTCTCTCTTGGTATATTGCAAGAAATCTAAGAAATGCAGCGTGTTTGGGACCTTCACATTTCTATTTCAGAATGGTCAAAACAGTGTTGACCACTCTGGACCACTTTCTTTTCCCCCCTCCTTTTTTATACTTTCTTCCTTCCCCATGTGCCATGCGGTTATCGCGCCTCTCGCTGTCTCCCGCCGCTTCCGAGGGACTCTGCCTGGCTGCGGGAGGGAGCCGNTTTATTTTAGAAAACAGCGTTTGCAGGGAAGAAAAGGGGCAGGGGTGAGCTGGCGCAAAAAAAACAGTAACAAATATTTCAGAAACTTATTCATCACAGCCAGCTTCACAACTACCTTTTCTCCTTGCCTTCTCCAGACTCAGCTGGCAGAACTGTAGACTCCCAGAGCTGCTTCTCCTTCAGGATCAGGAGGAGGCTGCCCTATGTCTATCCCATGGTTACCCCAGCAGGACACATGCAGCCCTACTTCCAAAAGCTCCATTAATGGTCTTTTTGGATCTTGAGAACTGCATTTTGCCTCTTGGATCTTTCATCCCAAACCTCTTGAGTTCTGCTGCCTCCTTTATGTGCATGTACTGGCATCCTGGCTGGTGAATGGCTCTGGGGAAAGTCCCTTCTGCTGTCCTTGAGTTTCCTCTGTAGCAGGAAGATTTCCTCCAGGTGGGTGTTCTCCCAAAGCTGATCTCCACATTTTCAGACTTATGCTTGCTGCTCACTTTCATAATTGAGGAATTCATGGCTTTACCTGTGGTCTGAGGAAGTCCAGTAGAGCTGCTGCCTGTGCCTGCTCTGAGCTGGTTCTGCTACTTCCTCCCTTCCTTTTCCCATTCTTTGCCATATGCCCCCAAGGTAGATTGTTTGTGAATCAGATTCTTAAGGCTTCTATTTTGGGAGCTGAAGGAAGGTCCCTGTAGCCCCTAGGTACTTTTCCACTTATTTTCCATGCAGCTGACACTAACTGCTATTATCTGATCTTAGATATTGAAATCCCAAGGCCTCATTGTTCCAATAGTTCTTTTTTCATCAAAGACTTTGTTCATCTCCAAGACCAGCATTTACAATTCTCATCTATGTAGTGTCAAGAGAAGTGTTTTATCCAGATGGCTTTTCCTAGGCCTCTGGACTTTGAGGGGAGTCTGCACTGAAGGCAGGCAGGAAGGTGAGGAGAGAGTAGCAGCCATAGCTGCTCATGTGAATATTCCTGCTTTCAGAGTCAATTACAGCTACTAAAGGTGAAGGCAATATTATAAAGGCAATTCCTTGGCAATAAGGAAAAATTCCAAAATACTGCTTCCTGAGTGATATTTCTGTGAAATTGATTTTCAATTTCTGCAGTGATTTGGTTTCAGTTTTCAGCATTTTTTGATCTGCACGGTGCTGACTAACTTTGCATCTATCACATTTTACTGTACCTTACAAATTGTACCCTTTGACATTAATTATTTGAATAGTGGTTAATTCCACTTGAAAGGAATGGGGATTTCACTATTATCTTTCACATGTGGCATTAAGGTTCTGTAAAGCACTTTTTACACTCAATTACTTGAGCTAAATGTCCAATAAATAATGCAGAGTTCCAGGCTAAGCATGAGCTAGAGATGGCATTTTCAGTTAATAGAACAACTTGCCAGCTTTTCTTGAGAAGAAACAGCAGTGGGAAAGTTGGTTGAAGTACAATAGTGGAAACAATAGAATGAATTATTATTAATAGTACCTGTAGCAACTTTTACCAGATTTGTGGTACTTTTATAATAAAATAGACCAATCAATACCTTTAAGTTCAGTAGGAGAGAACTGATTGAGCTTGATTCATGTGTAACCAACTAAGACAAAATTGATGTGCTTGGATCTGTACAAGCTATTTATCACTCAAGGTAAACAAGGAATAGCTTGACCATAATGCTAAAGTTTGAAGTGTATGCTTTCCCTTGATATGGAGAAAGAGACAGCAAAATTGAGGAACCCTGTAGAATCTGGCTGTAGGAAACAGGATAGAGGAGATGCTGTTGATGGGAAGCCTTGGAAGCACACTAAAGGAGATGGGAAGACTCAGGGACTATATGTCAGGACATAGGGTTAACTTCTGAGGTTTTTTAATTGCTGGTGTGTAGCCAACTGTCTATTGATGTAGCAGTTTATAGGGGAGTGAAGGGTAAAACCAGGATTGGTCTTCTACTGAGTGGGTGTGTGGAGTCCCTCTGAAAGCAAGACAAGCAGAGTCAACATCAAATTAAATCCCATGAAGATTTCCGAAAGGTGTACAAGGCCTGCCTTTGCAGCCCTGTGTTTGCTATATAATTCCATG
Organism: Bombycilla garrulus; assembly: GCA_013400315.1. Classification (NCBI taxonomy): domain Eukaryota; kingdom Metazoa; phylum Chordata; class Aves; order Passeriformes; family Bombycillidae; genus Bombycilla; species Bombycilla garrulus. The sequence goes on from VXBU01012246.1 coordinate 27,372, forward strand.
TATGTCTATGAGGTGCATGTGTTTTCTTTACATGTATGTAAAAAGAGAGAATGTACTCTTTGGGAGTAAAAACTTAATGTTTTCAGAAGTTGGTATTTCTTTGAAAAGGAAATCAATAACCTAGTCCTGTATATCTTTGATGCAGTGTAATGCTCTCTGAACAGCCATAATAGTTTAGAAATTGGCTGATTTGTTCAGAATTTTCAGCCTCTTTGCACTAGCAGTGAGTTTTCTTTCTTCCCTTTCTTCTCTTTTATTCCAGGATTTTTGTTTTCTCCATGCTTCTGCTTATCATTATGAGTAAGTCTCAGCCAAAGTGCATCAAACAAAATCCAAGGGAATTAACTCTTTTACCCTTATTGGTTGTGCTCTCAGGGAGGTTTTGTGTTGATCCAGCTGCCTCCACAGAGGAAGTTACTTTCTCTTTCTGCATATATTGAATGGAGAGCACCTGTTCCCTTCTTCCCCCTCATGAGGATAACGGGCAGAAAACAGGGGTTGTTAGTTGAGAATGGAGAAAGTTGCCCAATCTGCTCGGTGAGGCAGGAAATAAATCTCCACCAGAAACTCTCTGCAGTAGAGCAGAATGCCAAGAGCTGAGCCTGGGATGAGATGGAAACATCTAAGTTCTCATTTGCAGCTGGTGGAAGCCTTTTACCAGTTTGCGGGTTCGAGGTTACCACTCTGGACCTGCTGCTGCAGGATGGAATTGACTTTGGTTGCTTTTCTTGAATGATTTCCTCTGTTCAGTTAGTGAAGCACAGCACAGCTGTTTGCCCCGAGGCAAACCTCACCTGTGTCCTGTTTGCAGCAAGCATCCCTTCCCCCTTCACAGGATCAGAGACACTTGGCTGTCAGGATCGCCCTGCCGGGAAGGGTGTTTTCATCCTGCAGTGCAACTAGTAAATCAAGTTTGAAAAAGCAGTTGTCTCATTATTAATAAACTGATGAATTTACCTCTTGATGCAAAATTTAGTCCTCATTGTGTAAGGACTAAAAAAAATGTTTAAATCTTTCTGGAAGAGAGAAGGGGGAATGTGGTGGTAAAACAGCTTAGTCAGAAGATGGATGAGGCAACAGTAACTTGATATTGATCTCTGTCCTTGAATTAGATAGGCACTGGCTGATAAAATATCCCTATTTTTCTGAGTGTCATCACATTTCCAAAATATCCTACTTACTTGCTGGCTGCTCAGCCTTGGAAGTGAGGCCTGTTCTGCCTCTCAATAAGGCCTCTTTATTGGGCAGCAGAATGGAGATGTTAAACTAACAAATGCAGCAGTGTGAGGCTGCAGCCAATTAAAAAGTCCTGTTTAACGTATCAAATGTGAGTTTCCATTTCAGGGAAATGTGCCTTTTCAGATGAACATTATCTCAGCATTAAATACCACAGGCACCAATGATGCAGAAACAGCACACTGTTGTGGCCCTGCTGCAATCTGATAGCTCTATTCTGAGAAAATTTGCACAACATGTGAATGCAAATGCAGCTCATGGCCAAAAGAGGGAAAGGAGGAGGAAGAAGCCCCACCTCAATGTCATTTCTCATACAACTCTGCCGGAACGTGGCTCCGGCTGTGCCTGCCAGAGCTGTCCCTAAGCTCTGGCCCTAAGCCCTTGAGCAGGGTGAGAGACTGCAGAGCCTCTGTACTTCATTCAGCACCCCAACATTCAGGGTGAAGGGAAATTCAAAAAACCTTGTCCAGGAAAAAATTGGTGTCTTCGTGTAACATTTTTGAAAGATCTTCGGTGACACTGTTACCTAGGTAGTGCAGCAAGTGAATTAGCAACATTGCTGCAAGACAACCTGATAAATGAGACCCTACTTAAAATTCTAATGGGTGTAAATATGGGTGCAAAGGAAATTAGTTCTTTGTCTCTCTATTTCCTAGAAATCAATAATACATGGCCCATCAAGGAAAGATTTATCTGTGTTATACCTTGCCTCCCCCCAAAAATGATTCTGCATCTGCAGACAGGAATTTAAGTGTGAATGAGAGTTTGCACACTGTTTGGCAGATCCTTTATCTTACTGTTCTGTCACTAAGGTAAAGTTGCCTTAATTTATAGATACCATTTTTTAGTGCTTCTAATTTTAGTTGGTCACAGCAAGAGAGTCATATTCTGTAATTTCTCAACTTTTTGGCTTTTTAAGAAATGCTGTTTCTGACTAGCATGATTTATGTCAATTAAATTAGTAATTTTATTAACTTGGGTGTTTGGAAGGCCCTTTTAAAGTACAGGACCTTTAAGAATTCTAAGCCTAATCATTGTCTACACTCAGAATATCCTTTATAGTTAATGCCACACTTGATAGGTAGTTTATTTTATGTACCAGTATGCCAAGACTGCAGGTCTTCATTCCTTACGATATAGATTTTATTGTCTTTGCCCATTTGCTTTAAAGTACCCTTGTCCACATGAAACAGCATTGTGCTATTCAATGCTGGGGCACTGGTTCCTCAGCAGTGAGTTGTAAGGAGCTCCAGTGGGATCTCAGTGGATAGCATTGCATCACTAGTGACAGAAAACCACTGTGAGAAGGTTGCCAGGTATTTAGCTAAAAAATACTCCACCTTCCTTTGATTCCTTAATATTGAAAGACCTCATAAATTGACTCAGTTTATATTTAAGTGTTGTTACATTTTATATTTATTGGTAGGCTCAGAGGGTAAAACATATCAGATTTGGCAATCCTATTTTAGTGTGTTTTCCTCAGTTGTTTTAAATACTAACTCTTGACTAAGGAAAGAACTGTTCCTTACAAATCTAGGGAGAATGGAGGCTTAGCAGTAACTTAATAGTTTCTTTTGATTTTCGTGCAAACCTTTAAATGGGTTTTCACTGCTCCCTGTGTGGATGCTCTCAAAAGTTTATTCCCAGTAGCATTAACACTGTTGTTACCTTTCATTATTTATGGGGCAGATAGTTATTTTTTATCCAGTTATGGAATTAAGGCGAGTTCAAAGCAGAACAGTTTGGTTTCTTCTGTTTCAAAAGCATTCTCAGGTAACTTTTTAAAAGCCAATGGCACAATCTGTGCAGGTATAAAACTTGGTGGTGAAGTTCTGCAGAAGAAGTGAACAGAAACTTCCTTTCCTTGGAGGCTTCTGATAAAAACTCCCCAGAAAACAGATCAATATCTACATTCCTGTCTTTTTCTTGTATCACTAGTGGTTGTGTTATGAGAGAAAATTACTTCAGACAGTGAATATTTCAAGCCTAGCATTTTATACCTGGAAATCCCTTTTTAGACAGTTATATTAATAAGTCACCCCTTACTTTTGCCTTTACTGCTTTTTTTTCCCCTAATTATACTGTACACGGGAGCTTGGTCTTCCGTACTTCTCAGATTGCCACAAGTGACGTGTTACAAAGATGGATATTTTTGCTAATGGAAATTTTTTTTTTAGTTTTATCGGCAAACCTGTACATCACCAAACTGACTGGGTAAGCTGCTGTGCTTTCCTTCCTGGTTTGCTAATAGTTTGCATGACCAAATTCCTTTTTCTGGGCAAGAAATTTCCAAGTGGGAGTCTAATTTCCTACATCTTACCATTTAGAAGTGATACATTTTTAGTTCTTCTATAATAATTTACACTAGCACTTGCACTGCTCTTTGTTGGAAATCTCTCTGCTAGGGCCATGGCTTTGTCCTACCCCAGAGGCATTCCAGCTGGTGTTCCTTAAGTGACTCTTCTCCAAATTCCAGAGGCTTTTTGTTGTTTTGAGGTATATTCTGTTTTAATTTTTCTTTGAAAGACCAAGCCATTCACTTACATTGTTTGCATTGTACCACTTCAAATGGACATTGGACTTTTCCTACCACTCACATCTTAATTAAATACTAGGAATTTATGAAGGATTAAGTTTTTATTCAGTGAAATTATTCAAATTGTTGTTGGTGGTTATTTATGAAACCACCTTTGAATTAATCTGACTTTATCAGCATCAAAAATTGTTTTGGTAATAAAAAACATTAACTCCTGCTCATATATATAAATAAAAAGCACACATATTTGGAAAGCTGTGATACAGGGGAAAATGTTCTTACATGAAACATTTGCTGATAAGTAGGTATGTACTGGTTCTGATAACAGTTTCCTTCAAATGCTATTACAGATTTGTAGAGGCTCGATGCAGCACTGCAGGCTATGGAATTACTTTGTCTTACAACAAATTATTCAGAAACTTTATATTAGATGGAAGACAGCCAAGTCTACTCCAGGCAAATAATCCAGACAGGAAAAGTATTCATGTGAGCCTCTTGTGTATTAGAGCTGCCAGGAAGTAAACCCTTTTCCTTGGAATTAGCTTCTGCCTGCACAGAACTTCCTAGCATGACTTCATGGATGCTTTTTGGCAGGGGGAATGCACCTACATGGGACAGGAGAGCATCTTAAGGTGTTTTCTCTTCTCTTCTCTTCCTCCTCCTGCTTAGGATGCAGCAAATGGCAGAGCACAGGTAACAGTCCCTCATCTGTCTTATGCTGGGCTGCTGTGCAGTATTCCCGTGCTCCTTCAACTAAATCAGCCTTTCAAACATATGCTTCTTACAGTGGTTGTAGTTCCTGTGTGGACTGCTGTTCCCAGGGCGTCCATTACTGTGGAAAGGACCATGCCCACCAGGAATGCTATGTTTGCCAGGGGTTGATGCCTTTGTTCTGCAGGACTGCTGGAAGGTGCAGTGGAGCCCTGTGTAGGCAGAGCAGACAGAGCCTTCTGCACTGGAGACTGCTCCAGTCTAGCCTGTGGCAAACCCAAAGCTGGCCTGGCAGATCCCAGCCAGCTCCTCACTGGTTTGGAAACTGAACCAGCTTAGCTGGCTGGTGTAGTCAAGAGTTTTTTGTTAGGTTCCACACCCCCTCCCCCTCCCCCCCATCTTTTTTGTCTTCAGACTATTAAGCCAAATACAAGACTACTCAGATGAGTTAATTTGAAGCAGGATCTTGTTCACTTACTGGAGTTTACTCCTGGCAGAAGCTTCCTCAGTTTTGATCCAGTTAGCGAAGCTCAAGGCAAGATATTTAGGACATTTCTGAGCATTTTGTGATGTTTCATCCTGGATTTATGGAGACTGCACTAATGCATTTAATGACTTAGGGTAAGATTGCCACCAAGTGTGGAAGTGAGCCTGGCTCATGTCTCAAGCAGTGTGACACTGTTACACTGAGTATTACACCGGGATCACAGCAGTGGAGATTATTTCTGTTTCAGTGTAAGTGGTTACCTTATGAATTCAGAGCAAGTCCAATTGGCCAGTGAGCTGAAAGACACCTGGGATGTACTTCCTCTGCAGAGAGCTATCCCTGTTTCCTTACTGTGATTGCCCAGGATAGCATCTGCTTCACTGATGGCCTCAAATATCTGACACCTGCATTTGATCTAGATGTTGCCATGAGCATTCTTACCTGATCCCCATTCAGTCTGCTCATTTTCTTGGAGAAGAGAGTGGCTCAGAAAGTCTCCTGCAACAAAGATTTTCTTCCCCCAGAGAGGTAAGCATGTCTGCCAGTTCAGTGAAGCTTGCATAAGGATGGCCAGGATCCATGCTGTCAATCTGGTGGCCTCACTCTCTGTGGTTGTGACTTTTGGACCTGGTCCAGTGCTGTTTCTAGGCCAGTGTTACACCACCACCCATTAGATCACCTCTCTATGCTGTAATCTCTGCAACCTTCTGTCTTCAACTGGGCACTTACTGCTGAGCAGTGGCATTGTGAGTTTTGTGAAGATGTGAGTGACATTTTTTTGTTTGGGTCTATCCAGTTCCCTCAACTAAAGACCAGTGAGGCCTGTGACTTTAGATTAGGAAATATGGGAGCAGACCCAGAGGTCATGGATGACTGAGACCAGCTCGCAGGCAGTTTTGCACCAAAACAAAACTTTGTAGAGCACTTAAAGTTCCAGATCCACATTAAGGCACTAAAATATGGGAGTAGAGTTTTTTTTCAAGTGGCGACAATCTTTTCTTACTCCTTGTTTGAACAACGGTTGCACAACTTCTCAAAGCTTAGATCAGCTCTTTAGGTTTTGGAATGCTAATGGGAACAGTAGCAGAGCTGCAGGCTGGGGACAGAGTGGCTTGACAGTGGCCAGGCAGAAAGGGACCTGGGGGTACTGGTTGGCAGCCGGCTGAGCCAGCAGTGTGCCCTGGTAGCCAAGAAGGCCAATGGCTCCTGGCCTGTGTCAGGAACAGTGTGGCCAGCAGGAGCAGGGAGCTCATTCTGCCCCTGTACTGGGCACTGGGGAGGCCACACCTCGAGTGCTGTGTCCAGTTCTGGGCCCTCAGTTTGGGAAGGACGTTGAGAGCCTTGAGTGTGTCCAGAGGAGGCAACGAGGCTGGAGAGGGGCTGGGAACACAAGCCCTGTGAAGAACCACTGAGGGAGCTGGCAGGGTTTAGCCTGGAGAAAAGGAGACTCAGGGGTGACCTTATCACTCTCTACAGCTCCCTGAAGGGTGGCTGTGCTCAGGTGGGGGTCAGTCTCTTCTCCCAGGTAACAACTGACAGAATGAGAAGACAGTCTTAAGCTGCACCAGGGGACAGTTAGGTTAGATACTAAAAAGAAATTCTTCACAGAAAGAGTGATCATTCACTGGAATCATCTGCCCAGGGAGATGGCAGAGTCACTGTCCCTGGACATCTTTAAAGTAAGACTGGATGTGGCACTCAGTCCCATGGTTTAGTTGATGAGGAGGTGTTAGGTCATATGTTGGACTTGATGATCCTAAAAGTCTTTTCCAACCTAGTTTCTTTTGTGATTCTGGCTTTTTAATTTTTTTAAAATCTTCACTTATGTTTTTTAAACTTTACTTTCCTTATAGCTACTGAGTTTAGAATAGCATGTTCTATAGCTTTCTTAATGTCCTTTAGAGGATAATTCAAAGAGAAGGAAAGTGGGAATAGCTCTACTGTTTAATTTACTGATCACTATTACAGGGAACTGATAAATGAGAATGGATACCCGCAATACAGTGAGAAAGTAAAAATACTAATAGAACCAACCAGCTATTAAGTAATTGTCATTCAATCCAGCACTTGCAGAGAGAATGGAAAATAAATCAGTCTTTGACATTTCATCAGTATTGCTGCATAGAAGTTTGTCATTTTATGAAAAATATTGCTACCTGCAAGCTGTCATTGGGGTATCCCCAGAGAGAGGGTTAATGCTTAATCAAATGGTGTCACATTAGAGAAGGTCTCTATTAATCAGTAATGAAATGGTTTATAAAATTGATTAGTTGTTTTTAACTCAGTATATTTTTTTATATTTTATGGCAATGTTAGTGTATTCTTACACTAGTTCATTTCTGCCATTGTGTGGTAAAATTGAACAGGATTAGCAATACTGTGTTGGGAATTAGTTAATGCATTATTGTAACTGGATTCTGTTGTTCAGGAGACAAGACATGTCCACCTTGGTAATTCCAGTAATTTCTAAAGGCTGTAACACAGGGAGTGGAATGCAAAGCAATCTTCTGGGTAGGTGATTTGAATTGCACATCCTTTCCCCGAAACCCTAAGAATTCACAGGTTGAGAGACTTCCATACAAAACCAACCTCCAACCCTCAAATCCTCCAGTGTTTTTTAGCAGCACTGAAATGTCTAGGAAGCCCTTCAATCTTTCATCTCAGCTTAAGGCCAAATGAAAATCTCTCAATATTTCGTAATTTTTGTGTAGCCACCTCCCTGATCTGGGCACACCCAGATGTCTCTGGAAGACAGCAAGGATGGAAGGTTTGGTGTCTTATTGGGGGAATTGTGTTTGCTGGGGCTGGGACAGGGCTCTGGAGCTTTCCTGCAGATCTATGCTAGTGGCTGGTGTGGGAGCCCCAAAGAGGAGCTTTGTGCCTGTGATGGGCTTGAGGTTCACCAGCTCCTCTTGTGACACAATAACTCAGAATGGTATTTTGAGTCTGGCAAGCACAGCTGGGATTCAGCAATCCTGGAGAATCCTACGAAACAAATACTTTTGTGCACACAGTGGTTGGCTTTGTTGTGCTCTCACAAATGAACCTGAGGGACTTCTGTAATGCAAAGAAGTCTAAGTGAAGACAGAATTAAGTCATAACTGTGTAGATTATGTTCAGTTCCCAATGGGAATTATGCTGAGAGTTGGGCAGAGTTAATGAAGAAAGATGAGCTATCATGGGAGCCCTAGAGCAGGAGGGAGCTGTAGTCCATGAGAAAGCTGCAGGAAGTGGCAGGATGAGAGCTGGAAAAGATAACAATGAAGCAAGGACTGATGGATGGAAAAAGCTGATCTTGAAAAGTTGTTTGGGAAAGGGCAAAGCAGAAGCTGTTGCTGTCCCTCCTATTTGGGACATACCAACAGTTGAATGTCTTTGTGGTTGTGTGTTTGCAAACTTGGGTGTTGCAGTTCAGAACTCGCAAAAAATTAAGGCTTCAGCCTCATGTGAAGGTGTGATATTTCATGGCTTCATTTCCATAGCCAGGGAACAAACTCCCGACACATCATTTTGCCTAGATGCCTGTTGTTGTCACAATAAAAGACAAGATGTACACTATGAGAAATCTAAGAAAAATTAATCTGCAGAATGACGTGTGTGTATACAAAGAGACGCGTGTCTAAGTAGGACTACATGGATATAAAATATCATCAGTGTGTCTGTACAAATTTGATTTCACCCTTTTCTACAGATTTCATCTAAATTGGAATTTGATTTTATTTTGCTATAAAGATCCATGATGTTGTTTGTTTGGCCATACAGATTCTTCAAGACACTGGCTGGCAGTACCCCAGAGATTTCTCTCTGCTTCTCTACGTGATGCAGATTGTAAAGTTTCTTGGCAGTCATTGAACTTAGTTGTGCTTTGCAACCATCTTCTGCTGTTTGGTGTTTCCTGACTACCTCTCTGCAATAAAACACCTCAGTTTGTGCCCAAGTTGTGTTAAAGTTTTATAACTTTGGGGTAAAAAGTATGTCTGCACCCCCATAGTACAAGCCTTTTACCCTCATTCATGCTTGAGAAGGGGAAGCTGTGGACTATGTCTTAGAGATCTCTTCTTTTTTTTTTTTTTCCCCAGATGGCCTTGTACAGTCCCAGGCTGGTTAGGGTTGGAAGGGACCTTAAAGCCCATTCAGTCCCACCCCTGCCATGGGCAGGGATATTTTCCACTATCCCATTTTGCTCCAACCCCTGTCCAGCCTGGCCTTGGGCACTTCCAGGGATCCAGGGGCAGCCACAGCTGCTCCGGGCACCCTGTGCCAGGACCTGCCCACCCTCCCAGGGAACAATTCCTTCCCAATATCCCATCCAACCTTTCCCTCTGGCAGTGGGAACCCGTTCCCTGTGTCCTGTCCCTCCATCCCTCGTCCCCAGTCCCTCTCCAGCCCTCCTGGAGCCCCTTTAGGCCCTGGAAGGGACTCTGAGCTCTCCCTGGGGCCTTCTCCAGGTGAGCATCCCCAGCTCTCCCAGTCTGCCTCCAGAGCAGAGGAGCTCCAGCCCATGGAGTAGCTGAATGGCCTCTTCTGGGTTCATTCCCACAGCTCCAGATCCTCTCTGTGCTGAGGACCCTGGACGTGGGTGCTGTATGCACTCCCAAATTTAATCTCAGGTTTTAATTCAGAAACTCTTTTAAAAACCATTTAAAAGTTGTTATAATTAATGGAAAGGGGGGGCTTGAGGCAAATATCCAAGAATCCTTTTGTCTCCAATCTTCTTATTTCTTTCTTAATCCAAGTGCAAGTAAGTTATGTCACTGAAGGAGAGTGCTTCCTTAAATATAATTTTTATAGAAACCCTTAATTGTTCGAGGATGTAAACTGTTCTCCAACATTTTATCAGCATTTCATGAAGAAACACTTGTAGGTTTTGGTGATGGGAGGAATAAGTTAATTAAAAATGTCCCTTCAGTCCAAAATAGCAATTAATTTGAATTAAAACATTGCGTAGAAACACTGATGCTTTTTGTGGTCTGTTATTAGGGCATTTTGAGACTGAAAGAATTAATTTTCCCTTCTTTAGCTGTGATGATTGTCAAAATAATTACCTACAAATTATTTTACTATTTCATTTGATGAAGATCAGATTTATTTTACCAAGACAAAGCAAACTTTCATAATTTAATTTCCTGTCGTACACATTTTTTCTCAGCATCTCTGCTTACTAGGCTTTAAATACATGAACTTTGCAAGTTAGAGAACCTGGTATTTATCCTTCCCAAAGTCTGGATCCCCAGAGCAAGGTGCCAGCTCCTGATTCATGATTAGAGGCTGACTTTCATGGGAAGTTGATTAGTCTGTGAAACCCATTTTCCCAGCTGGGAATCTGCTGGCTGAGCTAAAGCCAGTCCTGAATCACCTGTTGCTGGCTCTGAAGCCTGAGGCAGTGACCAGATAATAATTCTGATATTTCTGAATAAAAGGGCATAAATGCATTTTCTTGACAAACTCCTGGGAGTTATGGACTGTTCCTTTTTATTCTCATAGAGAGTGGCAATGTCTCATTTTTGATTGGGGCTTGTGCCAATATAAGAAAGATCAAGATTTATGGTGGCTGAGGTGGAAATGAACTGAAGTTACTATTTAAGAAAACAAAACAAAAATCCTACATTTGGAAAGAATTTATGATCCTCAACAGTTGAATTTTAACAGAAATGAAATACAATTTTGTTTGAGACAGCAAAGCAACATGACAGCATGTTTCAACATCTATTTTGTACACGGATCTAAGTAAAAAGTGCTGATTGCCATGTTTGTTCTAAGCAGGGACGTGCCACATTTGCTTTAAATTTTCTTGCGAACCATGAATTGTTGCTGATAGCACTGCTGGTACTTCCACAGCTATTATCATATATTTAGACAAACTCATTATCAGCATTATGGATGTTAACACTCAGTAGGAGCTATCAGCCTACCCAGGGAACAAAGGGAAATAGGTAGGCACACAGGAGTTATTTTTATGGAAAGTAGTTTTAAAAAGCAGTCATGGATATTGCACTGAGCCAGTGAGATGGAGCCACATCTGTAGAGTGTATTTGCCTGTATGGAGTAATTGCAGATAAGAAAAAAGTAACCTATGAAAGGAAATAGTTCATTTTAGTGTCTTAGCTCTGGTCAGTTCTTGCTACTGGATTCTATCCATGTATTTAAATGTCCTTAAGTTCATCACATAGGGTACAACTTAAGTTTTAAAGTTGACAGCTTTCACTGTGAGGTGGGTGAGCAGTGAAGGGGGGGGTTTTCCTGTTTGGCAGCAACAGAACCGTTTTAAGGCTGCCACAGAGCTCGTGTGTGTAGAGCTGCAGCTGAAGACCAGAGGGGAAAGGCCTGAAGACAGGGATTTCCACCTTTGTAGGGGAACATCTCTGCGGGCAGCAAGATGTACTTACGCAGCCTGATCTGCAAAAACCATGGCTGGATTTTGTGGTCAAACACTCAGCTAGGGAATGGGAAGGAGGGATCTATCCCCATGAGAAACTTTGTGTGTTTGGGGATGCATTTACATAAATGTGTCCTGGTTTGAACTTTTCCCTCTGTGTCAATGTGTCCCTTTTTCCTTTGGGGCACACCTAAGCCATGGGGGCTGTACATTGGTCATCTCTCTGAGGTCCTCAGCAGTTTTTGAGTTTGGTAAGAGAGGTCTTAAGAGACAACCAGCCCCAAATATCTGAAGCTAGGGGACTGATAACACTTTTTCAGGTGTCTGCTTCAGTTTAGAGAGAGAATAAATTTAAATTGATTCCTTCTTCTGCTTTTGTAGCACCTCTCTTGCTCCCTCTCTGCTCTGCCATTACTGCATAAACCAGATATTGTAGTTTGAGCAGCCAGCATAGCAGAGGCATTTGGCCTATGGAGGGCCTGGCAGCAAATGGGAATCCCTGTGGGATGGAGTAACTCCCTCCTTCACCCACTGCCTAAAGCTGAGCATGGAGCCCTCCACCTCCCCTGGCATTGCCCAGGCAGCACTTGTGGGAGTTCCTTTCTGATTCTGAAAATCTCATATGACAAGGGAGCAAGTGTGAATTTCAGGAAGCAAAATGATCAGAATAAATATGCAGCTGTATAAATGCTTCTTTGAGGGTGATTTCATAGTGCTGTACTTTCAGTTTTGTCTGCAATTTTTCTGGAATGGTTTTCAACATCAAAAGTGTAGGGAAACACATGGTTATCTCTTTCAATGAAAAGCTTCCACCCTTCAAAAGGAGGCTGAGCCTTCAGTAATTTGATTCTAAATAAGCATGTAATTATAGATTTCAATATTGAACTCTTTCATAAAAGCCCCCTTTCCCCAGAGAAGGCTGCAGATCTGGCCTTGACATCTATGGCTCAGTGACTGTAGGACAACCAGCATTTTCAATTAACCCCAGAGATTTCAGCAGAACTGGCTTCTTACATTATTCCCGTCCCAGCTAAGACAAGTTTCTCTGAGAAATTTGAATGGTATCTCAAGTACTGCAGGAAGGGTTTGCTTTTGTAGACCTTTGAAAACAGTAACAAAATCTTCATTGAAGACATGTGCTTCCTCTCTGAGTCAGAAGCAGGAGCAGCTTCATCTGAGAAATGTCAGAGGTACCTGTTTAAAAGAAGACCGAGTCAGTGCTGTATCATCAGGCTGCAGCTCTCTGGTACATACCCTACCTGAAATATGGACAAAAACTTATTTTTTCCCCCCTAATCCTCTACCAGATGCCACAACAGAGAGCATCACAGCCACCCTCTGGGGGGTCTCTCACTGGCACAGCTACACTGAGCACAGCTTGGGAGACTGCTGAGCAGGGATTTATTCAAGTGTGCTTCAGTTTGAATAGTCCTGCACTGCACCTGGCTTCTGCTCACTTGCATCTCCAGGGTACCCAAAAGTAGCAGGCTGTTTGAACAGCACAAGCTATGCACCTCAGGATAAATTGCTTTTAAGTTTGGGTGTATTCAATTGTATGTCAAGTGTTTAATAAAAGAATATTGCATTTTTGCAGAGCAGGAAAAAAAATGTAGGGTAAATCCTTAAACTTCCTAAGTTGTTGCATTTTTGATGCAGAGTTTAGTATATTGAGCAGATTTGCTTTTTCTTGTATGCTGTTTTTCTATTTTAATTGTACTAATGAAATTATCCTCTGTGCTTTTATTTCGGTTTTATCTTTTAAAAAGACAGAGTAGATATTCAGCTGGTATATAGTGGTGCATGGTGCTTTACACCACCAGAACTCTTTGCCCACAGCGTGCTGATGTAGGTAGTTGCTCTTCTGAATTTGAACACTGTTTTTGAAAACAAAGCTTGGTAAAAATGACAAAGTAAGGCCAAAAGGAGTTAAGGATCATTAAGACCCAATCAAAGAGAAATTGGAGGGAGAGGCAAAACAAACCCAGAAGGATGAGCTCTGTGACAGGCTCTCTATCCATCTGTAGTGGCTTTTCCTCTGAGTACATCCCAGCAGAAGCTCACACATAACTTCCTCTGACACCTGCAATCTGTGGTGCTGCTCAGGGCTCGAAGCAAGAGCTCCTGTTGGGGTCATAGCTGGGGGAGCAGCAGCAGCATAGGATTCCTTCACAGAGTTGCACTCAGAAGTGTTCCTGGGTTTGGCTGCAGGCTCACATTACAGCTCCTGCTCAGTCTGCAGTAGAGGAACCTGAAAATTCTGCCAAGGATGCATGGGAATCATGGCCAGGCTGCTCCCTGCTCCGTCAGTCATAGATCTTGCCCCAGTCACTGTTCAAAGGGAATTCCTTCCTTGACTGAAGTGTTTACAGCCTAATTGCTGGAAGAATTTGAAGGAGCTGTGTTTGGGGCAGGGGACTTCAGTGGAAGTGGGATTAAGGGAATTTTACTAGATGGAGCTAGCAGCCCCCAGCAGTTCAGTGAGCAGAGAAGGGCAGTTTCACAGTGAAGCAGGGAAACACACTTTAGGCTGGTTGCTCTGTACAATTAGAGTGCTGAAACCAGAGAATTTTTATTGTTTTCATCTTTTGCTTTCACTGAAGGACATTCCCAATATTTAAAATCTTTCTAGGAGATTTCTGTTGAAGGTCATGTCTTTATGCTTCTTGTTCTTGTCAGTAGGCCTCCAAGTGGGGGTTTGATGAAGGCAGTGGGATAGAGGTGCTAAAGGGGGAAGTGGGTGTAAGGAGAGACAGGAGAATACGGCTGAGGGATTAGATGGTTTCTTGGAAATGGGAGTAGGCTTTGGAAGTGGGTTTAGCCTCAGGCCACCCAGCAAATGGGCTGCTGTCCTAACCATAAGACATAGGACAACAGAGGGGACTTCAGGAATATAATCCCAAAATTTTGCTGTGGTAAAGTTTCTTCCTGTGTTTGAACCTTCAGAAGTGGCAAGGATAAACACACAGGTCAGTGCATCCCCAAAGACTGTTCTGCAGAATGGATGCTGGTGCTTAGGATGCTATGTGGTGAAAAACTGGGTACCCAGGCATGAGAGAGAAGGGGGAATTGCAGGAGGGAATGATTGAGGTAATGAGTGATAGAAACACCAGGACAGGATGTTCCCAATGGCCTTCCAGAATTCATGTTGTCATTGTACTAAATAACGGTGTGTTTTTGTGCAGTGACAAATTGTGCTCCTCTGAATGCTACGCTCTCTTCACTGATTTATTTGTTATGAGTTACATCAATGACCCGTTTTTCATAATTAAGTTGACATGCTCTTCAGTGCCCTTGGCAAGTGTTACTCAAAATAATGCAACTCAAAATAGCATATCTCAGTCTCTACGTCTGAAATTTGCCTGCTAATGCTCTCCCAGTTATGTCCTCGAGTGGTGACTGGAGGTAAAATGCTGTGGGAAGAAACGGCAGTATGTTGGTTGGGAATAGCTCTGTATTTCTATAGTTGGAGTTCCAGGGCATAGCCATAGTTTTGTTTCTTCTCTTTCCAGTCAAAAACTGCAGCAGATTGTTGGAGATGAAATAATGACAAGGTAGTAAAATCCCAGCTAAGTAATTGGGGAGGGATAGTTTGTCGTTAACAAATAATGTTGTAGCATATAGCTACAAACCTCCTCATGTTCAGCAGGGAGAAATAAAAAGAACATAAAAAGTAAAAGGGATCATTAAGTGAGTGAGGAGAAACAAAAGTGTTCACAAACATTGCAGGAGAGGAAAGAATAGAAAGTTAAGGAAAGGAAAATAATTATGTGAGTAATCTACAGAAAAATTTTGGGTTGTGTCAAATCAGTCCCATAGCTGTTCATGTTTCCTGAAGAAAGCCTAATTCCACACTGAAAGAAACATGAACACAGAATTGTTCACAACAGCCCACTGAAGAGAAAAGGTATGTTTTTCACTAAGTTGCTCTCTAGTACCCAAAGGAGCTGAACTCAGTTTCTGACCTCTTAAAATTCTGCAGGTCACCTTGAGGCAGGGCTTGAATCCCTCTTGTCTGGGGGTTTAATGACACATCCCTGTGCAGAGGGAGGTATGAGCAGATTGATGGTGAGCACTGGCTGGGAACTTCTAGGAGCTTGTTTGCCTGGCAGGAGCAGGGCTGTGAGCCTTGGCCTCCCCAGTGGCAGGCTCCTGGCCTGGCACAGCCAGGACATTGCTGCTCTTGGCCCCCTTCCCTGCCAGAGCTGTTAACTGCACAGTGATCAGCCAGGCTACTAATTAGGGGCCAGCTGGTTGGGCAGTTTGGGCTGGTGACAGCAGAGGCAGCAGAGGTCACCTGAGGGATCGTTCCCAAGGGGAGAGGGGAGCTGTGTCCTGCCCTGTGCCTCCCTCTTCCCTCTGGCTATTGTCCCCTGCATTGCACTGGCCCCCATCACCCTGCCATCAGCCAGTTCAATGGCATACCAAAAGTTATCTGCATTTTTTTTCCCTCTTGCCTGATTGCTGTTTTCCATCATGTTAGTGCATCCAGGAAGGGCTTTGTTCTGAGCTAGAGCCAACAGAAGGCAGCAGCAAGCAGGCAAGAGGAGAGACTGGGAAGGAGGGGGTATCCTTTTTGGCAGCAAAGCTGATACCTTCTCATCATGTCCTGTTGTGCTGGTTTGAAAGCAAAACTAGTGAGACTTTAAGTCAGAAATATAATTTAATAGGAAAAAGTAAAATACATGCAAGTAATATAAAGAAAACAAAAACTATTGACAGAGTCAGTATACAACCTGATATCTTGCTAGTTAGGGTCGTGGCAGCAGTCCAGATGAGGTGGTTTTGCTGAAGTAGTGATTTTGTAGACAGGTCTGGTAGCTCTTGTCTTCTGGAAACCAGTGGGTTAGGGCTATTTGTTTTGTCTTAGTTTTTATATTATATGTAGTTGGCGATGCTT
>VXBU01012284.1:0-18046 GCA_013400315.1 Bombycilla garrulus
CCCCTGGGTTCCAACACTGAAGGTTATGTGTTGGTAAATTATGCATACAGTCAACTGTAAGATTGCTGGCCTCTTAGAAGCGAATAGTTTTCTCTTGGTTTTGGGAACAAACTAGGCCATCTGGTTTTGTTCAAAGGAAAACATTTTAGCAAAAGGCTTAATACATCTTTTTTTTTCATTGTTCCTAATTGGGGTTTGTCAGTTGTTATTTCAAATAATTTCCATTGTTTTAACTTTGAGCAAGTCTTGTGTATTGCATACTACTCAACTGACAATTCAAGACTGTTCTGAAAAATTCAGAAATATTTTAAAATAAAATGTTTACTCTTTCTAGAGGAATACAGAAAGCTAAGGTAAGTACAAAACTTCTCTTTGCTGTCTGTCACCTTACTGGTGTTTCTCAAATGCAACTTAGTTGTGCAGTCAGTGCAGGAGATGTTTGTGGAATAATGGTCTTTCTGCAAATTTGTGGAGGCTTCCATTTTTTTTTTTTTTTTGTTTTATGTTTTTGAAAGGAAAGGATTATTATTCTAAATATTTGTGTTCTGAAAGTGTCCCTGTCATGTAAATGGTTTTCTGCTGACTCTTCTATTCTTTAGTGAGTTTGATAAATGGAACAATTGTGAATTTCCTTGTCCATTTCAATACAAGTAGATGGGAAATACCTTGAAACGGATGAAAAACTAACACTTTCTGGTTGTCATTATTTCCTACTCAAAACAATTTATTTCAGCTGGAATGGAGAAGAATAGAAGGTTGAAATGCATTTTGGGGATAGTAATGTTTATGTCTTTATTGTATGGGGTGGGGAATGTGTATAAGCTTTAAGGGTTTGAAAAGGTTTTGAGTATGCAACATGTAATTTTGGATTTATCTGAGCTGTTGAACTTTTTATGCTTTTATATTTGATATGCCAGAAGTTACTGAGTTTTTAGTTTCTTTGTGTATATTAGACATAAAAGTGTGTTGATATTGGAAGAGATTGTCCAGAAATGTGGAATGTTCATCACCTGGATGGAGCTCTTACCTGCAAAACCTGATCTAATCAGTGCTGCTTTTAGCATTTGGACTGATGAACGTCAAGTGTTGCTTCTAATGTAAATATTCTATACTTTTGATTGGTCAGAATCCCAGTTTTAACATGGAATTTATGTCTGTGAAATTCAGAACTTAACTGAAACGAAAGTGCTTAATTGTGGATACAGTGCGTGACAATGCTTCAACTTAAATTCTTTGCAAGCAAAAATAATTATTTCAT
Source organism: Bombycilla garrulus (assembly GCA_013400315.1). NCBI lineage: Eukaryota > Metazoa > Chordata > Aves > Passeriformes > Bombycillidae > Bombycilla > Bombycilla garrulus. Next base: position 1,259 of record VXBU01012284.1, read on the forward strand.
GTCCTGTTTCAAGTTTAAATACAAAATGCTTTCCAAATCTCAGACAAAAGAATGGGCCCACCATATACTGATGAGTAGGGGGTAGATGCTCTTTCTTTTGAGAATTCCCACTGTCAAAAGGAAAATAAAATTGAAGTCTACTTCTTTGATACTAGATAATTTTTCTGTGCAAGGGTCAATATTAAATCCGGTATTTACTCTCATATTAGGGAAGGATCCACATTTTATTGATAATTTTGCATGAACTTAAAACTGGAGGAATTGTACAGCATTTTCGTCACTGATGTGAGCAAGGAGCAATGGTGGTGTTATTCTGTGAAATATGTGGGCTCTCTATTTGAGATTACAAACCTGTCAGGCTACAATATGGTTGGTTCTTCACTGTTATGTTGAAGAAATACCACACAGTCTTTTTGGATGTTAGATGTTTGTTTGATGAAGAGGGAATATCTGCTGTTTCTGGTGTAAGTTCTCGGCCAGTAGAGTATGTGTTGTCCTCATCATTGCAGAAGGTACTGTGGGGTTTTGGTCATGCTTGTAATTTTCTGAATTCTTTCAAGTGATTTACAGTATATAATGATACATGTGTTTATTGATTTACATAGATGGAGAGGTTCCGCGGGTTTTGTCAAGCCATGGCTTACAGACAACTACATTGACAACTAAAATGGATGGCAATGATGGCAAGGCTGAACATCTAGAGTATATTGCCTTTGCTTTGGTTCCTGTTTTCTTCATCATGGGTCTCTTGGGGATCCTTATCTGCCATATCCTTAAGAAAAAAGGATATCGTTGTACGACAGAAGCTGAAGAATTAGAAGAAGAAAAAATTGATGAAAAAATAGGTAATCAAGTCTAATAAACAAGTCCTTATTTCCATACATTGCAACTACTATGAAATAATTTGTTGTGAGACTTGTCATTTCTGTGTCTATTTCTGTGTCAAAGCAGTATTTAAGAATAATATTTTTGTTATTATATGTCACTTGGGGTTTGATCTTTGCCTGTAAAATCTAGGCGTGTTCTGCTTTCCCAGACAAGTCTGCTAAATCAAGTAAGAGCTTACAGAGGGATCAAAGTATTAGTATATTTGTTTGCACCTCCACAGAGGGAGTCACCAGGTCATTTTTATGCATACTACATTCTGTTAAGAGCAAAGTATTAGTGTACATAGTGCTAGCTGAGAAGTGGCTAAAAGCTAAAACTTTAAAGCCTAAAATCTTATGTTTTGCAATCTTAATTTGTTTCTGTTGTGGTGTCATTCTTACCCCCCCTCTCTTTATAAAACCAAGCCTTTGGACAGAATGTCTTCATTTTTTTTTTAAATGTAATGCTGCTTATAATTGTACCTTAAAGATGCCTTTGCTTTTATCCTAACGTTTGTTTATTTGTGCCCTTGCTTTTATTGTTCCTTATTCCCATCTGTTCTTACTTGGGGGAAAAAAAGGGTGTTATCATGTGGGAATGGCTACATTGTATAGCATTTCTAAAATGTGAGTTAAAACAGAAGTCGAGTCACTTGTAAATACTCCTCTTCCTTTCTCCCAATTAATTTCTTTCAGTAGGTTCGTAATGAGTGCAATTTCCAGTGGCTCTGTGGTAAGGGTAGACCCATGTGGTGCAGTAATGATGATGTGTCAGTGTGTTCTTAAGCATTGACTGCCTGGGGCAGCTGTGCAGTGAGTGGAACTGTCTGATCTGTTATTTCCCGAGTGCAACAGAGGAGTGGTAATGAAACAGGGACGTCCCCTGTGTCTCAGTGGCAGGAACTACCTGCCTCTCAGTTGCATTGCAAAGTTGCAGGTAGATGAAGGTAAGATGAAGTATGGGTACAGAGGTGGGGAAACCCCTAATTTATTACATAAGAGAAAAGTTGAGTCTAGCCTGTCAAACTTGCATCAACCCCATTTTTTTTAACAGAGCATTATAACAGTTATTAGGGAGGGGCACAGTTTGCCTCTTCATTGTTTTAGTTTCCCAACTGATCTTCAGTCTTTGCAGGTTATTCTAGGGAAGCTTTTAATATTATTAATGGGTACATTCTATTCCAAAAGTTTTCAGATTTTTTTAATTAATCTATTGTTATGTCCTTGTAGATGTGGTAAAAGTCTTAAATTGAGTATCCCTCATACTAAAAGCCAATACTTGTTTTAGAATAGTGATTCAAGACAGTTTAACATTTTGTTTCATTTTGGTTTTTTTTTTCTCCCTGTTGTTTGGATTAGAAATGCTGCTCTCTTGTTTGTTTCCTTCTTACTAGCTATAGACAGAATTTTGAAGTATATTTGTGAAGATACGAGCTTAATTAATTCTTAACTAAATTTGTTTGGCCTGATATACAGATGATAAACCTGGGTTCATAGTTTTTACTGAGTAAGGATGATAAATTCTTATCTAAGCTTCCCCTCCATAGTGACAATAGACCTTGCCTCTTTTTTAAAATGTAGTTTCTTTTGGTGTGTGTTTGGTTTTGGTTGTGACTTATCATTATTTGTTTTTAAAATAATGATAATTTTTTTCCGTTCTAGATTCATAAGTCCAGTATACTGACAACATATTTATTTCTTTGCACAGAAATGAATGAAAGTATACATGAGAATAGTGACACTGTGGGACAAATTGTTAACTACATCATGAAAAACGAAGGTATGGTATTGTGACATTGAAGTTAGCAGCCCTTGTGATGGTGTTCTATAGCAAATATGTTTTTTCGGATATTCTGATGTATGGTATGTTCATGTGCGTTCATTTAATAACCAATTTGTTCATTCTTAGCTCTTTCATGTTGTCTTTACTAGGCAGTAACTTCAAGGACAATAGGGAACTTTATTGCTTACTTGAAAATTGTTTTGTGTGGTAAATTCAGGTCATGCATTTCCAGATATTTTAACTGTTTAGGTATTTGGGGATTTTTTTGGTTCAGCCTTTTGCTTTGTTTGTGAAGTAAAAGCTCGATGTTGCTTTATTAGTGGCAGTGTTTAAAGCCTGTGGAAGCTTTTATGTTTTGACTAGATTAAACTTCTTGTACTGAAGTGGTTCTGGTAGCTCTTGTCTGATGAGGGGCTTGTGCATAACTGAGACAATTCACTGATGTTGAATTCTGTACATGTTATCTGCATGTGTGTGCAATGTAAAAGATAAAGAGGAAGATGTGACTAAGAAAGCAAAATCATAATTAAGCACCCCATGGAATGCTTGGTTAGTTCAGAATGTGTTTGGCCAATAGAAGAAATGTTTAGGAGACTGGATGTTTTTATAGGACAAGAGTCTTCAGCCTTTTAATTTTACATTTGTATATATCAGAGTTCTAACCACTGATTTGGCTTTGAGTTACCTCTGCATGAAGACTAGTCCTCTAGAAAAGTAATGGTTTTGGGTTTGCATGTGGGGATTTTGGGGTTTTGTTGTTTAGGGATTTTTTCTGTTTGGGTTTATTTTTTTTTTTTTGAGATGTTAATGCTTTGAATTTGTGAAATTTTCCTTGAGACTGGGATTAGGTAATTCATGTGTTTTCATAGGAAGTGAGCAATTGATAGTTCTTGGCTGATAATAAATTTCCAGTTTGTAGGGCTCACTTAAACGGATGTTTTTAATCTGAAGTTGGGTTAAACGTGTGAGGTGATTCAGAGATCTCATTCTAGAGTTTTGTGTAGATGGCTACATTTCATGGCTTGCACTGGAGTGGAGCTTTGAGTGTAATATGAACTGCAATTTTAGTAGCTCATGTTAAGACTACCCATAAAATGATATTAACATTTTTTTTCTGCAGTTTTCTCTGGTGCTTTTTTTGGGATACATAATGCAGTCATCTTTTAAATGAAATTTCTTTGAGGAACTTGAATTTTGGTTTTGTTTTTTTTTTTTTTTTTTAAAGTTAGAACTGTTCACTTCTAAAGAGTTCTGTTTATTCTCATTGCAGCAAATACTGATGTGTTAAAGGCCATGGTAGCAGATAGCAGTGTCTTTGAACCTGAAAGGTAATTACTCCTCACTTTAATGCATGTTTCCTGAGGCAAATAAAAGCATACACTTTCAAAGGACTTTGTTTCCTGAACTCTTCTAGGACTACATAGCTTGCTTGAGTTACCAGCTAAGAGGATAATACTTTGATTTACTGTTGTGTGTGAGTCCTTAAATTTTAACATATACCCTGGGTGAGTGACTGGCTCTTCTGGTCATGTGTTCCAGGTGCATGATACAGTTTATTGCATTTTGGGCTAAAGATTTACAGATGCTGCAAATACTGGTTTACTTTGGGGTGAAGTTGTGTGCAAGGTGGCGTAGTCCAAATCTACTCTGGCTTCAAAGAACAGAACAGCACCTATTTCATTTGTATAGGTGCTAACTTAAAAGAGACGTCTTTTTCTATGTCTCCTTTTGGTCTTTATAATTGTGGCAATAGACATTGGTTGACCTACCTCTTAGGATTTTTCACTGCACACCTGTTTAGATACTTATGTAGAGAAAACAGCTCTGCCTTAGATGCATTGTATGTGTAAAAGAACTTGTGGATGCAGCACATGTGTAAAAGTGCTTGTATCTGTACACGAATACAGTACTTTTAGCTATATCTAGACTACTCTCAGTACTCTTCATATATAACCCTGTGTTCATATACATGACAGAGATGAAAGTTCAAGTAGTATTGTGTCACCTGTAAAAGAGGTAGGAGTGTATAGTTTCAGCAAAACAAAGAGTTGAGTGTGCAACCATTAAACACCTGTTCTAGTGGTGAGAGGCTTGGTTATTGAAAAAAACTCCTGAATTTCTAAAGGGATTTTTTTCTCAATTATAGATATTTTTAAATTTCTGTTGTTCTGTTGAAATATTTATTTGAATTTTTTGCATAGGCATGTGTAATATAGTTTCAGTTGTGAATTAAAATATGAAGAGTAAGGAGGAGGGAAAATGATTGCTCTTACAGAATCTGAGAGATACTCCTGAAGCTTTTGTAATCAGGTAAAAATCCTCTATATTTCTTTGCACATTTAGTGCACTATGAAACTTCCTCATCATAGAAATAGTTATGGCTGAGTAAACTACACTTCTCTCACTTGAAGCCATTTTTGCTTCAGGTATTGAACAACTTTTATTTTCCTTAATACCATTTTTTTATTTATTTGAAGACCATCAAATATTCCTTGTTGATATTTTAATTATGAAAATAAACATCCTGTTAACTCCCAGTCTTCTCTGGCATCTTTTACTTCTTTAATTTGTTCTTTCTGTTCTCCTGTGGAGTCTCTGCAGTTTGTTTGTGTCTTTATTGAAATAAGATTTCTAAATCTGCATGGTAGGATCAGATGTGGCATGATTAATACTGAGTAATATAAATTTAAGTTCACAGGTTATACTTCTGTTATTTCCACTGTTTTGCCTTTTTTAAGCAAGAATGTTGTTAATGATTCATGTTTGGCTCATGGTCCTCTTTTTCTGAATAATGGTAATCTGTTTTACTGCTTTTTAATCTTGGTTTGTGTAAAAGCTTTCTGCTAAAACAGTGAGAATTTGTGTTGTCCTTACTGCAATAAGTATTTTTAGTAAGATTTGTGTATGTGTGAATGTCTTTCACATGCGTGTTCTCCTCTCATCATTCTTATTTCTTATCTTGACCGATACAGTTGCTATGGGTGGCCAAAATCTATGGGTACTTTGGCTATTCTTCTATTCTGTTACCCAGTGAACTATTTAAAGTGCTGAATATCACCAAGACCAAAAAACCCACATTTACTATGTCTTTGCAGTTTCACAGCAACTACAGATATATTACTTTCTCTGTGTGTTTTAATTTTTTTTTTTTTTTACAAGGTGTGCTGCATTACTCTACAGTTATTTCACCTTTCATGAGCTCTGGTCTGCTGTGTTACAACACAGTGTTAAAACTGATGCTAAAGTCTGAAGAAAGTACACCTGGTTTCTATCTGTGCTGTCTGATTTTCTGGTTGATTAGATTAGATAATCTCAAATGCCTTTTGGAGGTTGTACTGCTTTTTCATCCTTTCATAGTACTTAAATTTTTTTCCCCCGAAACGGAATGATGTTGTTTCCTCTTGTCGTTGTAGTATGCATTTTAGTTTTGCCTCCTTTCAATATTGTGGGACTGTGTTCTTCTTCTGTGAGTTCCTTGAGATCCTGTAACAATTCTGAAATACTTTCCGTAGTTTTCCAAGATAGTTCTTTTGTGAGTGTAATCAGCTTAATAAATGTCTTCATCAGTATGAGTTCATGTAACCTGTTCTCTTCTACTTTAGCCTGACTTTTTCCCCCTCTTAATTCCTTTGTCTTTTGTGTTAGTTACCTTAACCACATGACTGCAGCTGAATTAATTTGTGACAGTGATTCTAACTTCAAAAATATACTATTGGAGGGAACTGTAAGCCAGACATCCTCACAAATAAATGTTTCTTGTAAAAACTGGTTATTCATTAGACATAACTGAAGGTTGGATTTCACACTTTTTCCCTTTTAAGAAATAATATTTTATAGTAAGCATTAAATTTTCTCTATTTCTTTTTCCTACAGCCCATTATCTCCTACCTCTCCTGAGAGTCCAGTGAGTCCGGGGACTCCTTTGTCACCGGGTGTTGTTCCATTCAGACACAGCTGCAAAGCCCATCACTTCCATACTGTTGGAGGAGTGGTAGAAAAGGATGTTTGTACTCGCTGTAGTCACAAGCGATGGCACCTTATAAAGCCAGCTCAAAAATCTAAAGAGAACAGAAGAAGTCGTATTGGAGAAGTTACAGTCCTTTCTGTGGGAAGGTAAGGATTAGATAATATTGTTGTATACTTCTCTTAGAATGCTTCAGTCGCCATGTTGGATCAGATATTCACTGATTCTCCTCTGTTTATAAGGTCAGTGATTTTTTTTTAATAACCCAGTTACTTTTAGACTGAAGTTATTTCTAGAAGAAGTAAATGTGATGTTCTTTTTTTAAGAACTATGTGAAAAGATGGAGATATACTGTGGGTGTAAATCTAAGGCTCTTGCTTTTTTGATACAGGCTAAAAAGAAACAAGAATTGCACAGTAATAAATCTCTGTTTCTGAATTTGGTATTTCTCAAGTAAGTGTGAGGCTATAGAAACCACTTAATTCTCTTTGTTATTTTTAATTCCTACCTTACATTGTAGTTGTCTTTGAAAATAACTTTTCTGAGAAGTAGTATGCGATCTGTGGATTCTGCTTCAAAACACAATTCCCTGAGAAAGTGTGATTCAGCAGTAGTGAGTACTAGAAATACCTGTAGGTAATAGGAAGGAAGATGCTCTGAGGTGAAGCAGAGTCCATGTAGGTGTCTGCTCTGACATCTTGTTCTTGGGACCTGGACATTTGTTTCTGCCCATGCTGTTGCTCCTGCGAATGATCTAACTCATCTGTGGGGAAATACCAGTTAACTTTATTTTGCTCACCTCAGATTTCGAGTCACAAAAGTGGATCACAAATCAAACTCCAAAGAACGGAAAAGCTTGATGTCCGTTACTGGTGTGGAGAGTGTCAACGGTGAGATGCCTGCCACACCTGCGAAACAGAATGTGAGCGAAGCACCTGCCACACCTGTGAAACAGGAAACACAGGAGAGGAGAGGCTCAGAGTAAATGCAGGTATCAAACATTTGAACGTTTGGAACTCATACTGAAAGCGTTATGTTGTGAAATATGTGAAAGTAATCAGTACACTTGAAAATGCATCAGGTCTTTGTGAAAACTCATCTTTCAATTTCAACATTCTCTACACCTGTCTGCAAAAATTACATGTGGTCACTCAGTTAATAAGTTAGGAAAGACTTTTTTTATCTACCAAATTCTTATCTAATTGTTTACTCAGTCTTTGTAATTAGAGTAGGTGTTGAAATAACTTTTGTGGGTGTGACATCACTATTCCAGCAGATAAAATGTCTGCATATTAATTTTTTGGCAGTAAACAATGGCTCAAATTTAGTGGCAATGTGCTTAATGCCCAAAACAAACAAGTGCTGCTGACAGTTATATCACTGGAATAACTACAGTTATTCAATAACTACATCTGCTTCCTTATGCTTGCTGCTTTGTACTGCATGTTTGTATAAGGTGATTGCTTACTAGATACTTTGATAGATCTGTGGAGCTTTGACTAATAGCAATGGAGTCACACGAAACTGCTGATCTCACAGGGATCTAACTAAGCCAGGCGGTTGGGGTTTTCTTGTGAGTCATTAAATGTCAGTGAATTGCTTGAGTTACTGTATTAAGCATGTGAAAAACATGCCCAGCATGGTTTTGAAATGCAATCTTCATTGTGTGGTTGTTTTTTGTTTGTTTGTTTAGTTTGGTTTGTAACAGTTTAGAGCATTGTGGGGAAAAAAACCCTGGAAGTTAGTGGTTTGCCTCTATTTCATGACATACTGATGGATAATATGAAGAGGAAAGGTGATTTTATGCAAATGTGATTCAAAATTCAGACTTGACCCTTGAGGAGGAAAGATTCAGGGGTAGCATAGTAAAGATACTGGACTTGAAGGAAGTGAACGAAGTGCAGAGTGCCAAACTCTCTATATGCTGAGAGAGAGGATAAAATAATGTTGTGTCAAACTATTGGTAACCTCAAATGGAAGAGGGAAATGTACAAGAGAAAATGATGTCTGTTCAGAAAAGCAACAGGACTCAAATGCCTTTGAGTATCTTTAGATTAAAGTAGAGAGCTGGTATGCAGTGGGGTACTTCCTCCCAACCATTACTGGCAGCATGGGTTTGACTGTTGAACTAAGCAGAGTGTATTTGTCTGGTCTCTATACCTCATCACTAAATTATATGTAGGTGTTTTGAACCACTGCTGTAGAGGAAGAGAGACTTGGGAGATGTGGTGCACTTCCAAATAATAAAAAAGTTATGTAAGGTAATGAAGTAAATGGATTTTTTTTTCTTTCATTAGGAAATAAGACGACAGTGATAGGCTAAATTGCAAGGAGGTGGAACTCAGGTTTCAAAAATTAAGAAATTTGAATAAGCATCTTTATTGCTAGACATTTATGAGACCAAACTGGAAAAATGCTTGTCTATGCCAGTGTTTTGCTGCTATAGCACATTTTGGCAAATCACAGGTGCCTAGTGGCTGCTGTTTCACTGTTGCACTGGAATCTGTGAAGGATCTACAGATGCCAGTGAAAGGCAAAGAGTACTCTTATTTTCTGATTCAGAATAATGTCCTTGTGCTGAAGGTTTTTTTTATTGGTGTGGTTTCTGTTTCTTCCCTTTTTTAAAAGTCAATATTAGCTGAATGCAGTAGGTGATAACATCTTCTTTCACTAGATTGGCATTTCCATGCCCAGCTAATTGTTTTGTTAGTTCTGTGACTATTTTTATTTCTTTTCTGTATCTCACATGGGAGATACAGAAATCTCATCTCTTAGTTCATAATACTATTTTTTTTCTACTTAAGGCAAGCTAGTTATTTTCTCTTTAAGCATGATAAATAGAAAGAATAGGGCATATATGAAAACAAATTCCAGTGCAGTTTGATTAAAAAAGACCCTTCCTTTTGAAATCCCTTAAATTGTTTTGTAGTCCAGTTTTCTCTCTAATTTGTTCTTCCTCTCCTAAATAGGAAAGCTGTTCCCTGTAATTACCTAAAAGTTCTATAAATTTAAAACATTATTATTTTAATTTAAAAATAAGCTGTTCTCTAGGGAGATATGATAGTAAAGCTATAAAAATTGTCCATCTATGGCAGCCTTTTATTGTAGAACCTCCCTTAGGATTAAAGTTTTGCCCCTTTTGAAAACAAATGTTCTAATAGCAGAGAAATGGCTCAGCAGAATATTTAATGGTCTCTCTAGTCCAACAGAGCTATTTTGTAAATCATGTGGGAAACTAGCCAGGTCTGTTTGATTTGCCCTACAAAAAATAAACAGATCTTCCTTGAAAAAGGGCATGATACTGTTCCCTAGCATGGTTCTAGATCAACTTGTATCTACTGTTGTGAAAAGCTGTTCACGTGTGAACAGGTAGTAGTTAGACCTTTGCTTCAGCTACTTATTTCAGACTTCTAATAAATTATTGTAGTCCAGTTTACTGAAACTGAATAGATAAACAGCATTTAAAACTTTTATGCCTCTAGTTAATACATTTCTGATTAAAACTTACAGTTTGGGGGAATGTCATGCGTTTATTTACCAAATTTTGATTTCCCCGTCAGGGAACCAAGAATGTAATGATGTGACACTGGCCAGTGCACCCATGAAAAGATATTTTTCTCAATTTCTGCTGTGAGATAGGACCAAAAAAAGGAGCACAACCATCCAAATTAAAGTATAGAGAAGAAATTTTATTAACTAGCACTAAAAGGAAGAAAAAACAGAAACCAGAAGGAAACTTTCAAAATATCCATCCTCCCCTCACCAACTGTTTACTCTCCCAGTGACAACATGAAAAGACAAAACCTAGGATTTTCAGTCAGTCCACCCCTTGAACAATCATTTCTCCAATCCATCAGGAAGAGCAGAGTCTCTCCTGCCTTGCCATAGTTTCTCCACAAGAATACCAGTCCTCTTGTGGCCACACACTTCACAAATGTCTTGCCCACAGATTTGCCATTGTGAAGCATCGCCCTGCATGGGACAGTCCTCTCACAACTGCCCATGGGCTGCAGCAGCTTTTAGGGTGCAGTTTAAGAATGTCTTTTTCCAAGGCCAAAACAAAAACTCTCCTCATCAGCTCCATCTTCATCCCAAGGAACAGTTATCTCTCATCCCTGGGGCCGGGGATATCGTTAAATCAGTGCTTCAGCACTCCTCATCTCTGGTTGTCCCTGGGGCCGGGGACGTCAACAATCAGTGCTCCAGCATTTCCCATCTCTGGTTGTCCCTGGGACGTCAAAATTCAGTACTTTAATAGCACCCCCAAAGGACTAGGACATCCCCCTTAAAAGCATAGTACATGTTATAGAAGCATCCAGTCCATTCTCCATGGTTTTGCAAGAGAAATCCATGCCAACCTGGCCCACTCCTTCATTCTTCCTTCCCACTTTGGATTCTTTCCCACCTTTTCCTTGACATCAGGTCTCAGGTTCTGTCTTTTATCTCCTTCAAGCTGCTCTCCTTTCAACTGTGCAGGATGCATGCCTTAAAAAGGTCCATCTGCGCAAGAAAACAGCTAAAACCTAATTTTCTGGGACTTCTGCCAGTAGCTCGGCTGTTATCAGTTGTTCTGATAAAGTGTCCTTGAGACTTGAGCCGCTGGCTGGGAAGGGGGAAATTCTTCTCCTCTGCCAGACTGGGGCCAGCCTGTCCCTCCATTTCCCCCACTCCCTGCAGGGACAGTTCCCTCCGGAGGGGCTCTCTGTCCTGGCCCCGCCCAGCATGACCCAACCACCCCACAAGACATGGCGGGGGGAGGGGAACCAGGTCGGGGCAAGCTCTTCCTTTCCATCCTTCCCACTACCTGCCGGGACAGCTCCCTCGGGAGGGGCTCCCGGCATGGCCCAGCCCAGCTTCCCCTCCTGTAGGCCTCTGTGGCCTTGCGTGGGGAGAGGCCAGGCTGAGGCTGCAGCATGTCTGTACATGTTCAAGACCAGAAGGAAAAGAGAGAGATTCCTGGGCAGTCCTGTGCCAAATGTATATCCTACTGAGACAAATTTCACTTTTGATTGGCTCATCTCCCTGTCTGTCTTTAAAGCTGGCCCACAGTTGGTGTTACACTGGTGCCCATGGGAAACTCACAGGCATACCTCACTTCCAGGGGAGGCTATTTCCTGCCCAATAAAATGTCAATCAATCTCAAACCAGCATAGGGAATTTGACTCAGATCTTCAGATGCAGAGGAAGAAGGTAGATATAAATAGGTGTTTAACTGCTTCCAGGAAAGGTTTTTCTGTCATTCAGAGGCAGTTGATTTGTGCCTTGTGGCTGACTTTAACCATTGTTACTGAGAGTTCCTGTGTGAGGTGAAATTTCCTGAGTTGGACAGTACCTGAATGAAGTAGCATTGCTGATTGCCTGTATTCACTGCTACTCTCATGTCCAGGGCTTTTTTTCCCCTGAACTGACATGTTCTGAAGCGATCTCTACAGTGTTTCAGCTTTTCTAGTGTCTTGCTGGCTGCATCATTGGAAGTTGTAGCATGTCTTCTCTATGTCTTCAAGGTCCCTGTTCTCAGCAGACTCTGTTTTCATCAGTTAATTTTATTTCAGATATGCTTAATGGCACATAAAAAAGAGTAGTAGATACACAGCTGATACTTGAAGTCAAAACCTTGAGTTGAGCTCTTGCACATCCATTTTAAGCTACTGGGTCAACAGAAACTCATACTGATACACTGAAGCTATGTAACATTTTCCAGTGGTAGTGCTTTGCACTTTGGTGTAATTTGTTGGTTTGTCCACGTGTTTGTCCATGCGTTTCAAGAGTACTAGTTCAATTTTTAGTTCCTGTTTATGATTTCACATGCTAAACTTGTAATGCACAGCAACTACTTCATGCAACTGTGGCTTTTTTTTTCCCTTTCAGAGCACCTGCTAACTTTTTAATTGATGTGTTCATCCTAGAACTAATCTTGCTATTTAGATTTATTTTTAGAATTGTTTTCTTCTCTTGCAGGTGTAACTTTTAGAAGAAGATTGTCTGCAAGCACTTTGGAGAAAACTGAAAACTCCCAAGAGATGCATGCTATTTAAGGAAATGTATTTATGGCAATGTAGCCTTTTACAAGTTCTGTGATGTCATTCCTGCAAGGTTAAACACTTAATGGTTTTTGACCAGTAAAATAGTAAGATTTAGACACTTAAATACTGTTGAGCTGTGTGGTGGACATCATAAAGAATGCCTTCATCTTGGAAAGAAAACATACGTACAAGTTTTTGGACAGGAAAGGTAAAAGCTTTATCAAGTCTTAACCTTTTTTTGTACTTAGATGAGCATTTATGAGCACAATATTTAGAGTAATACAATTACCTCGTGGATAAACTGCGTTCACCCCAGTGGTCCATCTGGATTTTTGTTTTCCTGTTCTGCCCACTCCAGAATTGACAAGTGTTTGTTGAAGATAAAAGCCAGCCTTTGAAAGATGAAGATATTCTTTTCATCTAACTGCTTGTAACCAAGTAAAACATACAGGGAAGTAATTATGTCAGCCCAATCTGCATGTGTGCCTTTAGTACATGAGCCCTCAAACTCTGTGCAGGGTACCTCACAGTAGAGACTGGTTCAGTTATATGCAGATGTTAAATTAAATTGGTGTTCCCCAGATCCAAACCTCTCCTTTACTGCTTAACATAGGCTGAAGAGCATCTTTTCCTGTGTGGTTGGATGAGCTCTTGGTGAGGTTACTCTTCTCAAGGCCTTGTGTTCTCCTGTTTTCTTGTAACTACTCACTCATATTTGAAGAGTGTCTAAAGTTTTGCTTTTCTTTTTTTTTTTTTGTTCTTACCCACAGGTTCCTTATTAAGCTAAAGCAACATATTTCAACCCTTAGATAAGAATATGGAGTATTGGGCATTAAAAAATTTATGGAATATATACACTAAAGTGCTTCAGAGTGGCTTTATTGGACTGAGGGTAGTTGTATTCATTGGCACCAAAATCTTAAGCCAGTGTTACTCCTTTCATATTTTTAGTGTGACTTAATGGAAAATTACTATGGTATTGTGATGTTAATTCTCTGTATCTACTTATGACCTCAGCTTTGTCCTGTTACTTGTTTTGGGGAGGGAAATCTCTGTAATACTTCAGCAAACTTTTCTGTATAACAGAAAATCATATAATTTGTTCTGAGTGCCTAAGAATATATGCATTTTAGTAGAGATTGCACTATATTCTGAGAGCTATAACTTAATCTGCTTTATGAACTGAAATGAAAATCAGTGTATGTTTTTTGAAATGGATTTATTTTGAATTTATACCTTCAGTCTTTTTAATACAAGTGCTCTAAATTGTGTTTCTCCTTCATATCTGAGAATTATGGTTCCTCATTGATTTATGTATGCAGTGTTAACAATCAGTGTGTACAAAATTATTCTTCTCGCTTGTGTATTAGTTACTCCCATGTCTTGTCAGGAAACATCAAGCTTTTTCACTCTTGCTGCAAGTATGTGCTGCAGATGGTCTTCCTTCTATCTGATACCAGTTAGTATGTTCCACAAGATACTGACTGGTCCTATCAATATGTATTTTTTCAGTGATGCTATATTTGCCAAAACAACTCACCACTACCTACCCAAGCTTTGAAAATAATAGATGTTTTATTGTTGTTTTTAAAATTGATATTTTTAGAGATAATTGTCTGTCTATGAGAACCCAAAATAACTGTTTGATTGGGACTCTGACTTCAGTGATTAGTGCTGCTCCCTGCTCCCATAAATTTAAAATCAGCTCTTTAGTATTTAAGTACAGTATATACACCAACCTCATCTTACAGGCATACATTAAGCTTCACACGATTATTCTTGTGAAGAATATTTCTAGAAGATTTAGTTAGTACTGGTTGTACTAATAAGCTTTCTGTTTCCAAGAGATTGATAGCTATGAGTGTAAAATGTTACTGGAAAAAGAGAGTATTAGAGAAAACAGCAGTTTTCAAATAATTTTCAGAAAGAAGATACAGTTACAGACTGTCTCCAAAGCTTTTTCTAAAAAAAGGGCAATTTGTCTTGATATTGTATTTTCATGATGGGTTAGTACTGCGAATAAATGGCAAAAGGACAGAAGAAAATTTGAACAGTAATATGTATTTTTTACTTATAAGTAGTTTTTATTTTGATTCTATTGAAATTAAGTAAAATAAAAGGGATGAAAAGATGTTGGATATGTGATACTGTATAAAGTAATTATGTAAGGTATTATAAGACTTGATATGTGCAAGAATTGAATTTATGCAATGCTACCTAAATAACAGAGGATTTAGAAACTGCCTGTTTTATTGCCTTTAACACTACACTGCTATTTTGTAGGGGTATGGATATTGTCATATTAATCTGCTTTTTCTTAAATTTGCTTACCAAATGTATTTTTAACAAAATAGTTTATATACAACTTTTATACTACCAAGCAGTAAATAAAAAGTATTGATTCTTAAGCTTGCTTTTGACTTCCTTTAAGCCTTCACCTCTTCAGTGAAATTTAATTTTTGCACCATCTAAATGTAAAATGCAATCTTGTTGCTTCTAAGTTTTTGTTTATGGAGGTAATGAGAAGGTTAGGTTATATTGTGATGTACTTCAGAGCAGTTTTATTTTCTTCAGAAAAGACAATTGCAAATACTACTTTAGTTTCATTTTTAAATGGGAAAGGCAGAAATCTGTGTTTTAACCCAAGCTGGTATCTTAGATTAAAAATATCAAGACTTTTAATTTTTTATTGTATTTGATATGGAGCTTTTAAAGATACTCAACATCATTCTTAATTTTTTTCATAAAGTAGGGAACAAAAAAAATCACAAATTACAGGAAGCTCTTTGCAGTTGTTTCCTCTTAGCCTGTGTCTGTCTGTAATACTACAATGCTTAATTTGTTACATTATGTTCTCACAGATGACTGTGATCTGTAAAGGGCATGAAAATTGGTTTTTACTGTATGAATAGTGTGAAGGAGCCTTGAAGCAAGTTGTGGCTAGCTGAGATGGGATTATCAGTGTACCATCCTGTTTATAGGTTTGGGGTTTTTTATTATTTCAGTGTTCCTAGGAGCATCATATAGGGTCTGTTTTGAGCTCTGTATCTGGATTCTGGAGGTTGATACACAACTGTGTTAATATTCAGAATGTTAAAAAAAAAAGAAACAAAAATTTTAAAAAAGTCCTTCCAGGTCTTAATCTTCAGACAGAATTGAGACACTGATGCAGCTGAAGCTTCTGGAAATTCAACACACTAGGTGAGCCTCAGTTTCAAGGAAACCAAAAAAAAAAAAAAAAAAAAAATTTTGTTCTTTTTTTCTTCTAATTACAAATTCTGTGTAGTATGTGTAGTACACAGTTCTTAATAGATAATATGTACGTGTTGAAATACAAGAGGATTGCTGTATTAAAGTTTGAGACATTCTGTTATAACTGGACAAGTCTTCAAAAGAAACACAAAGAATATGTTTCCAATGGATTTTGTTTTTTCATGTGGATTGTTTCTTTCCCCCAGTGCAGGCACTTCAGTTTTTAGTAAAGCATTATTCCAAAATTCAGGATCTCACCTTATGCTGCTGTAGTAAAACAGTCCAGGGAGCTATTTCTATGTTTAATAAAATCTGATTTTACTAGAGAAGAGCACAGAGACCATGTGCAATGTATGTTTGAAATGTGGTAAGGATTAAAGCATTTATTTTGCTTTTGAATCTCTTTATATAACAGTCTCAGTTAAAAGCATCCCATATTGTACCTGGGTTCTCATTGCCATTTTCTTTCTGAACTATATCCCTGGTTTTCACATGTGCAGAAACTTTGACAAAATTGGTATCTTATGTGGTCCCTGTGCTCCCACGTGTGTTGTGTGTCACTTGGTGAAAGTGTTATTTCAGACAGCTGGTCTGGTTCTGGGGGAATGTTAAAGCATGGGTGTTTTCCTATGTACATAAGTCTGCAGATGTTGCAGCTATGCTCTGTCTGTAGAAATGACCCCAGACTCCAGTACTCCTGCAGAGGCTGTGTGTACAGGTTGGAGTGGGGAACTCTTTTGAGGCTGCTGGAGTTGTGGGGCTACCAGTGTGCATAGCAGAGCCAAACTGAAAGACACAGGAGAGGGAAATAGACGCAAAAACATGATTATAAATTACAGGAGAAAAGGGTGCCAGATAAATTTGTTGTCTGGTTGTTTTTGTTTTGTTGTGTTTTTTTGT
>VXBU01012284.1:18101-32239 GCA_013400315.1 Bombycilla garrulus
TTTTTTTCCTGCAAATGAATTGAGCTTGTACTTAACTACATACTAATACAAAATCATGGGGGTT
This sequence comes from Bombycilla garrulus, assembly GCA_013400315.1. Lineage (NCBI taxonomy): Eukaryota > Metazoa > Chordata > Aves > Passeriformes > Bombycillidae > Bombycilla > Bombycilla garrulus. The sequence goes on from VXBU01012284.1 coordinate 18,166, forward strand.
AAAAAAATCCTTTTTATGAGATCAGCCCTGTCTGGAAGAGAGGAGGACATATGGTCTGTTCTGGCTTGGTAATGCTGAACGTGTCTACTGGGTTGGAATGTGAGACTGTCTTTCCTAAGGAATTAAGTTTCCTGGCTGTTCAGTGGTTGTTGAGGATTCCGACCTGTGACCTTCAGTTTGAAGTGTGAATCAATTGTATCTATTAATTTAGGGTTTCTGGGCACTTTAGGCTTGTTCTTTTCTTTTCCCTGGTAAGTGACTAATGGTACTCCCAATGAGTAAACAAGAAAAGAGTGGTTAGGTCTTGGCTATCTAATATTAATGAACAGCATGTAAGACTTGGACAAATAAAGTTGGATTCAGATTTAATTTTTTTCTCAGTGTTTTGTAAAATCATGTATTTTGGTATTTTGTTTGAAGGAGGTTAGGCTCAAAGTACTGGCATCTGAAATTTCCCCTTCCTGTTGATTTCTTTTTTTTTTTAAGTTTTTTTTTCCAGTGATGGGGGGCCTGCACTAAGATATTGCTGGTCTCTTTACTCAAGCCATGATTTGATGTTATCTTTTGTTCTGGATGCTCCCTTTTGTCTCTGTGAGGGGACTTGCTGATTCTGGAGCTACCATTGCACAGAGCTTGAAGGCACTCTGTCAGCCTTGGAGCTTCCTTCCTGGCAGGTTAAGGTCATCTGCTGAGGTAAAACTAATAAAAGGATATCTAGGACTGGAGCAGGATAAGGAAAAGGAAGATGAACAGTTTGGGAAGGTAGGAGTCTGTTTCTCTGACTTTCAAAAAAAAAATGGTAGGAGAGATGCCAGGCTGGTAGTGCTGGAAGCAAGAAGGTGGCAGAAGTCTTCAAACAGACATTAGTGGCAAGATCTGAAAGCTCTGTGCTGTTACAATAAACAGCCTCCAAATTATCTGGAGAATAAGAGTGGGTTGGTGGTGTATTTTGCTGCTAAGTTTAGGTAAGTGAAGCCAAGTCCTGTGTGGAATGGAATTAAGTGCAGAGCCAGTTACATGGGTAGTGCTTGGCCATCTGTTCCTGTGTGTCAGGCCTTGTGTGGATCTGTGTCAGTCTTCAGCTTAGAACACCTGCTATAACTGAAACGCCTCTTAAATGATATCCGGGCAGCCTTTAGTGCTGTAGAGGTGCAATGGCATTGAGTGTAGCTGCAGCTACAACACACCGGAGGTTGTGTTAGCAAATGCATTTTTCTGCCAGTGTAGCACCTCAGTTTTATATGTGTAAACCCTCTGGTGCCCCCTTCCCGTGTCTATTTTCAGTCAGTCATCCCAGCCCTGTCTCTTCTGGGCTGCAGAATTATTAGAAGTGCAGCAGAGGCAGGCAGGAGGCACTTGTGCTGGTATGCCAAAATTATGGTGGTCTTGGAATGGTCCTTGGAAATAGGGAGCATTGGATTCAGTACACTCTTCATAGCTGTCAGCATGGAGCAAAACAGCAACAGCAAAATAACTAACAAACCTTGCTGCAGAGGGGCAGGTTTGGAGAGGCACTGCTGGGGAGGGCAGGTTCAGAGAAGAGGCAGCAATGAGAGTGTCAAAGACTTTGGAAGATGGACTGAAAAATTTAGTGATCGGGCAGAAGCAGTCTGAGATGAACTTTTGTTTCTGAACTGTTCCAAAACAATTGATTTTTGTTTTGTGGATGTCATTAGATATCCAGCTAAATACTCAGGTGATAATATGGTTTGATTTTCATAGTGAAAAAGATAGAATTTTGAAATGACCATATTTAAGTAGTATTTGACTTGGTCTGCAATATTGATTTACAGTAAGAATAACTATCCAATAAAAGCAGCAATCTTAGATGAAGTAAAATACCCATAATATTTCTTAAATCTTATTTTCAAAGGACTCTACACACATATATGTATAGAGAGACAAGGAATGCAACATTTTCTGTCAGGTGCAAGCAGATTTTGTGTCGAGCAACTGAATTTCATACTTGCTGGCAGCAGAGGGAGCTACGAGGTTTTTTATTGATTATTCAAAAAGGTCGGAGTGGGTCAGTGTAAAAAAAGAATTAAACAAAAAAAATTGAAAAAGTCCCAATTTAATGGGAGAACTGAGGTGTCTCATGGGGCTGGGGCAGAGCTGTGGTGAGTCAGGACCCAGCAACTTGGCCCATCTCCTGCCCTGCAGTGGCCTCAAAGTAGCTGCTGCAGTTACTAAAAGGAACAACGTAAATGCCTCTCTGAGCCAAATTTTTAATCAAAGCAATGAGGAAGAACAGGATCTGTGTGTCGTATGTCAAAACAATAGCAGTGTGTATTGCCTGGTAATTAACACTCATGCATGAATCTGGAAAAGTAATTCCCAGTCAGGGTGGAGTATTCTTTTTGTAAGGCTTTTGATAATTTGTCTTGATTTTGATTAATGCTGGATCTCTAGTATGGTTGGTTTTTTGCAGATGCTAATTGGATGAGTTTTTTGTGTAAGTCTATGTAAACAGCAGGTTAATGAGTAAAAGGTAACCAAAATCAGACTGGCATTATTCTGGCAAAGTATGATGTATACTTGTTAGATAAACCCCTGTGTCACTTTCACCTACCAAACTGAAACTGTGGCATAAAAAATCTATAATATTTCATCTGTTCTGGAGACTGATTCTGAAGAAACTTGTACCACTTCTGGCCACAGCAAAATCTCTTTCTGTAGTGCATCTTGTATTGACGTCATGGTTCAACCTCAGCCAGCAGCTGAGGCCCAGGCAGCTGCTTGCTCACTCCTGCACCAGTGGAACTGGGGAAAGAATTGCAAGGCTAAACTCTGAAAAACTTGTGAGTTGTGATGAAGACAGGTTAGTAGGGAAAGCAGAAGCTGTGCACATGAGCAAAGCAAAACAGAATTATTCACTGCTTCCCATGGGCAGGCAGGTGTTCAGCCATCCACAGGAGGACAGGGCCCCATCAAGTGTAACAGGGACTTGGGAAGACAAACAGCATCACCACAAATGTCTCCCCCGTGGGCATGATATCCTATGGTGTGGAATCTCCCTTTGGTCATTTTAGGCCACATGTCCCAGCTCTGCTCCCTCCCAGTTTCTTTTGTGCACCTCCTGACTGGCAGAGCATGAGACAAGAAAAAAAGTCCTTGACTCAGGATAAACACAGCTTCCCAAGAAACTGAAACATCAATATGTTGTCAATGACATTCTTATTCTGAATCCAAAACACAGCACTGTAACAGCTACTGAGAAGAAATTGACTCTATCCCAGCTGAAACCAGGACAATTGACATTAAGGACATTTGCATGGATTTTTTTTTTTCTTCTGAGGATTTTATGAAAAAGCTTATCTGAGGAATGCCCCTAAATTATTTAATACATTGTTTCTGGAATAGGATCTCAAATAAGAACTAGATATGTGAGATGGAAACAACCTAAGTTATTAATTCTTGGCCAGATCCCTATGTTTTGTCCTCAAATACCTAAACAGAGTTTTAATCTCATTCATACATTCATTCTGCTTTGTAGCTATCTTGTCTTTGTCACTTATCTTCCTTTCATTTTGCATAAGCCTAGGTAAATTACGTGATATTAAGAGCAGGGAAGGGATAAGATATGTGATCACAGATTATTGAAAATCTGGCCATGCTTGAGATTAAGGTGAATAGCTGAGTGTGTTACCTTTCTCCCCTCGGCTTCTGCATCCTCATAATAATCAAGCTAATCTCTAGCTCAGAGTAAATGGAAGGGAGCTTAATGAGCAAATAAATGACTTAAACTGCTGTTTTCATGTGACATGGTTTTATTGTGGCATTGGTTGAGTACTTGTCTTCAACCTGACATCATATTAGGATGCTGTATTTCCTGAAAGACTTCTGGGTTTTTTTGTTTTGTTAATGAATTAAAGGTTTCTCATTTGTTAATGTATAGTAGTTGAGCCATGAATTAAAGCAAAAACCTGTTAAATCCTGTTTATAATAATTTCAGTCAAGATTCAGAGCAGTGAATGTTGTAACCTTGTAACCTTTCATCACAGTCATTGTGAGGTGACTGCTTGGGATGTGTACTCCAACAATTGGATTAGAAACAAAATGAAGAGAGTGATGTTTTTCCTGCTTCTTTGACAGAATCCTGTTTTCCAAACTAAAGGAGTACAAGGGAATATTTCTTTTCTCTGACTAAAGGAGAAAGATATAGGGAGTTGGGGAGTAGCTACATGTAATAAATTCTGTTGTAAAATTGGACTAAACCATTTAAAAAAAGTTAAAATGGCATTTAACAAAAAACACTTAAAAAGTTATTGCTGCTTATATTAAGATGTTAATTTGCTATAATCTATTTCAATTTTATTGCAGAGCCCAAGATGTAAATTTAGATCCTTCAAAACTTTAAACAGTTCATGGTTTGAAGTGGAAAATGTCCCAAAGTAGGTGGGACAGATTTTGCAGAAGTGGTCAGCAGTAGTACCATTTTAGGGGCAGGCAGTATTTCCTGCTTTCTGTTTACTCAATGAGTTCAGTTCAAGGATTGTCTGATCTGAAGTTTAGGATTGTGAAAGTTCAAGATGAAGGAAAATTTGAAAACAGACCTCCCTGAGATGCCAAGTAAAATTGGTAATGGAGAAGGGAGTCCTAAGAGTAATGTCTCTAGAAGTGCATGCAAAATTGAAAAGGAAATTTGAAAAGTTTGGTCAAGGGAATAAGCTGAGTGGGGGAATGTCTGTTTTGATTTCATGATGGTAAGGAAAAAAAGTCTCTGCCAAGGGTGTTTCATGTTGAAAAGACCAACGAAAAAAATTTAACCTGCTTCTAACAGTTACTCTTAAACATTTTGTGGTATCCGTGTTCTAAAGTGTAGGACACAATGTCTGAAAGGAAGTTTTATTAACAGAATTGTTTAAAAATAAATTAGTTTTAATGTAGAATGACTTTGATAATTTAACTTCTTGTGTATTCAATATGTTAAAGTAGTTCTAATACATTTACTTTTGAAGTGATCCTCTTGAGCAATTTAATGGTTTCCAATTTCCATCTACATACAAGGAGAGATACCAAAATTCCAGAGAAACAATCTATTAAGATTCATTTTTTCAATATCATTAAAATGTATAATATAGGCATTTGAATAAATACATGAAATACCATGTTCACAGACCTTAATAAATGTTAAGATATTGTATTCTCATTTAGCAAAATGTGATACATTGATAAGAATTAATATTTTGGAAAACTAAATCACTTTTAGGAAATTGAAACTACAAATACAACATAAGGTCAAGATTAATTTTTAAATTTTATTTCCAAGTGAGTGTTTCTTGTTTCACCCTTAAAATGATGATTAAAATGATATTTTACTTAAACAATCAAATCTGGAATATCTTTTAGAAATAAGATTTTATATTTCTGGATTTCAGTTTTTAATGGGAAGTCTCCATAGCAACACTTGCCCAAACAATTACCTTTGTTCTTTAAAAGGGGAGGAAAAATCTCCATCTTTGTGGACTTTATCTATTTCTAGGTTCCTGCTTACTTGTTAGAACTTTGTTTGCTGAGCTGAAGAATTCTGCAGTGTCAAGTTTTGGGTTGTACTCTTGCTGCATTTTCTCTAGAAAATATTTAACTTCCTTGAGGGCGGACTGGGCTGTTTTCCACTCCTGTTGTCATGTGTGAAATCTCTGCAGTGATCTGAATTTTTTTAATAGTCCAGGGTTGACATACTGCCAAAAGCGAAGGAGCTAAACTTAGTCTTCCTCAATGTCTCTTTGCTTATATATGAAAGATTCCAAATTCCCTTTAAATTGTTACTGACTTTGAAGAATAACAAATGAAACATGAGCTTCCAAGAGGTAAAAGCTTTCATGTAAATACCACCTCTTATCATAGTTTCCTGTCCTATTACCTATTCTTTTTTGCTACATATGTCTTCACACTTACCTGTAAAGAATTACATCAAGTAGAGAAACATTAATAACAATAGATATTGGCAAGCCAGCTCCCATATTAATTTCTTTTGTATCAAAGGAAAACTGAAAGGTTTAAATGACACTTCATAAGTGACCCCTCTGAATATAGGAAACATAGTTCATTGGTAGCTGAAGTTACAGTGTCTTAAAAATAACAGGTTGTTGAGAGAAGTCTTAAAATACAGTTTACTCTTGCTTCCAGTAGCATTTTTTCTCTGTGATTTTCTGTTTTCTCAAGTTACTGAATTTTACTCTCACAATTGCCTCAGCAAAATGGATTCTTCAAGCTGGCAGTGTTTGTGTTTATTTAAATCAACATCTGATGTACTGAGTAAGATTTGCTTCTCACACAATTATTTAAAATCTAATTTTTATGGAGGAAATAGTGTGTGACATTTAAAAAAAATTCTTAAATAAATGATTCTTTCACATTTATTGTGAAAATTGTACTGTAATCTGAAAAATGGCTAAGAATTCCTGACACTCAGTGGTGTCATGGTAGGGTTGAAGGTATATGAACACATACATAATTAACATAACTGCATACAAATGTGTTTTGTGGTTTTGTTTTCAGTTGGTTTTTTTTTTTGGGTTTTTTTTTTTNTTTTTGTTTTGTTTTGTTTTGTTTTGTTTTGTTATAATGTAAGAACTGCACTGGGCTTTTTTACTTAGCAGATAAAAGAAGTCTGAATGTTGGTGTTACATCATAGTTTTATTTTATGGAAGCTTTCCATACAATGTAGGCTTGAGATAGCAGATGCCTGACTTTTTCTTTTTTTATTTTTTTCTTTCTCTGTGAGAGAGCACTGGCCAGTTATTTCCAATGCAGTGAATAGACTTGCTTTATGCTGGGTTTTGCCTCTTATATTTATGACAATGAGAGCTTGGCTTGGAAGACATGCACTGTCTGTGGCTCAGCTGCTCTCATGCAGAGGGTTTCAGCCTGATGGTCCATGGTTACCCATGGAAGAGTTGCTTGGCTTGAATTGTCTGGGCAGTGTCTGAACAGGGGCTCTCCTCTAAAATGTTTTAATGCTTGGAGGACAGGGTGAGAAACTTGCTGTGGTTTGCACTTGAAGTTCGAGCTGGAGCTCAGGTTAGAACAATAGAATTGAGTGGATATTGAAAAAATCAGGTAAGTTTTCTGAGGTGTTGGTTGCATTTCTTTCTTTTACATGTTTTTTTTACTTGAGTTGTTTTCCATGGTTTGTGTCATGGTGCAGCAAGGGGCTGCTGGCTCGCTGGGGCTGGGATGTGGAGAGCAGTAGTGGCTCCCTGGGACTAGCAGGGCTGGATCCCACAGCCAGTCTGTCCTGCTGCCCCAGCCAGGGCATGGGGCAGCCAACAGAACCAGAACACCCGAGCACACGCATCTCTGGTGGCTGGGCTGGCAGGTCTGCCCCCCTGAGGGAGGAATGGGGTCCTGGGCCCCAGGCAGGGCAGGGGGAGCCCTGGGATGGGAGCAGGGACACTCAAGACTGGTGACACTCTCGGCATAACTCGTTATTGGCAATGTGCTAACACTTTCACTGACTTTCAGAATTGTAGTAGTCTTTGACAGACAAATGCATATGTAAAACTTGTATGCACTTATGAGAAGACTTAGAAGGACCTATTAAAATAGGAAAGTGGAAGAGAAATCAACAGTGCTACAATACTTTAAAACCATATAAAGCTTTTTTATTTTACAAATAAAATGTTGTGACTTGCCTGTAGCCGAATATAGTTCTCTAGAAGCTGAGACTTTAGGTTGTTTTAATTGCTCCTAGGAGTATAATTAATGTTTTGAGAAATTGAAATCAGCATATTCTGTAGGCACATACATTGTTGGTGCTTTTCATGTATCTATTTAACTTCTTTAATGTAACTTTTATATTCAGAAAATGCATAAAGTACAAAACCCAGCAGATTATTTTTATATGGTTAAAAATTTTATTAGAAGTTTATAACAAAAACTTGGAAACACAAAATTTCAGTGTAGAATGTCAAGCACTGTCTATTTCAACCATACTTTTTCTGAATTGGCAGAACCAAATTGGTCTCTACCTCCTTTTTTTTTCTTCCGTTAGAAATGCAGCCCCTCTGAAAATGCTGCTATTTTCAGATCTTATGCTTAATCCAGTTTGGAAACTCAGTCCCTTTCCTGATGTAAGTTTAGGAACTACTGCAGAGCTAAGGAGGAGTCCACATTGGCTCTTGGTGATTTTGTATAAACAAAACACATCTTGGTGGGGATGTTTGAGATACAACCTGTTTGAAAACTGTATTGTTGAGACAGGTGACATGCACCTGGAAAATTTAGTGGAGTTCAGAGGTTTCAGGCTGTAGTTTTACAACAGTTTTAATCTATCCAAACTGGTAGGGACTGAGTTTTGATCTCTCTCTGGCTTCTCTGGTCATCTGTGTGCAATTCTTACATGAGCTGCTTTAGCACGTTAAACCAACAGAAAGTTACCCACACTCTTGGATTCACCTGGGCTTCTGCTGTTTTAAGGAACTGAAGCACCAACCTTTGGGATATCAAACACAGTCAAGGGAGAGGTGTGTGGGGACAAATGATGTTATCATTCTAATACCATGTGCACGTGCACAGATTTAGATTTAATCCATAACGGAGCCATAGATCAGTCCCAGCTGCCTTCCGTCTTGGACGATTCAGTAGATCATAGGATTTTGGCTCATTTGTGTAGTTTTTTTTCTGCTAAAGATGAAAATCTGTGGTTTCTAACTCTATGGCTTCAATAGTCCTATATTAAATAATGGGAGTTCTGTGAACCTGGAACATGCAGTGTGCATGAGGAAAAAAAGGAAACACTTGCATGAGTCCAGATGAGGTGGGTGTACAACTGAATATTCCATGTGGAAGAAATTGTGCTTTGCCCTCCTGTTTAGGCCCATAGAGAAGAGTGTTACCATTAGTCAAGAGAAGCACTTCTGTGCCTCAGGCAGTAGAAATTAAAAGGCCGTATAAAACAGCTGAAGGGACTGAGGTTTAGTCCCAACTCCTTTTATATATGCTGCTCATAACAGCTCTCCATGTGTGCTGTATATCTGTTCATACCTGTCCAGAAATAACATCTGGATCTTACCCAGTGTGTTAGAAAGAAACCATCTAGTACTTGTCATCATCTTCCAGGTCTTCTCCTGCTGTTGCAGCTTCCAGTGCAGCCAGAGCTGCTGCAACTTCTGCGTCTTCCTCCTCAATTCCTCCATTGACATCTTTATGGTTGGTTTGTGTGGGTGCCTGAGTAACTTTGGTAACAGCCACTGCAGTGATACTACCAGTAAGGTTCTCACTCAGACTTGCAGAGTCAGTTTTAAAAGTGTCAGTACTACTCTCTTTCACAGGCAAAGGTGGGATTACACAAAGGTCATGGTCCTGTATTGCTGAAACACCAGTGTTTTGGTCTGAATGTGTACAATTGACCGAAAAGCTGTCTTTTTCAATATAGTTCCCAGTTTGATTGCCATTTTGGGGATAATCTGGCAGTCTTATGGCATTGTTTTCAGTCTCCAGTATTGAGTTTCCTTTGAGAAAGGTGCTGGCTTCTGCAGACTGGGAGTCTGGAATACTGTTAGGCACATTGCTGGCTGCCTTACTGTGACTGCCTGTCTCTAGGTCAAGTACTTGTCCAGACCTATTTGATTTGACATACAAGTTTGTGTTGCTGGCTGAAGAAGCCTCTAACTGGCTGGAGGTTCCGTTTTCACTGGTTTCTTTCACTGGGCTTGTGTTGGAGTTGAGCATGGAGTGCTGAGAACAGGAGTTGCCACCATTGACAGCAACATCAGGTTTTGCAGCACGCTTCACAAAGCCACCCTCTTGAGAATTGTTGCCTCTGTGACTCCAGAGAGTTTCTGTTGTACTGTTTACTGGATTTTTATTTCCTGTTTTGTTTACCTCATTCTTCAGGACTTCATTATCGGGTTCTTCATTTTCACTATTATCTTTGAATTTGGATTTATTGCTGCCTTGTTCATTGTATTTATAGCTATTTACTTCATGAATGCATCCAGATGATTGTACTTCTTCTGGATCAAAGATATAGCTGGAGTAAGGAAAATTTGTAAAGGAAATGTTACTTATGATGTTAATCAATATGATTAGTAAAAAAGATTAAGCTTCCTTTTTAAGCTGAAAGTCTTGAGGAAGGAGTGTCACTGAACTTTACCTTGGGTCCTGAGAATGAGTTAAACTGAATGGAAATGCTGAATATTCTGTCAGCTGCTGTCTCTGCTGTCTCCTGGGACTGATCATAACTAACCCCTGTAGTGAGATTCACCAGGAGCATAAGGAGGATGTTGGAGAACTGTGTGTGGGTCACTGCTTGTTTCCAGCCTTATTTTTTATTTTACTTCTTCTGGGAAGCTGATTAGCCAATGAGTAGTCATAATATGGATTGTTAACTAATATGTCCTCATATAGTTGCTAGAATATCTTCCATTTTTTTTCCTGGTGTTCTTTTTTTCAAGTCCTTGGTCCTTTTTTTTTTTTTTTTCCCTCCTGATTAATTTTCTTCCTTTTGCTCGAAAGTTTCCTTGACTTATCTCTCCCGGGGTCTCTCTCTTTTCTTTATCTTTCTTTTTTCTCTCATTGCACCATTTTCTCCTCAGTTCCTTACCTGTTCTACAGAAGTGGCCAGCGGAGGTAGTAACCCTCAGGTGGGGCTGAAATGTGGTCTTTATAAAACTAGCTCTTCCTCCTCTCTAGAAAAGCTTTTAATATGGGAATTCTTCCCCCAACTAACTACATTTAACTGCTCTGATGGAAGCAAGGAACTGTCATTAATTTTCATTTCTTGGGGGAGAGGGAGGATCTGACATAGCGTGTGCTCCTTGTTCTGCTGAATTGAGAGAAGCTCATACTAATTAAATTAGAAAATAATTTAATAAAGAAGAGCTTTCAGTGCAACAGAATTCCTTTGTGGGACAGGAATTATAGAAGTGGACCTTAATTACATTAAATTAAAAGAAGTTTCATAGGAAATCTGTATGCCTATGCTTAAAGATTCTGTAAACTGAGAAAACTCTAGTCTTTTACAGTGGCTAATTAAATAACAGGTGTGGGGGAGCACAGACACATGGTTTAATGCTTTTCTTTTATTCACTCTAAGCAACTCATGTTCTGTTGTACCTTTGTATCATTTTGCAGCACCTGCACCCCATCTGGATTTTCCTTAATCTGAAAAGAAAGAAAGGGAAGGCAAGGGAGAGTCAGAGTGAGTGAAGCATTAATGAAATTATATGAGCAATTGGATTGAAAATGATACTCACATTTAGAAGGGTTTTGTTAGCTAAAAAGAAAGGTAGAAAGGTGTCTGCACCAGAATTGGTGGAGTACTGTTCAAGGTCTTTGTAGATTGTTTTGCATTGGCAATGGTTTTTAATTGGGGAAAAATCTGGGGAAGATATTAACAATTCTTAGATAGTGATGTTCTCTCAGAATAGTTTCCTAAGCAATTTTATGATTTGGAGAATTGTAAGTCAGTGTATTGGGTGTGGGTTGTTGGTTTGTTGTTTGGTTGGGCTTTTTTTAAAAATTTTTTTTTCTCCACTTGACACCTTTTGTTAAAGTTCTCTACCATGAATTTGCCCAGTTGTTTTTTGAAACAGTAAACTGCTAGCATCTACCACATCCTTTACTCAGTATTTTCACAGACCAGCCTTGCCTGTGTGAAGAATCACCTGCTTTTGTTTGACTTCAACCAGTTTTTTACTAGTAGTAGTTGGTGCCTCGTAGTTGTCACCATAGTAGAGGTCCTGTACTGTACCTTCAGTGCTCATCTATTTAAATGTTCCACATACTGACATTGTTTTATGCCTGTGAACCGTCCTTGTAGTGAGTCTTTTTGCTTTTTAACATCCTATTCAAATGAAGTGTAGGACCTACAAATGCAGAGTACTCAAGGTGTTTGAAACGTGAAAGAAGCCGGTTTATTCTTTCCTAATATCTTATTGTTTCCATTCTCTTGACCCTGTGACAGCTGAGCACTGAGGTGACATTTTTGCAGAACTGTCTCTCAGTGAGGCACAGATAAATTCCTGGAATGGGCTTTTTGTTATAAGAAGTATGTTGCACCTCCATTTTACTACAGTAAAATTCCAGAGTTTCACTGGAACTAGCAGACTGTCTGTGTTTTGCTTACACTATTGCCTGACCCAGTGAGATGTTACACTGTTGCCTGACCCAGTGAGATGCTATGAACTATCTATTACATGGTACTTATGCCAAAGGCTTTTATTATGAGAAGAAGTGGTTTGCTAATAGGACCCATGAGAACATTCCTGTTCTGAATCTAAGCTGAAGTCCCAGATCTGAACATCCAAAACCTCTAAACCCCCAGTATTCTTTATGGGTGGTGGCTATTGTATTTTGAGTTAAGTCAGGGCAGGTTGTTTCATATGTTTTGTTCATTTTTATTCAGGCTCTTTCTTTTTTTCTTGAGATACTCTACAAACTTGCGTACTTTTGCCAATGCCTAAGGACAGCAGCTCACTTCCCATAAAACAGAAATTGATGAAGCAAGGTCAGGGCATTTTCTGGAGTTATCTATTTATAAAACATTCAAGGAAAGTAGTATTGATTTATTCTTCTCAGGCATGGCCTGAACTGCACACTGGCAATTATACTGGTAGAAATGTAAATCAAACCAGTTCCCCTCTAAAATCTGAATACTTCTGGTGTTAGCACTGAACTAAATACCTGATGTGAGTTGTCTCATTCTTGGAGCCTTTAAGGGCCTACAGTCATTCAGCAGCTGGTTCTAGCCTAGGGTATAGCTGCTCATATATGTGCTTTTTGTCTTTGGGTACACATGAACTGTTCTGGAGCAGAAATTTCTGTCAGGAGTAGCCACCTTGATGTAGCTGAGTTCTTGCTGGAATGGCTTTTAAGCAGCTGCTTTGCTTCCTTTCTCTTAGTGCTGCTTCTCTCCCTGAATTGCAGTTTATCTTCCGTGTCTCTGCTGACTGTGTACTGTGTATTCTCACCCCACATACCTCAGCAACATCGTAGCAGGAATTCTGATACAGCGTTTTTCATCTGAAGAAGATTGCCTGCTGAAATGCCTGCGTAGCCTTTGGCTTGGCTTTGAAGTTTATAGGTTTCATGAACTCAGTTCTGATATGTACGTAGACCAGCTCTAACAACAGATCTTGCTTCTAGCTGAGAGTAAACACTTAAGTCAGGGTGATTCTGCTTGGAGTTTTATCTGACAGATTTCCTACTCAGGGATTTTATTTACAAATTTTGTAATTTTTTAAAAAATCAGAATATATTGCTTATACGTTTTAAGCATTGGAAAGTTCTAATTGCTGGCCTTTATTCAGTTGTAAAGATGTTTGTGATCATCATAGAAGGCAATTATAAATTGAAAATAATGTTGTAGTTTTCACAGAAAACACTTTCCTGTTTTTTGGGGTTGTGCATGTTTTGGTTTTTTTTTTTTTTTCTTTTATTTTTGTTTGCTTGTTTTTTGGTTGCTGTTTGTTTTTTTTAATTACAGCTGCTGTTGGCATTATCTCTGCAGCTTCTGCATTACGCTTTTCCACTGATTAGTTACAACTCGATTTGTCCTGTGGCATGAATGAACTATTACATATGGAAAACAGTGTATATATTGTATTATCGTATGAATTATTTCACATCCCTGAAATAGGAATGTAGTTCTACAATTTCACTCCCTGAACACTGGGGTGGTTTTTTTCCATTGCCCATTTATAATAATTTTTCAAGTCAAGCTGGAAAATAATTCTGGGGAACAAATTGCTTTTATAGCATGAAAGAGCATGCTTTTATTGTACTTACCTTGTTTTGGGTACCGAGCTCTAAAGACTTGTGTATTGTGTGATGTTCATAGTTTCGTTAATGGATAAATAATACTAATAAGTTGCTGTCTGGAGCAGTTTGAGTCAAGCAAGTGCTACAGGCTTGAAACAAAAGACCCTTAGAAACTTCAAGCAATGGATGAAGATATGTTAACTGATACTGAATTTAGAAACATTGCATCCTTATTAAATGTTTGTTCTGTCAGATATGCCGTGCTGCTAAATTGATGAGATAATTTCAGATAAACATGACATGATGTGGAATGCTCTCTTGTAGAACACTTTGGGAACTATTTTCTCCCCCACACCCACCCCCC
>VXBU01012288.1:1227-29983 GCA_013400315.1 Bombycilla garrulus
TGGATTAGAACCTGGAATGGAGCATCAGAGGGGCATTTCAAGATAAAGTTGAAAGAATCCCTTGAGCAGTATATGAAAGGCTGGCCTTATGCCATCTGACAATTCCTTTCATCACATTTCTTTTCTGGGAGGGTGATTTCTATAATACTAAACCCTTACAGGTATTTTCAGTAAGCTATTTTGAATGAAACAGATAAGCGCAGTGACAGTCTTTGATTTGTCAATGGTTATTGGAGGAGTTTCATTCTGAAGTAATTTTGTTTACCAAAACAACTGTCTAATTAAATCAACTAACTAGATAAAGTACCAAAAAAAGAGGCGCAACAGAACCTTTCTCTTCTGGAATAATTGAGTTTAGGATTAGGTTCCATATTCATGTCTTATTTACAATTGTAAATGCACATTTTTCATCAATATTTTCTGACAGGTTTGTATTGAATTTAGGCCCAGAAGGCTTTCTGCAGATGCAAGTTTTCCAAAAGCTATTGTTTTAGTGATTTTTTCAGATTTTTCACAGTATAATATAAATGTCTTATTTTCTTTACTGATTTCTCTTCATTTTATTCTATCTGAAGACATTCTCTGCAGATTAAAAGTAAATAAATGGTTCCAGCCCCAGTTACTTTAGCCCTTTGTGAACTGTTCTTGGTTTTGATGTGGCTGGGGACTATGGCTTTGAGTTTGCATATTTGGAGTTTAATATTTATAATCCGTGCAGCCATCATTCTCGAATCTGGCATAAATACAAAGCTGCCTTTCTCCTCTCCTGGCGATTAATAACCTTTAGGATATGGCATTCACTTTCAAGCATGTCTTAGTAGTTTATAGACTTTGAAAGATATATTTGAATATGGATTTTGTAACTTTTGACTGATACTTGATTTAATTTGTGAACTGACATCATTACACAGTAAAATGACATCATTACACAGTAAAATTATTTAAAAAAATTATTTCTTAAGTAAAAGAGAATGTGGGATGCCTCTTTCTGTGGCGTGACTTTTTAGTTTATGTTTTTACTAGAGTGACATTTATTAATGCCACTGACAAAACATAACCTAAAGTAAAAAACATAGAAAAATAGTACAAGGGGATGGAAGGAAAGGAATACCTGTGCTAAGGACAGAAATGCATTCCTAAAAAACATTGGAGGAAATAATATCCTTAAATGCTATTTAGAGATTTTTTTTCCCTACCTTTTTGTCTTCTGAGATGCTTCCAGTGTCAGTGCTAGCTTTAGTTATTGGTAATGTAACAGGCTACCAGGCATAAAATTTAATATTAAACATTTGCAGGAAACATTTTTCCACAAAAAATTACCTAAACACAGAAAACTTTCTCCTGCTTCTCTTAATAGTTTGTAATCAGAAATTTTTCAGTAGTTAAAGTTTCTGTTTTCTACAGAAGTTAGTTTTCTGAATAAGCGTGTATTTGCTATTGGATTGTTTTTCAGTGACTCTAAAGATGATATTATAATGAGCATTAAAAACATTGACAGTGGTAAAGAAGAGGATATAGGTAGTTGGAAGACATAGTTGTGCAAAAAGTTTTAATATTTGAAATTCCCCATGCACATTAATTTCTTTTTAAAAAGTTTTGTTAGAAAAATGTTCAGACAGAGTATTATAGTCTAAGTGGCTCTGGTCCTGGTTTTCTTAAATTAGCTATTTTAAATATGTCTGGTAATATATCATTATGGAATATGAGATCAGATTGGATGTGGAAGGCCAGATACAGTGCTTCTGAGTGCTTCTTTTCTCTCTGAGAATAAAACCATATGTTTAGAAGATTACTAGTCTGAATCAAAAGGTAAAGTATTTGCTGAACAAAGATAATTAATTGATGTTGGTTTTATTTAAAAGAACTTGGTTTTGTTTCAGCATAAACTGTCTAGGTAGCCTGTTTAGTCCTAATTCCTACAGTGAAGAATTTAAACTGTCTGTAGCCCTTTGTCATTAACAAAACAGTCTCTTTTATCAAAGCCAAAAAGACCTGGCTGATAATCAAAGTTGGCTATTTTTTACTGTAAGCAATGTTTATTATGTATTATTTCTTTTGAATGCACGGATTAAAGATATTTACCAATGTTTTACTCTCCGAATGTCTGAGTAGGTCAAATGGTAGTAATAAAATGCATCCATACAACAGAGTGTTTTGCATGGATAGTGCTTGTTCCAAACACAAAGCAGCAGCACAGATCATCTGGGTCACAGAATGCAGTCCTGTCCTGTCACAAGCAGCATTTATGGAATGCTTTTACACTATGATCAAGTTTCATACTGTATTTTTGTTTTTGTAAGTGGTCTCAGAGCCTGCCTTTTTGAGAGGCTGTACTGTGCAGTTCAGTCATGTTATGTCTGTGAGTACTCTGTAAACAAGTGGAAAAAATGAGCATTGACAATGTATACTAGAAAAAAGTGCTCTCTTCTGCATTTTTTTTTCTTTTTGGTTCTATCCTTATCCCTAGTCAAAGGGTTTTTTTGACAAAGTGTGTTTGCTGAATAAAAAAGCTCTTTTATAAATGGAAGTTTTTTTATTTTATTTTAAAGAACTGAGGGCTCAAAGGCCTGCTTACTTCTCTGTGGAATCTTTCAAATAATGTGTCATATGTTCTCCTTGGAAGAAAATCTCTAGTTCATTTCACAGTTATGCTGACACTTGCTCTGTTCCATTTTACTCAGGAATTGTTTGGTGCTTTGTTCATGACAAGTGTTTCCATTTGTCTAATTTTGAGTGATATGAAAGTTTTCACTGGATAAGAAAAATTCATGTGAATAATGAAATTTTGATGCAGTGTGGAAATAGTGTATTAATAAAAAATTATATTTCTGATACTGTAAGAACAGCTTTGTTTCAGTCTAATAAACATGATACTGAGATAAACTTTGATCGCTTCTGCAAACCCTTGAAGTATTGTTTTCATCCTGATGGCAGTGTGGGAAGTATTTTTTGGGGGATGCGGTAGTTTGCTAGTTACTTTAAAAATGCAGTCTTCTCAAATTAGTCCCCTAAACGTTTACTGTAAATGTAAATGTATGCCTTCTTCAAGGACAAACGATTTAACTGCCCCTTGGGTGTGTGAAATAACTACCAGCTTCTGTGTCTCCTCTAGGTCCTGTAAGTCTCAGCTGCCACACTTTCCAGCTTTTTTTTGACAGCTTAGGTAATATGTCTTATCTTCAGTGTGAAAAATTAGGTGCAAAAACTTGTCTTTACTATGGAATAAATACCATCAGTAGTACTGGATAAAGAAGAGAGATTGAAGGATGGTGGTGCTGCCTAATTTTTTCTCTGCTAAGGAAGGATGAACAGAAAGTAGCATTTCTACTATGTCATTATTTATTTATTTTAGTTTTGCTCTTGGCTGTTTGAAAAGGCAGAAGAGTATCAATTTGTACAAAATGAAATTAGCAGTTCTGAGTGGCTGGCTTCTACAAAAATATCCTTGGTGGTTCTCCTGTGGAGCAGTTTCAGTAGCCTGCCTTCCTAACTGCTCTTAGCAGCATGAAACCTGACTTTACCATGTGGAAGCAGACTTTGTCACAGCGGGGACAAGGCAATGTGCATGTGTAGTTGCAAGAAAGCTGAAAGAGTCCCAGATCACTGCAGTCTCTGCAGGGTCCACCTTTATGCTTCAGTAATTTTTCTATCAGTCAAGATAACTACATCTACATAATGGAGTTCTTACATACTGGTTTGGAAAGAAAAGTCTAAGGCTAGGAGTGAAAAATGAACAGTGTGGTAAAGAAGTGCAAAGCAAGGAAGTGCATAAATCTGACATCTTATCTATGTGTACGGCATGGGTATTTTAATATGTAATACGTATTGTTATACACACTGTTACACAAAATAATATTTATAGATTTCTTTACTACAGGGAATTTCAGAAAAGTAAGGCTCCACAAATTTTGATCAACTGCATTTGGGGTTTAGGTTAATTTAGATCAATACTAGATAATCAAAAACTGACAGTCAAGTTTAAAAATAGTATGAGAAGGAATTTATTTCCCCATAATTCTATTTACAGTTTTCCTGAAAGCAGTAGGTGAGAGCAATGTGATGCTATTTTTGTTTTCAAATGTGTAACCAGGTTTTATTAACAACTCATACGTGCTTCCAGAGAGGCTATTAATAAAATTACTCAGTAGACAAATACCTGCATTTTATTAAAAATGAAGCCAAAAAGGAAATGGCACTAAGTGCTGTACTTTTTCTTGTACTGTACTTTTTATACTTTTTATATTTGTTTTATACCATAAAAAAAATAGGTAATAGTGAGCAGGAGTATGCTGGTTGTTTATTTTTCTTTCTTACATTGCTACTTTATTAAATAGTCCCCATAAACAGAAGAATAGTTCTGCCAGAAGAAAGGAGGTCGAAGAGGTGAATGCTTTGTATAGTAGTATAGAAATCCACATGTTGAAATCTTGTAAAAATTTTATCTCCAAGAATGAGTCTGAGCTC
The DNA here is from genome assembly GCA_013400315.1 of Bombycilla garrulus. Classification (NCBI taxonomy): domain Eukaryota; kingdom Metazoa; phylum Chordata; class Aves; order Passeriformes; family Bombycillidae; genus Bombycilla; species Bombycilla garrulus. Next base: position 5,692 of record VXBU01012288.1, read on the forward strand.
TGTTTTTATGGGCCATTTTGATATACAAATGTGTGTTTTTCAAGTCCTGCCTGTCCCCTTCTCTTGTTTCATTAGATTTCCTGCCAATAATCATAGATTTTGACTGTATTGAGTCTGTCAAGAAACCATTTTTAAGGTTTTGATTAATATCCAGACATTTGGTGTTCATCTGTACTGCAAAGATAACTTGATTTCAAGTAGCTAAGTAAATTCTTTTCTTCTGCAGAGCTACAATGGCTTTATAAAATACTGGCACAATGTTATATTTCTGAATGCAGTTCTCTTGAGTGTTTTCAGCTGAACAAATAATCTGGCAATTGGTTTTTGTGTTTTCGAAATGTAATAGCATCCAAAAAACTGGTGAAATAAGGCTTTCTGCTTGGTTCTGTGCTGAAAGGGGCAATACAGACAAACACTGCAAGTGTCACTATATATATGTTACTCTAGTGGCATCATAGCAAGTTTCACATCCTTTCAGTTTACTTAAAAGAAATTCACAACACTGCAAGGAATTTCGAATACACAGGAAAATATAGTATTGTGAATGGAAATACCACAAGTTGAAACAAAGCTCTGACTTGAAACGGGAAATCATGCTTATGGGCCTGTTTTCATACAAATAAGGATGCTGCTATGAGGGCATGAAAGTGTTTTTCAGCATCAATATATTTGTAAACAGTGGGGAGAGGCTCTTATGTACAGCAGACAATCTCAGTCACCAATATTTACTATTGTTGGTTCTAAAACGTTATAGCACATCTTTATACTGAAACAATAGCGGTGTTTCTTTCCTGCTACTGTATGGCAGCTATGGATTTTTCAAATGCTTGCCTTGAAGTTCTAGCTCACATTTAAAGACAAGTAAATAGTCCTAGAGAGGGGAAAATAAATAAGTTGTGGCCTGAATAACCCAACCCTGCTAGCTTTAAAATTCCCAGACTTAAAATACTCAGACCAGTGTAGGGTTGTATTACTGTAGTCTTTGTACACCATCATATTAGAACATATCCATATTAGAACATAGTGCTGTTATTAACAGTGGTTAGATGGGCACAAGAGGAAAACTCTAAATCTTATATTAGTGAGTAGATGTAACTGAAGTAAGAGATGGGGATCAGATTATGTTTTGATTAATTGTGTAAATTTGATCTTCAAAACAACAGCTAAAAAGAAGCGTAGTATTTATTTAAACTGATCAAACCCAGTGTTTCACAGCAGAATGGACAGTTTAATATTGCACTATAAGCAGGGGCTATTTCCTGCAGGTATTGTTTGAAACATGGTTGTGAATAGGCTCTGAAGAATGGTACCTTCTGTGCAGTGTTAGAAATGTTAAGAAAATTAGTCTGATTAATAAAAAGTATAGTTTGTGCATGCATTGTTTTTCACAATGGAATAACAGTCAATTATTTGCTCAGCACAGAAGACTGAATACATATTTTGTATTTCTGTAATTGGAATGTTTAGTGGAGTGCCCCAATCAGCTTGTTTCATCAGTGAGCCCTTTTATTGACCTAATTTACTTACCTTAAAAAAAACAAACAACAAAAAACAACAACCAACCAAACAAACAAAAACCCGAAACTTTGTTTTTGTCACATGTCAGGGAGTTTGAGGAAAGTAGCATAGAACACACAAGCATTTTCCCACTGTGAAAAGAGGTGGTGGCTGGGCATTACTGATTTGCTTGGTAAGGCAATGGACATAAAGAAAATCATAAAACAACAGGGAGAAGCAAATAGCATTTGGTAATGATATAATAATTCTGATTTGAATCTGAACACAGCTCAGTGTTTACAGAAGAAATGTAAGCAGCTGTGATACTTGCTAAAGCAAATAGTCTGCTAAAGAGTTAATCATTTTTAAGTGGTCAGTTTGATTAACAATGAGCTACCTTAGAGTTCTGACTGCAGTGGGGTGACCAAGATAGCCTGAGAAGGTTTGTGTTTAAGTAGCTCATGTAGAAGGCTGATCATTGCCCATTTCAAGCTCCTGTGTAATTTGCAATCAGCCATGTGGATTCACTTCATAAGTTACTGTTTCTGGATTTAAAACAGAAGCTGTGCCGGGGTAACTGCAACGTCATGATGGCTGGAATGTTCTCATGTTTTGTGAGTGATTGGTTTCTGAGTATTGTATTATGTGCACATAGTACATTTTTATTTTATATTCTCATGAGTACACATTATCTTTAAAAATGTTCTTGATGCCATCAGCTAGCTAAATATTATTACACTTTAAAAAGCCCCCCACAAAGAAGCAAGCCTTTCTTATCTCTGTCCTCCCACATGTTCCCAGTTGAGAATCTTCCATCTATTTCCACAAGTAAAGCTATAACTAGTATTTAATTCTGCCTTCTATTTCATTGTCTGTATACTTATGGCTGTTAGTGCAGGGTATTTGACAAGATTAATGATACAACTAACACCTTTGTGCAGCTCTCATTACCAATATTTATCTTAAAATTCACTTCTAAGAAGTAGTATGGTCCTTGAATGTGAAAGCTACTGAATATCTTTTAAATTACTAAGTTGAAGGCTGGAAGCATAAAGCCTTAATTGAATACATATCTCTGCTTAAGTGTAGAAAATGCTGTATATTGTGATATTCAAGGCTGGAAAAACCCTACATAATGTCTGAGTAATCATTCTCTGTATACTTCAACTAATAATTCATCGATTTACTGTGTTTTGTAAATGTTCCATTCTCAGTAAGGAGAATGTACTTCACTGAAATAACAATATTTATATGTTATAGGAAATGTAGTCAACATAATTGTTATTTATATCATTGGTTATTCAGTAGTTTGTGGTTTTGCATTTGTTTTCTACTCTTAGCTTCATTTTTCCTGAAAATGATAATACTATAGTAAGTATGGGTGAATGCAGGTGGGAGAGATTTTTTCCTGTCAAAACTGAATTTTGATAAGTGAAAAAGTAAGTCTAAGGCTGATGTTCAGGCTTATGGATATAATGTATAAATCTAAACAGTTAGATCTAATTTTGCTGTGTTTTTTGGTGGAGCCACATCTGGGCAAGCTTGCCCAGTCCTGTGAGTTGAAAGGTCAGTGAGCCACAGTGATGGGCTATAAACACTCTGCATTAACTACTTACTTATAGGAATACAAAAAAAGGAGTGAAAATCAAAGGAAAAAGAGCACTAAGTGCTCTTTCTCAGCTTATCCCTTTCTGTTTCAGGTGCATTATCCTTTATCAGTCTCCAGTAGCCTCCTGTTGTCCCTTCCATATCAACAAATTGTTGCATTTTTGTGCAAGTTTTCCTAAGTCAGGGTTGGTTTCATTCCTGAGGGTGCTGTTAGCTAAGATTCTCATGTAACCTTTTGAACTGAGTGAAAAGCAGTATTGAAATTCCTAGTGTCAAGGAAATCTTAGTTCTAGTGCTGGCCCTGGTAAGGTATTTCCCATAGATCTTTGATGTTTGATCCTTTGCAAGTCACAGCAATTGTGCAATTTAGGTAATTTCTGAAGAATTATTTCCCTCATTCATGTGGAAACATCCATTGCATGGATTCTTAGGGAAATAAAGGTGACAGATTAATCCTTTGCCTTTAGGGTATGTAATCTGACTTTTTAGATAAAAGTCTTTATTGAAGCTGACATCCTCTTATGCTATGCAAGGTGCACAGACAATGGACAGGACAGTTTTATTTAAAACCTGAATTTTTAACATTAACTCTGCGTGATATGAGTTGCAAGCAATCTCAGATCCCTCCTGGGCTCGGGATTTAGCCAAGCCAGAGCATCAAGGGAATCTTTTTGCTCACTGTGCAGTGTCAGCTTCCTGCTGCAGCTTCCTTGCCAGGCTCCTAGAATCAATCTGTTTCTAGAACACACGTGTGTAAACAAACACTTTTGATGTTTTTGATGTTAATATTTTTTATACATTAGCAAGTGAAACCTAATTTGAATGCTGGATACCTGACCTTGATAATATGAGGTGAGGAAATCTTTAACCATGAATGAGGTATTCCACAACAGAAGCTAAGGGAGTCTGAGGCATCTGTTTTCCCAATCTGCTATTTTTATCTAAAGAGTGTAGTTTTTGCCATGTAATGAGCAGAACACTCATACATGACTATGTAACAATACTCAGTGTTGTGACTTTGACTCTTTTCCCTTTATTCCTTAAGCTCAGGGGTTCAGATAGTATAAGGGTGCTGTATGAGAGCAACAGCCCTTAGGCAACTGGAGAATAGATATCATTGAGAAACTAGAATATTTTAAAGTGAACAGCAATTAAATAAAACTATTGAAAAAATTTTGAGTTGTCAGGTGGCTGCCAGCCTTCTTTTAAGCTAGCTCCAAATTTCACACTTTTGTAGCAGATCATCTAGTTTGCGAGTTAATTGATGTATGTATCATATTGCCTGTTATTTATGTGTAATTAAAATGTTTTGTCTAATATTTGATCAGCAGTGAGTGAATTGGATCTGTTGCTTTTTAACAGGTTTATCACACATGCACAGTGTAACCTCAGGACAGCATGCTGATCAAGGTCTTATGACACATACCAGAGTATTTAGGCTTTTAAATAATGTGCCAAACTGCAAATTCTGAGAAGCAGATGAATTTTTTTCCTTTTTGGGGGATAGCAGACATGGGCCTTGTTCCCTGGAATAAGAAAAATTGCTTTATATAATAAGAAACATGTGAATGTGAGTAAAAATCAATCGACAATCTATTTCTGCAAATATTGCTTTGCACTCACCTATGTCTGGTCATGTCTTTTATGGAGATGCTACTTAGTGAACAACCAAAAGGAAAAGGAATTGTGATTTGGAAGATATGAAAAGCTAAAATAAAACTTCCCAGTTTTAGTGAACTTGGCAGTGATCTCCTTTCACCTAAGCCAAGTGTATTTAGGTCCTTGCCTGAGTTAAACATGATCAGAATAAAAGAAATTATTTGGATTTTAATCATTTGTTACTGAAGATTTCTCAAGCAGATTTTCTTCACCTGATAGTGGTCCATTTATGGAACCACAATGACAAGAAATGCAATAGCTGGCTGTCTTAAAGATCAAAATTATTTTCCTTCAAATATTTATTTGTACTATTATGTACACTTTTTTCAGACAGAAGGGTAGAAACTGTTGACATATGCATAAAATATATCTTCATCATAATATAAAATTACTAATTAATAAATCTTTATCTTTAAGAATTTTATGTGGTTTTGGTTTTTTGTTGGGGTTTTGTNGCTTTATTTAATTGCCTTTTATCACAAGCCTTTTACAAAGACCAACTTGCAGTGAGCACCAAAATCCTACTAGGATGGTAGGTATTTAGAAAGTTTTAAAGCCTGCACTGTAAGAGTTTTGGACAGCTTTCGCTAACATTTTTTAAATCTTCCAGAACAGATGCATGCAAATATCGAATAAATATTCAAAAATTGCATTTAACTGGGTGTCTTCATAATTTCTGAAGATAAGAGTCTATTTTTACTGGGAAAGAACCCTAATTTAAGTCTTTTATGTATGAATGTTAACAAGTTGTGAATGCATTAAGATGCAATTTACAAGTGAGTGAATAAATCAGTTTTTTGGACTCTTTTAATCTAATGCAGTATGGACAAATATCCAGAAATAATTAAAATGATGGACATGTTGGTATTGCATGCAGCCTCCTACATCATTATTTTGCATAAAAAGGGCAAGTAAGGGGAAGATGTCCATACATTATGGGCTTAATTGGCAGTTTCTTGTTATTAGAATAGAGGGTTATTGTCATTCCTAATGTACTTAATGTGAGTCTAGTATTTGAGAAAGGTTGATAGGTGAAAGATTAGGTTAAGGGTTGACTTGTGAAAGGTTTAGTACTTCTGGATTGACAGCTCTGAGAATCTGACAAAGCTGTACAAAGAACCGAAACTGCAGAGACAGTGCTGCTGCCATCTTTGTCTCACTGCTCCATCCCTTACCAGTGGTGCGCCTGCTTTTATCCGGAGTTCACCTGTATCTCTGAGATACATATTCCTTCAAATCCTGTCATTTTTGCTAAATTTACTTGCAAGAGGACTAAACATGAGGATACAATGACAGCTGATCCAAACCTACTAAAATTAGCTCATGAGGCCATATATACCATGCTATTGCAGTCACTTGATCCTTACTTCTGCTGTGAGAAGGCTGAAAGCACTAAACCTTCAGCAAAATGATTTTTTTTTTCCTCTGAAGTGGTAAAAACTTGTTACAGATATCAAGGTAAATATTCCAATTCAGACTCCAGCAAAATTCTTTATTCAAAAGTGCTAAGGCTGTGCTTGAACCGTTCTGATACCTGAGATGTGATTTATTTCTGCACACCTGAGATGTAATTTGTTTGCTTGAAAACATCCAAGGAAGCTAACAAACATGAGTTGGCAGCTAATTGTTCACGGATGTACATCATACATATGTTTCCTTTCCAGAGATGCTTTTCAGACGGAAATTATAATCTTTGATTCTGTTTATGATAATTTTGCTTATAATAACATGACCTTTAAACAGTATTTCCTGCAGCCTATATTCATAGTATGTGCAACTATAATACAGTAGCTAAAGTCCCTGGTATTTATTTCTCATAAAGTCAGGATCTCCAGAAATAAGATGTTTCTCTGTGGACTTAAATGAACCGAAAAAAAGATTAATTCTGTCTCTCTCCCCTCCCTCTCCCTGCTCCCTTTGGATTGGAATACTCCAAAATTATAAAATTTATGGAGTTATGTCATTTTATAATTTTGTTTTCACTCTTCATTTTAAGGTCCCACTTTTTCACTAGCAGATGATTGTGTTGCATATGAAGTTGTGAGTACAGTCACAAACAGCAATAGCCTGAGCTTTGTAAGATTTTTTTGAGATATTCAAGCCTTCTAATACAAATGGAATTTCATTAATAATGGTGAAATATGATAATGCTAGGTTTTTCTCTCTGATGATTTAGTCATCTGCCATGCGACTATGGCTGGTGTCCTCAAACAGAAAGAAAAAGACATATGTAGATAATGGAAAGTTCAGTCTCTAAAGTTTGATCATAACTTGTTATATAGCCTTGCTTGTGTAATTTCCTTTATGTCAGGTTGCTAGATTTATCATTACAGTGGGCTTTTTACTATTTATTATGATGAAAAGATTTCATACATTTAACTATTTATATTATTTTGTCCATTAAAGGACAGTTTTGCCAAGATCTGAGACAAGCTGCAATTTTTTTCACTCTTTTCCACCCAAAATTTGATTATTCTCTTGGCTTTGTTACCTCATGTCAGTAGCAAAATGTGGTAAAACTTAGTAGTATTGAAATATTGCAGCTGTATGGAAAGTAGCCCTATATAGAAAGTCTGGTAGCATAAACTTCCAGTAAAAATTCTGAGTATTGTAAACAAAAGTTTAAAAATTTTTGAAGATTCCACTGTAAGACATGTATAAAAACTGGGAAAAACAAGTTAAATGAGGAAAGCATATGAATATGCATTTACACTCTGCATGATCTTTGAAGCACAACATATTTCAAGGACAAGCTGTCTCAGGAAGCATTGAAGAAAGGCATAAAGGGGAAAAAGTACTTGCACATAAACATTTCTGAAGCGGACTGTACCAAAGATGGATTTGACTGTAAGACCAGCATGCTGAAGATTAGAGGAGGGATTGTTCACAAGGCTGTTTCGTGTCATGTAGTGGTAGTTCTGCTAAGACTGCAGGTTTAAACAAACACTCTGTAAGTCTTTCTTGGTCCCACTATCTTTGATCCTCTGAATTTGAGTCATTTGTTTAGTAATTCCCAAATGTTATTCAAGTAATGTACATTAACAGGATATTGACTTCTCTTGAGGCAAACATCAATGTTTATTGAACAGAGAAATAAATATTGACTGAAGTAAAGCCTAAGTCAATTTTTCCCCAGAACTATAAACCTTAATGTTCACTGAAATGCCAAGTAAATATACAGTGGTTGCCATTTAAATCTTGGAAATTCTCTGGAATTAGATATAAGACTACCATTGCTGTTTACATGTAAAATATGACTGTTAGAATAAATATGTTAAAATAATTTGCAAAGATTTAATCTGTTCAATAATGGAAACACAGCTATTAAAATGTGATTTGATAATTTTGAAAATGATATGATCAATTATTTAGTAGTATTGTAGCCTGTAGCAAAAAATGTTTTGTTTGCATTTTAAAATAGTGGGAGTTTTTGTGTGATGGATTTTTATTATTACTATTATTATTATTATTAGTAGTAGTAGTAGTAGTAGGAGTAGTAGTAGTAGTAGCAATTACTAGTCCCGATAGAGTAATGCAACGTACTTACTGCAAATACGAAATTACACTAAAGAACTGTCATTTATTTATATGCCAGCTAAACATGTGCATAGTAAATGTGACTAGTATCCTTTTAAAGTATCTTGTCTGAAAGAATATATTTATGTATTTTTATGTATTTACAAAATTATGACCCATAAGCATGATCTAAGTAATTATTTACTTTGCTGTGTTGTAATTAATTGAAAAGTGGTTCTAAGTATGAACTGGCATCCAGATCAAGTTCTCAGCAAGGCAGAGACATCTGCCTAGAAGTAAAAGCGGCAGGAGATGTAACTGGAGATACAGCTTTTTGAAGACACCAAGAAGTCTGACTTATTAGTGAAGGTTGTTCTCAATCTCCTTGAAGCTTACATATTGATATAGGATCCTGTTTTCTTGAATGATCCAGTTGTGAATGACTCTTGTCATGAATAAATGAGCAATAATCAGTGAGGGTCAAGGCAAAAATGGCCTGTGAGGAAGCCAGGTGATAAGGTGATAAGTTCCTTCAAAATGTCTTGTAAGTGTATTAACTGCACTATTTGTAAAAACTTCATTGGACTGATAAAATCACATTCTGCACTGCACTGTCTGCTCTGAACTGTTAGGCTGTTTTGCCTTAACCTTGAATTTTTTTCTTTATATTTTCTTTATATTTCTGCTTTCCAACCCAAGTGGAATAATGTCTCTGCAGTCTTCATTCCTCATAGAGGACTGTTTTTCAGTCCTTTATAATTTTCCATGCAATACCTGTCACGTAAAGGAAGCATAATTTTAGCTGTGCTTAAGGGATTTCATGTTCACTGCGGTGATCAATGCACAGAAAGGTCACTCTGAGTAAGATCTTCCTTTGATTGAAGCAGCAGTGGTGTAATGTCTTTGTGACATTATACATGATGTCCAGAAAGGGAGCATTTTCTGTTTATGCTATTTCTCTACTATGGTCGTTGCTTCTCAGTGGCTGTCTGCAGCACAGAGTGTAACAGATGCAGTCTGTATGCAGAATTTTCTACTGTCTTTTAGCACTGAGCAGCCATCAGACATTGGTCCAGTCTGGAAATAAAAAGGCACAGTCTTGTGCTGGTGGTGAATTCCACATTTTGAATTACCAGCGTGTCTTATGTTCATTTATGTAATTTCTAGTAGGACTGTGCTATTCAGAATGCCATTGCTTGGGAATGAAGTAGTGATGTGTTTCAGGCAGAATTAGACATGGGAGGAGAGAAAGCTGATGAGAATTCCAAGGTAAAGGAATGAAATTACTCAACTATCTGATATAACCAACACTTTCACAGAATGATAGGGCTGCTTTCAGGTAAGTTGCAGGTTCTATACGTAAAAGTAATGCAACTGTTGAATTTTCAGTTCTACCTTAAAAACTGATGGAAGAGAAAATACAATGCTCTCCCCTTTTATAAAGCTCAAATCAGTAATGTTACTTCTTCATAGAGAATGTTGTCATTGAATAACAGTCTGCTGCCAGGAAAACGCTGAAGTAAACTGTCTCATATTTTCAAAGCAGACACTGCTGCCTTTGAAATAATCTTGTAGCTGTTATATGATGGAATACTAAATAGAAGACCAATTCCAGATCTTTTGACAAGGTTCTGTTATAATGACTTTACTCCTATTATATCAAATGATTGATGTAAATGTAATCATTGTGGTTGATGGATGTTAGTGTGGCAGGGTGACATTTGATTTCTGTTCTGTTTGAATTCTGGTTAGCTTAAAGAATAAATCTGTATGGTGTGGTTAGAAAAAAAGTTTACTGTACCTGTGTGACTACACTGGTGTCTGACTGACATTTATTTATTTTTATCAATCCTTATTATTCAGTCTTTAAAGTGAATTTTAATGCTTATGAAAGGAACCAGATTGACAGCTAGAGGAGAATTGAAGTCCTTTCTCAGTCTGCAAAAGAGGCACAGCAGAGGCAAGAAGGATGTTTGTGTCTTGTCTAGGGAGTCTACTCTTATTTATGGGAGAATAATTTTAATGGTTGCAGATCTGACAAAAAGCAGTAAAATAGTTTGGCCATATGGATTTATATAAAAACCTGCCACATGTGGTTGCAGGAGTTTAAGGGAAAGTAAAATTTCATGGTCTGTTTCATGAGGGAGAAAATCAGGAGTGGCTGTGTGTAGATATGACAGAGATGAAAAATTGATGGAATTTCAGTTGCTTTCATTTTCTGCACCTTTTTTCAAATCAAAGCTATTGCAGAACAAGAGTGAATGATTTTTTATTGGGAAGGTCAAGAAAAAGATTTTCTGAGTACATAACTAATTCTGGTTATTATTTTATTTTATAACTTTTTTTTTTTCTGGGCTATTTCTTGTTTTCAGTTGAGTTCAGCTGTGTCTCTTGGTGAGCTCTTAGGAGCAGGAGTGTTGATTTTCATCTCTTGCCTGCTGAAGACTAAATGCACCTGTCAGAGATGGAGTTCGCTTTCTTCATACCAGTCCCACATGGTGCTCTGTTTCAGATTTGTGACTGAACCAGTGTTCTGGCTGTTGCTGATCAGTAACTGCAGAGCAGCAAGGATTTCTGTTCCTCTTGCTCTCCCACCCTGCTCAGTGAGCAGTCTGGGGTGGGAAAAAAAATATTGGACAGCTTGGGCAGCTGACCTAGATTGACCAGTGGAGTATTTTATGCCATAAAATGTTCTGCTCAGCAATAAAATTGAAGGGGAGTTTTTGGGTTTGACCAGGCAGACGTACACGACCATGTGACTCTCTTGGCTGCTACTGTGGTGCTTTGATATACCACGTGGAATGCAAAGAGGGAAAGTGATGTGTTAATTGGCTCAGCTCACATTGGTTTAATGGTATAAAAAGGGCTTACATTCCAGTAAAAGTATCTGTTGTGATTTATATTGTGGTTCTTGATATCATTGACATCCATTCTGAAAACATGCTTTCAAACAGTGCTATTAATTGCAAAATGTGGAAATGCTGCCGGGGCAACTGCTGTGCTTTTCTATTTTCATTTCCCCCACTCCCCTTTGTAGCCTAACACCATGTCATTTCAAGTGAATTTTATAAAGGTGAGCCAACTCTTGTGCTGGCATGAGCTCCTGAGTTGGCTTGTATAATATAATGTCTATTTAACATTTTGTTTGAACCAATGGGCTTGAACCGATGAACTGCCCAAATACATTGTTCTGGTGCATGCACAGAGGGTTTCATAGAGTTCTCCAGCAGAATTAGAAAACTGAACTTTATTTTGACAATGAAATGGAGTGTTTGAAATGAACATGTTCCATTAGAGGCTCTATGAAGCTCTTAGGAGGAGCACCAGTTTGTTGTGCCAACCATAAAGCAAACAATTTCAGTTTGTCCCCTCTTATTTCATAGATTTTACCCAGATGCCTTCACTTGGAGACCAGTGATTTGTCTGATGGAAGCATGTTTTCTAAATGGCACTAGGTTTAAACTCAGGTTTTAACTTTTCAAACACTGAGAAAAGGGCAATAGCTTCAGTAGTACCAACGGCTATCACCATCACTGTTAAATATTTATGACTTATTCTTCATTTGAATTTCTCTGGATTTAATGTCTAGGCTTTTTTGGTTTTTTGTTGCTGGGTCTTCCTCTGCTACATCTGAAGTGCATTTTAGTACCCAGTGCTTTCTACCCGTGAATGTTCTTACACATGCTAATCAAGTTACGGTCCAGGCTATTTTTTGATAAGCCAAACAGGTTGAGCTATTTCACTCTCTCACTTCAAGATCTTTTTAAACTCCTTGAATAGTTTTTGATGCACCTTCTTCCTTCTAACACCCCCTTTAATTTTTTACTACACTTTTGAAAGTAGCGGTAAAAGTTTTATTCCAGCATTGGCCCAAGTGATACTGTATTTAGAGATATTTAGAGACCTTTCCATTCCTTGATTGTACATGAACCTCTTTGCTATGGAACAGTCTGCAATTTTTTAACTTAGATGTGTAACTTTGACCATATTAAACATGTTTAATTTAGAGGACCTGCTTTACTGTACTGTATACCTGCTGTTCTATAAAATACAGTATTTAAAGCTAAATACTTTAAACACTAATAAATGGTAATTACTTACCGTTTATTATTATATTAAAACGGTTGTCCCGACTGTCTGTATATTTGTGCACAAAGGGTTCTGAAAGTGTATTTTGTAAAACATCCCTGTGAATGAAATGAGCTTCAGAACTTATTAATAAAGGTTTCTATTATAGTTGATATCGTTTGAATGTAACTATAGGAATACATAATTGTGTTCTGGAAATTAGACTAATATTGTATGTTATTTATGGAGATATATTGAATGGACTCTTTATATTTGATCTGCAGTCAAATATTTGTCTATAATTTCCCTCAACTGTTATTATGATTTAAATTTAAAAAGAAATGCCTCAAAAACATAACCAATGGTATAGGAATATCTCTGATCTCATGCAGTAGCTCTTTGTTTTTATTTTAATTCTCTATATCCCACGGCTTTTCAATGCTATATTTTTTGTCTGTATATTTGTGCACTGATTTGTGAACTTTTCCTATTGGAACCAAGTAATATTTATTTTAATGAATAATTCCATAAACAAATGCTTTTGAGTTAAATAAGCATTTGCTTTTCAGGTTTTCATATGCAAACTAATTCTTTGTTCCTCTCTCCTGAAAGTTTAAATATTCTGAAGTATTTGGGATGATACATGACATTTTTTTTCCTGTGAAGTTTTCTTTGAAAGGACTAGAACTTCAAAAATATTTAAACTAATTTAATGTTGAAATTACTTTTCTGTTGTTCGATTCCCTGAGAAGATCAAATGATGCTTTTGAGTTGATCAAGCACCAATTTTTAGAATGAATTATTTACACAATTTTAATCTAGATGTCACCTAAAATTTTTTCTTGTTTCTCTGTATCTGAGTGATGTATGATAATTGGGAAAATAAACATGGTCTAAATATAGGGGTTTTTTTTAAGTACACAGAAATTAAAATGTGATTTGCAGATCAAATTAGATCTGTAATAAGACATGAAGATTTTATTGTATGAAGCCGGATTCCTCATTCTTTATCAAGGAACTTAAATTTCTGGTAGTTCTCAGCTACAGTGAGTGCTCTTACATGCCATCACTCTGGTGGTACAACCAGTGGTGCACCATTTTAAGGTAAAGAAGGGGTAGAAAAGAAGGACTAAGTAAAAAAAAAAATCAGTTGTTCTAAAAAGGAGAGAAGATCTAGAGTCAGACAAATAAACAGATTCATGTTGTCTTCATGTTCTCTACAGATTATCAGTTTGGGTCTTTGGCATTATTCCAAAAAAGAATTGTTGCTGAATGTTAATTGGAAGAGATCAGTGGTTTCCTCAGAAATTGTTCCATGCTCTCAGTCTAGGGCCTTGCCAAATGTAGGATGCCTCAAAAGTGTTTCTGTATCAAAATACTGTATAAAACTGTGTATTCCTAGCACTCTGAGAGGAATAGTGGAAAGGAAAAGGTGTAGATCTGGTGCAGGCTCCACCTTTTCTGTGAAGGGAACAGCAGACATTAATGGAGAAGGTGGAAGAATCTGAAACTGTCAGTGAACATGCTCAGACTACAGTAAAAATAGTACTTTTGTTTGGTCATTTAGAAGAAGCCTTTTAGAAGAAGTGTAAAGCCTTTTAGCCTTTAGCCTTTTAGAAGAAGCATAAAGGACTGGTTAGCCCAGAGATTGTTCTTGCCAATTAAAATATGGCCCTGTCCGCTGAGATGCTGACAAAGCAGTGCTCTGACATGTTGTCCAGAGTTTTAAAACAGAAAGCAATTGTATGGCAAGTTAAAACCCCCATGGATGGAGCATGAGTACTTAATTACGGCATGATAGATCACAGTAGTCAATCCCCCTCTCTTCACCCACCAGCCTTTGAGAAAGCCCCCAATGATACGTGTCAAGTGTGTTGTTCAAGTGGCTTCAGTGAGGCAAAATAGTCACTCTATTCAGCCACTCTTTTGAGTGCAAAATAAATTGTAGCGTTTTAAGAACCCCTGCATTTGAGGTAATGTGATTACAGTAAAGCATTAATTGCACAGCATAACCAAAATATACTTTGCCTGTTGCAGGAAGAGGAAAAAAAATGCACTGAGTAACCTTGCCGTGCAGTCTAGCCTATAGAAAATGTGGTATGAAGCATTTGAATTAAAACTCCCATGAAAGATTCAGTTTACCCATTTCTTTATGGGTATGCAGCATACTGAAATATTCAGATTGGATGTTCACCAAAGGTTTATGCAAAGCTCCATTTTGCACTGAAACTATTTTGATTTAAAAGACTTTCGAAATCGAGGTTGGTCCAGTATTTAAATTCTCCTTGCTCCAGCTTGTTCATTCTTTCACCTTGGTTTCTGTTGTGAGGAAATGCAATTTTTTTGAAGTACAGAGGGAGTCATCATCTCTCCCAAAATGCTCAGGAAGAGAAGCAAGATTCTGGACTGAGAAATCACAGTTTAAGACACTGGATGCCTTGCCATTCTCTCATGTAGTTTTGAAGCAACCTTCAAGCCTAGCGCATTTATACATACAAAGATTGACTGACATTCTAGTTCTGATGCTTTTGTGTTTGGCCACTTGAGTGTGGTAATTAACTCCAGAAATAACTTTTCAAAGTTTAAGAAAATAGCTTGAATGGACATTCCATCTGAGATGTATAGATAGCAACAGAAACTGAAACTGAAAGCATGGTCTTCATGAGGCAGCCAACTAACCCAAAAGATTATGAGTACTGAGAATTTTGCTACTTGCTTTATGAAGTTTCCAAAATACATTTGAGATGTATTCTTTTTACCACAGCAGGAAAAAAAAAATCTCAGCTGTATTCCTTTATTGTAATAGTGTTCAATGCTAACAACTTGCACTGTGACAGCCTGTTGAAGCCACCATGCAGAGTATGTGGAAGTCACTAGAGATAAACTAGTTTTGAAACATCTGACCTTCTCAGTGGGATTTCGTTTTGGCTCCAGTTACTGGACCCCCCCCACCCCCAAATGAAACATGGATCTGGAAGTTCTTTCAAATGCTGAACAACACAGACAATTTAAGAAGTACAGCAATGGCTGCCAGTGGGTAGATTAAACAGAGAGAAAAGAGGCAACAGGGACATGAGTAACTCCAAATTGGTATAGGGGAGAAAAATGTGCAGCAAGAGAATCCAGATAAAGACAGGGCTGGAACAGCAGGGAGAAGGAAGGCTTAGACATGAAAAAGGAGAAAATAAAATCATTGTATCAGAAATAGAATCTGTGAGTTAGGAACATTTTCAAAGCTCCATGGTCTCCCTTAATCCTCCACATATATTGCTTTGAAAATATGTCCATTTGATCTGTTCTTTTAAAAGCTTTTTTGGAAATAAGACATCCCTTGACCTGACTGAAAAAGAAGCACGCCTACATCAGTAACACTGACCATCCTTTCTTCTTCCATGGGTTGGAACATGTGTGTTGGTCTTCTAAACTTTTCCTATTTTGTTGATTTCTGTGTGTTACATGCCTCTTTCTTACTTCTGTGGCCATGATTTGCCAATTTTTTAGCTACAGGCAAATATTTGTCAAAAAAACCCTCTAAACAGTATAAATGATGGAGGACTTACAGTGTTTTCTAGAATGAGCAAAAAAAAAAGTAATTTTTTATATTTCTCAGATATGCCTATATCTTTCAGTTCCAATCTACTGTAAATTAAGACAGTTTTTTCTTTCTTTCAAGATGAGGATTTTTGAGGAAACGATGCTATACTATGCCAAATGCTCTGGTGCTATCAATTATTATCTCATAAAGTCTAAGAATAGAAACCTTATTGAAAAAAGTACTTAAGTGGGATTAGAAACTCAGTATGAAGAGATCAATTTTATTTAAGCAGAGATGCCATTAATGTTGATAACAAAGGATTTAATATCTTAAATGTGTTTTAAAATAGTGAGATTGTTATCATGTATATTTAAAAAGAAGTAAGTATGCTTCTTGGGTGTAATTTTGGCAAAGGTCTTAGATAATTATGTAGCTTTGCATATTTCTTGTGCAGCAATTTCTAGACATGGGAGTCAGTGGTACTTTTGTATGAGTAAAAACTGCTGGTTTCATCCCCAATGATTCATTGATAAGGGTATTGCTTCTGACATCAGATTCAGTTAAGGGTAACAGACAATAACATGGCTGATTACTAAGTAGAGGATGTAAATTCTTTCACATTTCTATGCATTAAAAAGGCTTAGAATTCCTGAATTTTAATATAAAGCACAATGAAGTGTATCAAATAAGATTCCCCCATCTTTCTTTGTAATAATAACTTGCAGTGTGTACATTCAAAGGGTGAAAAATGGCTTTAAAGAACCTTTTCCTCCCAAGGCTGAGAAAATACGCTACCAAAATTTCATTAAACACCCTTACATTTTGTGTCTGATTGCATGTTCCTCTTTCTTAAAGGGATTATGTCCAGACCTGCATGACCTTATTAAAACCAGTTGGGAACACAGTAGATGAACAGGTCTATGTCAGTGAAATAACATGTATGTCTTATGTACAACATTGGTTATCAGCTGTCAGAAGAGCAGAAACAAATAACTGTTATCTTCTGACGTGGGAATCCTGGAATGCATTTTATATCGTCTTTCTTGGTTTGATCTAGGCCTTCACCACCTTCTTTCCTTTCCATCCCTTGTTGAGGTGTGCTAATAGCTCTACCCTTCAGAGCAAAACTTTCCATTCTGGGATTTCAGTTCATGTTCATTTTATGCACACAAGTATCAATCAACACTTGTGTGAAAGAGACACGTTGGGTTTTGTTTTCAAACTTTCACTACTCCTCTTACAATCTTTGTATAGAGGGAGAGTAGATACTGGTCAGAGCTAAGAGGAGAAGAGCAGATGCACCCTTTGGGTGGGTGGTTGTGGAGTTCATCCCCACCAGAAGTTCATTCCCAAAAAAATCTTCAAAGTTACTATTTTTTAGGCTATCCATGGCAGACTAGGACCAGAAAATTCTGCAATGTGGAGTACACTGTATTTAAACAGTGGTGAGTTAGTAGAGGAAGTTCGCCACCAACTAAAAAGCACTGGAGCCTCCAGTGTATCCAGCATTAAGTTCTTGCAGTGCATGCCACAAGTAAGAAAAGAAAATACAGACAAAAATTTTGCTCCTATTGGAAATGTAACTAAAATAGAATGATACAACCTTGTAAAGTCAAGTTTGGAATTCAAAGTCTAATTATCCTGAATGATGCATAGAGATTTTGGTCCCAACAAATAACGCTACTAAAGACAAACCAAAAATCTTTAAGGTTGGAAATATTTTCCAGTGTTTTCTTTAGGAATAGTGACTGCAAGTAATCAGGCATCCTAGTTGCTCAGAAATAATGCATAATGTTTATTTTGTGTCCTAAAATGAAATTTAAAGAACATATTGGTTCTAAGAAAGAAAAGAATTGATCTTATAGCTTCCATGTTTCATAAGTATCCTGGGATCCCTGCTGCCAGCTGCTGGTCTTGCTCCCTCTAAGTGCATCAGGTCTGATTAAAAAAAAACCAAAACAACAACAAAACAACAACCCAGAACAGACCAAGGCAAGACATGACAAATGAGTTGCTATACCAATAAAAGAAATAACAACCTTAATATCTAATTTCAAATAACTCACTGAATCTTTATCCATCAGATAATTGTTAACATGAAGAATACAACAGCCAGTATCAGGAATTTCCTGATAATCACAGAATTTATAAGTGTTGATGGACTTGCGGGCACTGTAGCGTTATTGAGGAAAGGTGAATGAGATAGAAGTTCCCTGGCTGCATACTTTTCCTGGTGAGAAGTTAACAGCCACTGAAATAACTTACCTTGATGCTTCATTTTTATTATACACTTATTCTTATGTGCATGTATTTGTTTGACTGATTGCTGTGATTATTTGCCTGTTTCACAGTGACCTTTTCATAATACTTTGGTACTGAATGTATCTGGACATGATCACATCTATAAGAAAAAAATATGCCTTGACTGTATGCATGTAAATCCAGACAAGCTGAGTGAGACAATCTTCATGCAAGTGTTAAATGTTGTGACACTTTCATTGTTGATATATTGCACAAATAATTTTTCCAAATTACTTGTGTACTTAGCCACAGAGAGAAAGGGGAGGAGAGTTATTGTCTTGAATGATACATAAATGAAGGAAAGTTTGTTTTAAATAGAACATTAGCTTACTGAAGCTCTTTAACAGCTGAAGTGTATTTTCAACACCAAAAGATGGCAGCATAGCTCTTCAGGAGACTGACGTAAGATACTTAGCCATTTAGGGTTAATGTAAATTACCTTAGCAGAAAATTATTATCTGAGTAAATGTTGTTCTGCTGCAGTTTTTCAAGTTCACTACCTATTTCTGCTTTAAACTAGCAAGGAGGAAGCCATGGAGGGGACAGATGTTAAGACTGTATTTTATTACTAAATGTATACTAGAAAAAAAAAAAAAGAATAAGATGTATACACAGACATATTTCTCAATCCCAGTATGTAATTTCAGGTAAAAATCTTAAATATGTAATCTTTTATTTGACAGAACTTACTTTCTGTTTTTAGAGAATCAAGAACATAAATCAAGTCTAGCACTTTGATTGGGAGAGTAACAGAATCTGGGTCAAGCAAATCTGAAAATAAAGCTGAATAATTATTCAGTATTGTAAACCCTAAAGGTTACTGTGGGAATAGTACATTCCCACAATATTTAGATAGACAGATTTTTCTTCAACCTGCTCTTGGAAAGTGCTTTCTTACTGTACTGTTTGCATCTTAATTTTAGTCTGAGGACATGATTGCGTAAGATCCTAAGTGGTCTTGTTGAAGAATAAATTACTTTTGCTAGCACAATCCTGTGATTAACTTTGGCAAATGTGTTGCGAAGGTGCAGGGTGATGGGAGAGAGGAACAAAATCCACAAAGCTTTTTATAGTGATGTTCCTGGGCTTTAGCTTGTCAGAGCCACCTCTCACAGTGAGGAAGCATGTGTAAGAGAAAGTCTTGGAGGGAAAGGAAAGAAGGCCTCATGAATGGCTCTTAAGGCTGGCAATAGCTGGAAGCTCTCTGCTGTGTTAGACAAGAAGGCAATCAGATCAGAGGAAACACAGCTAGCTGAGAGCTAACAAGTTCTTCCAGTCTTGATTTTCAGTATAGAGTAGCATATTCTTAGCTGGAAAAGAAGATCAGCTGTTATACCTTCTGTCTAGGTTCACAATTCACACTAATTTCCACTGTACATACAATCCTCACTCTCTGTGTCTGACTTTGTTCCTATTGATATAACTATTATTATTATTTATATTTTGATTTTGAAGGTAGATAAGTTATCAAACTCCTGTTATTTTAATTGTATTGGTAAGTAAAGTAGAGCAAGTCTCTCCAGATCTCATGACTCCTCTGCCCTTCTTTTTTACTTTCCATACAAGGAATCTGTTTACTCTGCAACATAAGTGCATTTTCTTCATTACTTTTTATTGCAATACTTAAATATTATGGCATGACTGTACATTTCAAGTGAAAAAAGTATTGCCTAGCTGTAAACTTACCTCAAAGGACAATATGTAGACTAGCAGATTGGACAGAAAATCTTCCCTCTAAAACTTTCAGCAACTGGATTTGTCAGTCTTTCTATTCAAAAAGGAAACACCCATTCTTTGCCCCTCTCCAGCTGTCTTTGACCAGTAAGTCAAAGTAAGTCTTTCTTGGTGGAAATTTTGTTGAAATCAGTGTTTCCTTGAGAGGCTTCCCTTGACTGACCAACGGTTTTCAAATGTTTTTTTTCTTACATTAGAAGATATACTCATTTAAATTTGTTTTTTAAAGAAAGGCGTAGATTACCCTTTTACCTTTCTTGCAGTTTATCAGATTATATGATTTTTCCTATATAAAAAAATATTTATTCAAAAGATTACTTTTTTAATATTAAATATTGTTTTTCAGTAGCTGTGAGAAGCTCCAGAACCAGTGCCTGTGCTATGCTATAGCAATCTTATAAAAGATGGTTCATCCATTAATACACTTGATATTTCTAAGGGGAAAGATTGGTAATTTTGAGAGATACTGGAGGAGAGGCATTCAAATAGTAGAAAGATTAAATTGTATTTAATTTATCACTATATTATCCAGGTAGCTTTCATTTAGGAATCATGGTATAGAATCATCTATTATTTCTTTTCTTCCACACCAAAAGAGCAAGTGTATGCATCATATTATTTTACTGAGTCGGTTTTTGATTGCATGATAGTTTTAGTTCAGTTGTATGTGCTATAGAGGGCAACATCAGTGAGATGTACCTTTTTTGAAGCAGGGATCTGTGTTACTTAAAATACTTCTGATGCTTGGTGCCTGCCTGAGAATGTTAAAAAATCACCTGGAAGTATTGTTCCTTTTAGTCCTCCAGAAATGAGCGAACCAGTAATGAACACACATTTCCCCATCAATATTTGCTTGTTAGAGGTCTGACCAAGAGCTCAATCTTTTCTGATGAATACCTCAGCTCTCATCACCTCTCAGATAAGACACTTCTACTGCCTTACATATGATAGTTTCAGATTTTATCAGCAGGTGTTAAAGGATGAAAATGGGTTCACTCAGTATTAGCTGACGTTAAGTCAAGAGTTTCTACCAGCTCCTTATGATTTTCCACAGCAAGCCAAGGAAGATTTGTACAGGGTGCATTGTTAAGGAACCTGCATATTGTGAGGTAGTAAAATCCTTAACTGATCTGCACTGACTGCAGTTCATGCTGCCTTCTGTCATTTTCTGTAGCTTTTATTTGGTTGAGACCTCTATGCTGTATTTGTGGGCTGAATTAGTTTAAGCTTTTAATAGTAGATAGCAGTGTTGAGTGGGTAGAGATGGACGAAGGGTTGTTTCATGTTACCTTACATCCTGCGAAATGTCTATTTTTTTTTTTTTTTTAGTATTTTCCATTCAATGAATATCTTCCTGAAAGCACTAGTAATTGCTATGGTTACAAACAAACAAGAAAATATTCCAAGGAAAGCTCTTATGTGAGTTATCAGTTTAAACTGAGTTTGTGACAGGAATTCAAAGTGTCTCTGTACTTATCCCACCCAGCTAGTTAAGATTATATTTTTTCAGATCTGGAAGAGTCACAATCATATCCAAGAAACACAATAGATGGCCTTCTAGGCTAATCTATCTGAATTTTCCACCCTCTAACTGTAAGTTTAAATGTAGATTTAAGAATGTGAACGATTCACAGGCTGTCCCACTCTGCCCTCACCCATAGATTTGTAAAGCGATTTCTGACGGATAATAATCACAGGGAGTAAGGAGAGTCATGAAACTGAAATAATATAATTAGAATATATATCAGAATGTATACTACAATGACTTGAAACTGTTTTATAATATAATGAAGAAAACCTTTGTAATGGTTTCATAGTTATTCTGAAAGATCCCTATAGTGTAAATTCTTGGGCACTGAGCAGTTGATATAAGTAGGATCAAGGTTGGACAACATTCTAATGAATAATATAGTCTGGGGAACTTGTCTTTAATGGATGCTGGATTAATTATATAAGTACTTTATGTAAGCCTTTTTCTTCCCCAAAGTATTTCCACTCTGAATGTAGCAAGTTATACAAAGAGTAATCGTAAGTCATGTTATTCTTGTTTGCTCTTGAACTGTTTTTACTCGGGACTGCAAGAGCTGTATATACATTAAATTAATGTACTCCTTAATGTCTCACTAATCTCAGATATCTTAAACTGTGTTCTTTGTAATACTTCAGGCAACTTTAAACCAAAACTAAGCTTCAGACTAAAAAATAAATGTTTTGAAACTTACTCTTTCCCACCCCCACAACCAGCTTCAGCACACCCGAAGCTTTAACCTATAGTTGGTTTCAGATAGTTTTTGATTTCATGAGTAGTTAACTTAATAAAATACATAAACATTGCAATCTTGTGTTTTGTGATAATTGTCCTAGTTCGATTTGTTTTGCTATGCACAAGCATGCATTTTCCAGAGAGTAATGATCTAGTTTTTCATTTCTACTATAAAAACTAAATTATTTTATTTAGGTGCCTAAAAATGTACGTGTTCTAAAACCACTGAGGTGCTTTTGAAAATCCTGACCTTTAAAAAATCTTGACCTTCAGAGCATAGTATAGATATCCAGTTAGGAAATGACTCTATAATAATCAGCATAAAATATAATGTGTTATAAAAGCAGATTGTTAACTGATATCAAAATCATTTTCTCAGTACTATCTGAGTCCAAACTAGACTATTGGCTGCATCTGTTAGAAGTCTGTTGAATGAGGGGAAAAACCCAGTAGTTCTTAAATGGACATGAGCTGGCAATTCGGTCATAGTATGGATTCGTGGGATAATTGTAATACTGATCATCTCATCATGCCTCTCCTGAAAAATCCTTTGGCTAGACCAGGACAGAATCATATCCAGTATTTACTCCTACTGTAAAGTCCTCATGTCCACGGGTATTGGCAGAAAATTGGTGCTTAGTTCCCTGTCACATGTATGCCGTATGCTGCCAGAGTAGAGAACACAAAATCCTTGATGTCTTCCTCATATATGCATTTATGAAGCCCCAGAATTAATTATGTTGAAAGGTTTTAAAGACATAGAAGGACTCATTGGTTAGTTTAATCTGATCTTGTGCATTACAGACATCAGGTATCTTGTTCAGGAATCTCTGTGTCAGTTTCTTCCCGTCCAGAATTCTCTGCATTAAAATCTATTTGGAAAACTTAGCAGTTCACAGACATGTGACATATTCTATTCCATGATCAATTAATATCTTGTTCCTCTTATTGTAAAGCATACTCTCAGTGTTTTGTTGGATTTTTTTCTTTCTCTTTTTTTTTTTTGTTGTTTGCTTGTTTGTTTGTTGTTTATTTTTTATGCATTTAACATTACTTCAACACAGGAAAAGAAAAAAGTTGACTTTCCAATGCGTGTAAAAATTATGCTATTGTAGTATTAGAA
This sequence comes from Bombycilla garrulus, assembly GCA_013400315.1. Lineage (NCBI taxonomy): Eukaryota > Metazoa > Chordata > Aves > Passeriformes > Bombycillidae > Bombycilla > Bombycilla garrulus. The sequence goes on from VXBU01012288.1 coordinate 28,996, forward strand.
GACACAAAATTCTTTGCATGAAATAAACACAAGTTAAGTTGCTACTGTAATTCTGTGGTCCTTCATTATTCCATGTATTTGCATTAATATTTTTAATCATTTTAAGCTCTTGACCTCAGTTATATCTTGTGAAAAAGATTTCCAAAAGATATTTGCATTCATGTTGATAAGCTCTTTGTTTTAATATTATTCTTTTCCAATTTCACTGAAACAGCCTTCTGGTGGTCTGAAATTCTGAATTGGTTCATTTAGAGCAGTTTGCTAATTCATCATCTTTTGCATGTCTTCTGCCATATATGGACAGCCATATAGAGTCTATCACTTACAGAGTGGTTATTTTCCTGCCTGGTTAATTCTAAGCAGGTTTTCAGAATTCATTAGGAATTCTTTTTGATTTTTCTGTGAACGGATCTGATTAGTTTATCCATCTTGAAGATTCCCAAGCAGTCACAACCACATCAGTTCTCGAAACACTGTTTTTTCAGCAACGTGCTCTCCTCCATTCTTTGTTCTGAAATACAATTTTCTGTGTACTATAGGGCATTGCCAAAAATCAGCCTTTCATTCTTCTGTAGTAATGAGCAGATGCCAGGGTTGTTTAAATGTAAGAAACTTAGAAAATGCTTAAAATCTGTGGGTTTGGTGCATATGTTATTCTTTAATAACATCTTTTAAATATATAATTATCTTTCTTTGTAGCATTTCCAAATATATAATTATCTTTCTTTGTAGCATTTCCAAATACCAATCACTAAGAATTAAAATATTTTCTGTCTCCAGCAAATTGTCCCAAAACAACGATAGTAAATTTTGCAGTATGCTTTAAAATCATGTTTATATCTCATTGTGAAGGCTACATTTGCAAGTAACTGAAATCAAATTCAAGGAAATGTATCTGAGTGGTTTAATTTTTACAGTACTGGATGTTATATATATATGTCTGTATGTACATAGCTATATGATATATATCTGTCATGGGTTTATTTAC